>OZ005650.1:183958028-184558028 GCA_963930645.1 Salticus scenicus
GTTCATTGTCCAGTTCTAGTTTAAATTAAATCAGTATTTCAAAAATTATCATCATGAGAAATTTTCAGGTGGCACCACTTGTAAAAAAAAGTGGAGTGAGATGCCTAGCGAACTTATCTGAGACATTTGAATAATAAATCCACTACCCAAATTTGAAGCGAATTGATTCTGTCTTACAAAAGTTACCATAATGACAAATTTTCAAGTGGCCGCCACTTGAAAATAAAATTGCGGATCAAGTCATCAAGTGAACTTATCCTAGATATTTGAACCAAAAGTTCACTAACCAGCTTTTATTTGAATAAATTTAGTATTTTAAAAGTTATCGTGATGGCATATTTTCAAGTGGCAGTGTGATTTCAAGTGGCTGGAACTCAGACACAAGATGTCGGGACAAGTTGCCTAGTGAAAACATTCAAGAAAATTATATGATAATATCACTGTCAAAATTTGGTTCGATTTGAAGTATTATTTCAAAAGTTATCGTGATTTTAAATTTTCAAGTGGGAGCCTGATTTCAAGTGACCCCGCTTAACTTAAGATATCTGCCACTTTATTAAAAATGGCGGATATAGTTTATTAATAAACTTCATTGAGGTCCTTATGTGGTCTGTATTTACATCAAAATTCAAACAATTTCGGAATACGCTTTTTACAATTTAAATTTGAAATTTTCAAGTGGTCTCCGCTTGAAAACAAATTGGCGGAGCAACTTGGTTAACAGACTCATCTAAGATATTTATAAGATAAGTTAAGACACCGTTCAAATTTGGTTCCATTTGGAGTATTATTTCGGAAGTTATCATGGTTTTAAATTTTCAAGTGGTGGCCTGATTTCAAGTGGTCCCGCTTAACTTAAGATATCCACCACTTTATTAAAAATGGCGGATAAAGTTCATTTATAAAGTTATTTGAGACACTTGTTTAATCTATGTATACATCAAAATTTAAAAAAAATTGCAAAATGCTTTTTACAATTTGAATTTGAAATTTTCAAGTGGTCTCCACTTGAAAACAAAATGGCGGAGCAACTTATTTAACAAACTCATCTAAGATATTTATAAGATAAGTTAAGACACTGTTCAAATTTGGTTCGATTTGGAGTATTATTTCGGAAGTTATAGGGATTTTAAATTTTCAAGTGGTAGCCTGATTTCAAGTGATCCCGCTTAACTTAAGATATCTGCCACTTTATTAAAAATGGCGGATATAGTTTATTAATAAACTTCATTGAGATCCTTATGTGGTCTGTATTTACATCAAAATTCAAACAATTTCGGAATACGCTTTTTACATTTTAAATTTGAAATTTTCAAGTGGTCTCCACTTGAAAAGAAAATGGCGGAGCAACTTGGTTAACAAACTCATCTAAGATATTTATAAGATAAGTTAAGACACTGTTCAAATTTGGTTCCATTTGGAGTATTATTTCGGAAGTTATCATGGTTTTAAATTTTCAAGTGGTGTCCTGATTTCAAGTGGTCCCGCTTAACTTAAGATATCCGCCACTTTATTAGAAATGGCGGATAAAGTTCATTAATAAAGTTATTTGAGACGCTTGTGTAATCTATGTATACATCAAAATTAAAAAAAATTCGGAATACGCTTTTTACAATTTGAATTTGAAATTTTCAAGTGGTCTCCACTTGAAAACAAAATGGCGGAAAAACTTGGTTAACAAACTCATCTAAGATATTTATAAGATAAGTTAAGACACTGTTCAAATTTGGTTCGATTTGGAGTATTATTTCGGAAGTTATAGGGCTTTTAAATTTTCAAGTGGTAGCCTGATTTCAAGTGGTCCCGCTTAACTTAAAATATCTGCCACTTTATTGAAAATGGCAGATAAACTTCATTAATAAACATCATTGAGACCCTTATGTGACCTGTATTTACAACAAAATTCAAGCAAATCTTGCTTTAAATATGCTTTTTACAATGTCGGTTTGAAATTTTCAAGTGGCTGCCACTTGAAAACAAAAAGTCGGAGCAACTTGGTTAACGAACTCATCCAAGATATTTATAAGATTAGTTCACTGTCCAAATTTGGTTCGATTTCGAGTATTATTTCGGGAGTTATCGTGATGACAAAAATTTCATTATAGATATATATATATATATATATATATATATAGATAAACGAAGTGATTGCAAAAAATAAAAATAAAGAAATTAAAACGCATATTTAGTAGCTACACCTCTTTGTAAAAATCATCTCTTTGATGTTGCTATAAAATTGCTTACGAGTTTAAAAACTTAAAATCTTCGTTACTCATGGGAAAATAATAAACAAGCATGCTGTGGCCATTACGATATTATAAAATTTCTATTGCTCAGGAAATTGTGTGAAACCTGAAAAGAGTTGCGTAACAGCGTCACCTATCCGACGATAAGGATCCAAATTGAATTAGCATTTTTTTTTTCCAAAACTCCTTTATAAATGTTTTTATAAAAGATTCAGATATGGAATTTGGTGCACATATATACATACAGTAGATGCTGAAATATAGTCTTCGCATAAATGGAGGAATATGTAGCAGAACATCGCGACCTATTTTGAGAAATATACCAAAACTGAATCAGCATTTTTCTTAAATTTTTATTTATTTATTTATTTATTTTTTCAGGACTGAGGACTATTAGTCTCAATCTACGGATTTTTACGATACCAGTTTTACGACAGCTGGACATTTATCGAAATCGAAAATTTATCGTAAATATGATTGAATAATTTGAAAGCGATGTTACAATTTGAAAAAAAAAAAAAAAAAAAAAAAAAAAAGCTAATTGTCCTCTGTACTAAACTAAATTCTGCTTTTGCCGAATTTCATCAATATATATATATATATATATATATAAGGAAAATAAAATAAAATTAGTAATAATCAGTTTTGAAACATACAGTATCAAAAAAGTTTTTTTAAATAATTTTGAATTAGGAAATAAAAAGCGCGCGTGCAAAATGAAAAAAAAATAAGATAAGATTTATAAATGGACAATACTTAAGCTCGTGGACTCAGTCCGATGATATAATAAGAAAAAATGACGTTATTAGTCTAATGATATTAACTTATTATTATTATTATTATTACTATTATTATTTTATTTATACATTTTTTTTTATTGGTTAAGCGAAACATTCTAGCTCAGTGAAACTTCTTTAAGAAGGCCACTTACAGCGATACAGAAAGTTAGCTCTTGAAAGAGCTTGCTTGTCTTTTAAGAGAGGTTGATTAGAAAATCTTAATTCGAGAAACTAATTCTATAAATTAAATGGCTTTTCAAATTTATGTTATTTGTCTACAGCAGCCTTTAAATAATAATTAACACACACACACACACACACACATATATATATATATATATATATTTGTAATGTTACTAAAATATTTATCCAGAATCTCTGTAAATTTAGAATTTGTAAAAGTAGATAATCGAGATTCTCAATCTTTGTTTTGTATTTTTATAAATTTTGATTATTTAATTTATCAGTAAAAATTAAAAATGAATGTTCCTAATTTAGAAAAAACATTCTAAGTCATAAGTATATTCTCGAAAATAATTAATTAAAAAAATATTTGTCATTAAAATTCATATATAAAGTAGATTATTTAACATCGTTTATTTTTCTCTTTAATTTTACATAAGACTTGAGATAACTGATTACCAGTAGTTTTCTCTTGAAATTTTTAACAGTGTAAGTTTATTGAAATGTACTACAGAACTGGAGACTGTATTTCAGCTTCGTTGCAACAGAAGCTGAAATACAGCCTTCCGTAAATTGGAAAAATTGCAACATAGCAGCGCCATCAATCAGACGATATGTATCCGAATTTAATTGGCATAGTGTTTCGTATTAACTATACCACATATACATTTTGGTTCACCTAAAATCTATAGAAGCTGGGATATAGCATTCTATTAAGGTAGGACATTCCAACATAATAGCACCACCTTTCAGGAGATAAGCATCGAAAGCTGATAAACACCTTTTATATCAAAGTGCAACAAAATTTAATTTTTTATGAATTTCTGTATAACAGTTTTTGATCTAGAGCTGACATAAAACTTTTGTTACATCATTCCAAAGATTGTCAAAATACGTTCAGTAGCTCTTAAAATGGATAAAATAATCAAAAATTGGAAGTTATCATATGTATTTTACGGATATATTAAATTTCAAAATATTTATTCATGATTAAATGCAAAATTCATTTCTTTTTGAGTTAATCATTTTTTAAATATATGTTGCAATAGATATTCAATTATAAATAAGAAACTACACAGTAGAAACAGAATAAATATTTTACTTAAATAATAATAAAGATTTTTATAAATGGTTATTGTTGAAACTGGATAGATTGATCTGTAACTGTGTAGTTTCCGCTTTTTTGAAGAATGAATTATAAAATAAATTTTGTTTACTCAAAAACCAAAAAAAAAAAAAAAAAAAAAAAAAAAAACCAGGAAATTAATTTTTCTTGATAATTTTATTAATATTATATAAAAAATCAGCATGATAAAACTATTAAATTTAATAATAACCGTAAATATAAAAATAATTTGTTATAGAAATTTAAAATATTTAAGAGATAATAATTTTGCACATTTTCAATCATATAAATAAAAAACTTTCTAAGCAAACACCATAAAATAAAGAACTCGTAACAATTGTTTTATCTCAAATTATCTCAAACCTCTTCTTTATCATGTGTAAAAAGAAGGTAAAGATTTTTTTGTCAATGTTGTTTGTTTACAAAGTTTCATATTTACAACTTTTTAACATTAGTTTTCGGTGCTGCTACGTAGATATGGGTTTTGAGTAAATTTTCGAAAAACAATAACAACGACAACAACAACAGTAAATTCTTTAAATTTTTGAAATTCTTCAGTAATCACTTTCATAAACTACATCAAATGTACATAATATCAACTGAATTGTTTTTTACATTTTAAAGCATTCCACTTCAATCCTTCGGTGCTGCTGCACAGATAGTGGTTTTGAGTAAATTTGAAAACACAAACACACATATACACAAATTCTTTAAGTTTTGCGAAATTTTTCAGAAATAACTTTAATAAATTACATAAAAGGTACATAATGTCAAGTAAATTGTTTCTTATATTTTAAAGCCTTACACTCCTATCCTTCGGTGTTGCTAAGCAGATAGAGATTCGAAATAAATTTTAGAAAAAACATAACAGCAACACACAACAAAAAATTCTTTAAATTTTATGAAATTCTTCAGACCTCACTTTAATAAATTACATCAAACGTACATAATATCAAGTAAACTATTTGTTATATTTTAGAGCATCACACACCAGTTCTTCGGTGCTGCTATGTAGATAGAGGTTTTAAGAAAATTTGGGAAAAAACAATAACAAGAACAACACGTACACACATACCTACAACAAAAATTTCTTCAATTTAAAGAAATTCTTCTGAAATCACTTTAATAAATTACATCAAGCGTGCATACTATGAAATAAATTGTTTCTTATATTTTAAACCATAACAAACCAGTACTTCGGTCCTGCTACGTAAATAGGGGTTTTGAGTAAATTTGGGGAAAACAACAACAACAACACACACACGACAAAAAATTCTTTAATTTTACGAAATTCTTCTGAAATCACTTTAATAATTTATATCAAACGTGCATATTATCAAGGAAATTGTTTCTTATATTTTAAACCATCACAAACCAGTACTTCGGTCCTGCTACGTAGATACAGGTTTTGAGTAAATTTGGGAAAAACAACAACAGCAACACACACATAACAAAAAATTCTTTAACTTTATGAAATTCTTCTGAAATTACTTTAATAAATTATATCAAACGTGCATAAAATCAAGTAAATTGTTTCTTGTATTTAAACCATCACAAACCAGTCCTTCAGTTTTGCTACGCAGATAGGGGTTTTAAGAAAATTTGGGAAAAAAACAATAACAAGAACAACGCACACACATACAACAAAAATTTCTTAAATTTCAGGAAATTCTTCTGAAATCAATTTAATAAATTACATCAAGCGTGCATAGTATGAAGTAAATTGTTTCTTATATTTTAAACCATAACAAACCAGTACTTCGGTACTGCTACGTAAATAGGGGTTTTGAGTAAATTTAGGAAAAAACAACAACACACACACAACTAAAAATTCTTTAATTTTATGAAAGTGTTCAGACCTCACTTTAATAAATTACATCAAACGTACATAATATCAAGTAATCTGTTTCTTATATTTTAAAGCATCTTCTGAAAATAATGTGATACGCTAATTGGATTTCGTTTAACTTTCGCCGTCTATTCAGCTTTCTTATGCCTCAGTTGCGATATGAAAGTTGAGACTTTGAAATACATGCACTGTTACTTCCTTTGACACAGCATGCAATGCTGCAATGTTTTAAACATATTACTCAGAAACCAGAAAGTAGGCAACTGAGAGTCAGAGAACGATTAGTTGCGCCTAAGAGAAAGCAAAACGGAGATGTATATCAAGTAACTGGGGACGTATTATAAATGGAAACGAGATGAAAAGGCGATAAGGCTTTGCGGAGAGCAGAAGAATATATTTTATGCTACGATTCAGGCATTTAGGTAATTGAGAGATTGAAATCAAAGTTAATTACTCAGCTACCAGAACTCATAAAATTAATGAAGGATTCTTTTGATCTTGAAACAAATTGTCATTTTCTGCAGATTTAAAAAAGGTGGAATAAATTTATGATTTTATATTATATATATTATGGTTAAGAAGAGATAATTTAGTATTTCATGATACATATATGTGTGAATAAAAATGTTTTTTTTTTTTTTTTTTTGATTTCTTTTTTCATAATTATACTTATCAGTGTATCGTTTTTAAGTATTTTTTTTTTAAAACTATGTTACTGTGCAGAAGACTCTATGATAGGCAAGTTGAAAACTAAGTAAATGATGTTTTAACTTAAATTTTAACATAAAAGTTTTTTAATAATCTGTATAAATTTTTAAACTCAGTAAAAGGGTTTGTATGTATTTCTTTTGTTACTTAAAAAGGGTACACAGCTAAATATAATTATGAAAATCATCAAGATAAACAGTGTAAACGTACAATAACTTTAAAAATAATATTTAATGCTTCTAATTGAACTTCAATCTTATGTGTTATATTAATTTTTTTAAAACTTAAAATAAATAACTAAGTTATTTATGAATGTAAAAAACCAGTTATTTTTAACACCAGGATTTAAAATTAGGAGAGAATAAATGTTTCCAATTGCATATTGTATTTAATATAGTAGAAATATATGTAGAAATAAAATAAAGCAAGTAATAGTAATGAAATAAGTAGAAATTTAATATTTTAAATTGTTAACATAATTAATCTAATATTAGATAAAAAATAAATGTATTGCATTAGATTATTATTTAGATGAAGTTTGTTTTAAATCCATTTTGCTTTATTTACAGAGAAATATGTACACAGAAATATTTGAATAATAAAAAAAATGCATTTAAAATATAGGAAAACGGATATTTAAAAATAATACACATTGTTTAAGCAATTTTGATAGTTTTATGAAAATTCCATCATTTCTTTTAAAACGAATTCAGCAATAAAAACTGGCAAACGTTTTAAAATAAATTTGTACGGATTTTTTAATGCTTTGCAAAACTCATTTATTCAAATGAATTTTAATGCGATTATTTGTTTTTAGTTCTACAGTGTCATATTTACATTGCTAGCTGATTTATTTTTAGTATCCTTTATTATTTTAATTTTAATATTAGTTATTAAAAGCACAGTTGACAAATCATTTTACTCTTCGAAAGAGATTTTGCTTTACAATATTTAAAGAAAATAATTCAAAATTCTATCCTGAAAACCAAAATTTCTGAAAAATAAAGCGGAAATATTAATAATGACTCTTAATTTTTCATATTATCAATATATTTTTCAACACAATTTTCTAAATGTACCTTTAGAATTTCAAAATAAATTTTATTCCTTTTGTGTAATTAGATTTACAGTAACGATTTTCTTTGTGTTTATAAATTTGTTTACTACAAATATCTAATTTAATATAAATTATGTTTTTAGTACATTTGTTCATTAATAAATATTTAAATAAATAATAATTTCTGGTTATTAGTAAAAATGAAAAGAAATACATTAAAATTTTGTCATTAGAATTTTAATAAGATTTTATTTATTTTAAACAATTATATTATTGCCGCGAGCTAGTTTTTTTAGTTTGACATTAAAATTTTTTTTTTTTTTATTATTACAAAGAAAAAAAAAAAAAAAAAAAAAATTGAAAATTTATTATACCAAAACATATAATGTAAATGCATACGATGAAACGACACTATTTTAACTTTTCATTTAAAAAATCACAGAAAGCCAACTACGTAATAAGTCTACCTATTTTCTATTTGCAAAATTTCAAAATTTTACAAAAATGTTTTGAAGCATTTTAAAAGTTTCAAGCGCGAAAGTAGCTTTTCTTTTCTATGTTTCCCATCGCTCTATAAAAGTGATGCTTCTGAGCGTTCCTCTAGAGTAAATCCGCACATTCAACTAGCCTCCCGTGGGACTTCAAAGAACTTTTATGTACGATACTTTAAAGGCGTTTAAAACTTTATATAGAAAATGAGATCAGGCTACCTGTTTACTCAGAATAATAATAATGAAAAAAAAAAAAAAAACCGCTTGCTAAATTTTTCTTTTTTTTCTGAGCCTTAGTCTAGAAGAGAAAGAAAAACTACATACCGATTGAAAAAATTCCTCTTTTTAAATTATGTTGGTTGAAACGTTGCAATGCAAGTGAAATAAAAAGAGTTCGTAAAATGAAAGTGAGAAAAGTTTATGAAATATATTTTTTAAATTAATATTTTTTAAGAGAGTATGCTTATTTTAGTTTATTTTTCTCCTATTGAAAAGAGGGGAAAAGTTTTCTTTTAAAATCGGGTGCATTTAATGAAAATGAGTAAAATTTCCTTAGTGAGATGTCAGGAAATAAGTAAGAAGATGCAGCTTTATTCAAAAAATTCAAAAAGTTCAATATTTCTTTTCTATGTATGTTAAAAACTTTTTTATGTTATTTATAGCTCAATTTTAAGATGTCGATGGCAAAGTTCCTCGACATTATGTATAATTATTTAAAATCTTAACCTGTATATATATTTAAAATATGTATTAAAATGCTATAATTAAAAGACAGTTGTTTGATTTGCTGTAATTTAAATTTTTTTGATAAAAATAAAAATTTGCTTGTCGCAAAAGTTTAGACACGATAATGAATTTCTGTGAATATTTGCTGGCATATGCAAATTTAAAATAGATGATGTCACAGATTTTGAGTACTTAAGTTCTGAAGACGATAACGCTTCGTAGTCGACATGCCACGAGCTAAAAAAATTCAAGGGAATGAGGTTTCAATGATATGGCAGTTGAAAGCTGAAGAGAAGCGCGTTTCAGAAATTTCGGCTATTTTATTAATAGATCTAAGAAATCTATTCATCGAGTTTTATCGCATGGTTGTGAATATAAAGCAAAATGTAGATCTGGAAGGCCATGGTTAAGAAATATACAAGATAATCGCCTGATACAAAGACTAGCGAGTACCCAACAAATGAGTGTACGTGGAGTTCAAAGGTCATCGGGACTCTCTGTATCAAATTATACGATTCGTAGACGAAATGTGGAAAAAGGAACAACAGTTTATAGCAAAATGTAAAAGAAAGCAGCTCTGAAACCACATCATAAGTTACAAAGAATGTTATGGGCTCGAAAGCATATGTCATATGGACAGAAATGGCAATCAGCTATATTTACAGAAGAAAAAAAGTAGAATCTAGATGGTCCAGATGTCTGGTCATCGTATTGGCATGATCGCGGAAGGAACCGCTAGGTTTTTTCAGTCGCAGATAAGGAGGGGGCTCGGTGATGATTTGGGCAGCCATTTGCTATTATGAACAAGTATCTCTGGCATTTACCAGTGGTCGTGAAATATGACAGCACTATACAAAGACATTAAAAAAGAACTTAATGCCATTTGCAGAGCTTCTAGGTGGCCCTCAGTGGCAATTTTAACAAGACAATGTTTCGATTCACACTGCAAACAATACAAAATCTTGGTTTAATACTCATAATATAAGAGTTCTCGACTGGGCAGCATGTAACACAAATCTTAACCCTACAGAGAATCTTTGGGGCATCATGTCTCGCAAAATTTACAGCAATGGTAGACAATACTTTTCTGTACAGGAACTCAAGACATCTATTGAGGATGCATAGTACGACATCGGTCCCCAAACTATGCAAAATTTAGCTTCTTCGATGGAATCTCTTATTTATGAAGTAATACAGAAGCACGGATGCACAATTAGGTTTTAAAAATTGTTTATTTAGATTTTATTTAATTTTTGTCTAAACTTTTGAGACAGTGTTGTATTTTTGTTACCATTTAATAACTTGCAATATGTACAGTACTACTTTTCATTGTTATAAATCTGTACTGATAAGTATAAAGGATTTAAGTCCAAAAATGTCGATTTTGAATTAAGTACATAGTCAGACTCAGAAAAAAAATTCTCTATCCATTGGTATAAAGGATTTAAATCCATGTCATTTAGTCTTTGAGAAAATCCATTGGTAAAAAAAGATTCAAGTCAGAAATTTAGCATTAATCTTTGGTATAAAATATTTAATTCAATTTTTCCCTTTATTAAATGAAGATTGACAATCACTGAATGGTATAATGCGTATAAACCAACATAATCCCTTTTTCCTAATCGATTCTGCTCATTAGTTTTTAGTTAGTTTAACTTTATTTTTCGTCTCCTGAAAAATCAAGAATATGGACTTAAATCCTTTATACTTATCAGTAAAGAAATATTGTTTATATGCACAGCACATTACTTTGAAGCTATGTTAGGAAAATTGATTAAATATTTTTCGAAATCTGCATGAATTTCTTCATTGTCTAAACTTTTGCTTCGTACTGTATCTGATTTTTTCAATGATGCAATATGTTATTATAACAAATAAATTTAAGATTGTTTCAAAATTTGTTTAGTTTTCAGTAAATTAAGAATCGTATGATTTGTAAGGCGCCATTATAAGTTCACTGCTTAGAAAGAACTAGAAAGAACTTTTATTTTGTGTGTGTGAGTGTAATATGGAAAATATGTGAAGAGAGAGATAGAACGAAATAAGCATGTGACGCCATATCCAACTATTTAATTATTTTTTAACTGAAGTTTTTATATATAATGTATGTTATTATTGTTGTATTAAATATGTGTTCGTCTTCAAAAAGGTGTTTCATTTTCTATTGATTCTTTGTATGAATCTATTATACCAGCTCCTTACATATTTTTTACAACTCTTTCCGATAGTATCTTTTTAGTAATTTTTTTTTTAAATATAATAATGCGGCAATTGAAATTAAAAATAAAGCAACTAATATTTTAAGCTTTTCAAAAGAGTACAATCAGTCCCACCACAGCCCGAAAGGTTCTGCCTGTAAAGCTGGTAGACGGGAGATGCGGTGTTTAAACTCAGAAGACGACTGCCAGCCTACTCAATTGGATTTTTTTTTTTTTCCGAAACTCGCGTGAATACGGACTAGAGTACTTTAAAATGACATCTATGAAGGATATAATAAGCAGCCTAGGACACTCGTTTAATCAATCGGCCTTAACCCCAAACACTAACACCAAACTATTCAATAAAATGTCAGGTTCAAATTAATTTATTTTCTAAATATATAGTTAAACCTGTGCTGTAATAAAATTAATACATTTAACTAAAACAAAACTGAAGCGGTGTTCATATGATGCTGCTTGAGAAAAGAAAAGAAAGCGTGATAATGCAAGAAATAGGTAACGAAAACCATGTTTTATGTGCAAAACATAATTTATAGTAAGACGAAATTAGTTGAAGCCTGCGATTTACTGTGATAAAAATTAAAAGTTATTAGATTATCGTGTAAAAATGTAGATTACAATGAAAGTTTATTACAAATTTATTATTTATTATTACAAACAGTAATTGTTTTAAAATTATACTGTTTGTAATATAGTTGATAGTGTCTGGTTATCTTTCTTTTTATCTAAAATTTACTTTTGAATTTACTTGAGTTGCTCCTTTTATTTATGATAAATATCACTTAATACCATATTCCGAGAAAGGGGAAAGACTTTGCTTCCGTAAATGTAAGTTTTAGATTATTTAACATATGCAAAAAAAATTAAATAAATAAATAAATAAATAAAATAAATAAATAAATTGCTTAATTTTGACTTATAAAAAATAATAATCTTGTCTTATTCAGTCTTATTTGCATATTTTGATTCACTAAAAATTAAAGAATAAACAATCGATGAGAAAACATTTCTTAATTGTTTTTTTATTTGATATCAAAATTTTATAAACAATTTTTTAAATGGGTTATTTTTTTAACTGGTATATATATATAAGCAAAATAATCAAAGCCAGATGAAAATTTAATCCCAAATTTTATCTTATATATATGTATATATATATATATATATATATATATATATATATATATATATATATATATATAATCTTTTTCGTGGAAAATTTCGTGTTTGTCAAAAATAATTTCTGAACTATATGAGATTTTACACATACGCACATACACAAAAATATACATTATATAATTTTTTTTTCTCTAGAGTAAGTAGTCAGAAAATGAACGATGCATTTCAAAGTTATTATTTTAATTAAATATTTGGCAGTTTAATTTATTATCATATATTGTGATTTAATCTTTTTTCTAAACATCAGTTAATCATGGAAACTGTAACAGACGAATTAACATATAAGCTTTTATAAATGCTATTTCATTTATTTATTATTATTATTTTCCTTATTATTGTTGCTTATTAATGCTTCAATAGTTATTTTGAGAGCTATCGTAAAGCATAATTCCGATATTAATTGTAGTCTGAGTTTATTACGTTTTATTTGTCTTTCTGTAAAATAATTTATCTTTACGGGAAGCACTATAAACAATAAATATATACTGTAGTCTAAATTAGCGACATTCTTAAATGTTGGTTTGAACAGTTTCATATAAATTAGAGTTTAGGCGATCAAATAAGAGTTGGATCACAATGTTAAACCAGCTAAAAAAAAAAAAAAAAAAAAACAGAAATATATAAAGTTTCTTTTAAATAAAAAATAGATCGTTTTTTGATAAATTAAAAAAATTAATTATTCGTAGGTAATAATCAGTTTTAACAAATTCTCATTGAAAAACCAGTATTCCATACCTGCTGGCAATTTAATTTGTATTCTATATATTCTATAACATTGTTATTAATTGCCTTTTTATTTCAAACCAGTATTTTTTAGAGTATTTTCCTACTTATTTAATTGTAATTACATTTGGAGAAAATTATTCTAAAAGTAAAGTGGTCTGAAACAAGGGGACAGGTACTAACAATTTTACGGAATATTACTTGAAATGTTGGCAGTTATGGAATTCTTGTTACTCGAGAATTCTCATACAAAATTTAGCCCGCCCTTACGTTTTCCTCTAAAACAATATTTTAAATTGAAAAAGGATTTTGCGTATTTGTGTCAAACAATTTATAAGCCGCCGCTGGCGCATATATATAGTGGTATTTGTTGCATCGAATTCTAAGGATAAAATTTAATAGATTTAATCATAAATACGGAAAATTATTTCGTTTTAATGTAAAGTTTTCGAGAAACACCAAAAAGTGTAATTTACTGTTCAAAATAGAAAAAAAAAATACTGAACTCATTTAGCTTACCAACATTAGTTATTTAAATTTAATAGTGATATTATCAGCAGAGGACATCTTACTATACATTAAGAGCTTTCGTTAACTTTGAAACATTAAAATATTAAGTACTGATTATTAGACAAGCGTTCTTATTATAAAGTGAAGTTATATAAAACATTTTTGTTTTCTAAATTACGTTAACAATTTCATGTTCGCATATTTTTTGATTTTTAACAGTAGGCTTCGTCTTTTGGTATTTCTCTAAAACGTTACATTACTTGGTAAAATTATTTAGTCTATTACTTACAAAACCTTTAAATTTGATTATCAGAAATGAGTTAAATGTTACTGGCACATTTGTACAACACCGGAAATTAAAGATTTAAAAGCATATGCCCAAAAACATTTTATTAAATAATGTAATGTTATAGATAAAACACCTCAAAGCAAGGGTTAACAATACATAATGAAAACAAGTTGGTTTAACTACTATATCCCAGCTATTTTCAATCAATTTTTTATTGTGTCATAAACAGATTTCTTACAAAATGTTCTTGGAATAAATCTAATATATTATATCACTTATGGTTATTTACAACAGTAAATGATTTCTTAGTTAGAAACTCTAAACTATACAAATAGTTTACAGTATTATTTTACACGTAAAAAAATATATTTAAAACATAAATTTTAGTGCTTATTTACTTCAATGAATAGTCATTCTGAAAGTAATAAATAAACGAAAAACATTTGTTAAATTTCTCAGAAAATAAAAATAGAGAAATGACAAATGGGGAACATTTCCGGGTACATCTTCTCAGCATAAAAGTCAACAAGTTGTCACTGTTCTGTCAAGTGATATTTTTAACAAAACGAAATTTTTAATTAGAGTGCTGATTTACATGCCGTTGTTTTTCTGTTTAATTAATCAAATATTTCACGATTTTTATGGTAATTTCCCAGCATAAATAATTTAAAGTTACGTCCATTCATAAATTTTTAGTATGACAGGTTTAATGGTAATTTAGTCTTTTGAAGCATTTCAAAAGTGGAGCAATTGTTCCTTAATTTAATTTGTCTTCATCGATAAGAGAGAATCGATTCTTCAGATGAAGAATCGTCTGAGTTTTAATTAATACGCTGGATGAAATGACTTTCGCCTTAGATGATAGGGGGAATTTTTTTTCCTCCTTCTCATGGGAACTGATGAAAAATGAAATTTCATTAAGGATTGAATTTTATAATTAAAGTAAATTCTTGACGCATTTTTATAAAAGTAACTGTTAAAATATTAGAAAGTTAATTTTGAAATATTTAATTAAATAAGTTTTGATACAAAGATAATGTGAATTTTTTATTATTCAAATTTTATGCGTATTTAATCAGGCTAAAGATATGCAGTCAAAAAATTTACATTTGATATGTGGAGAAATTAAAAAAAAAAAAAAAAAAAGAAGTAGTAGATAGTTAAAGAAATAATAATATATATGTCTCATTATATGTAGTTTTAATTTCCTACTTTAATGAAATTTTAAAAGCTGATTTTAAACCTGAAAATGACTTAAATGTTTCATTTAAAAATATATTTTCTGTGTTAAATCAAAGTTTTGATTTACATCCACATTCTTATAAATTAAATTGGCAATACTTTTATACTTTTGAATGAGACATAATGACTTATATATCCATGTTTCATTAAAAATGTTTCTTTCTTAAGACATATAATCTGTTATTTATGTTTCACAAGAAGTGTCGTTATAGAAAGTATAGATATAACTATGATTTCAAGACTCTTGAACTGAAATGAGTATTTATTTACAAAACGGCATTTTTTTTTCTTTTTAATTACTATCGAAGCGCTGTTGTGTACATGATTAAATTATATTGGTGCATGTCTGTACCTTTTGTATGTATGCCTTTTGAGTTTTATGCCTTGTATGCAGGGTTGGAAAAAACCCAGCCCAGTGGGTTATCAGGGTTTTATCAGGGTTTTTTGGGTTTTATCGGGTTTAATCAGGGTTTTTTCCGAATATTTTCGGGTTTTATCAGAGTTCTCAGGAATATTTTCTTTCTTTCTTTCTTTTTTTTTTTTTTTAAACACTAAGTATATGATTCATAATAAGATAATTAAACAAATTTCAAAGATTTTTTTAAATTTAATTTTAAAATTTCCAAAGTCTTTTTATGATAAAGTTATAAAGAAATTTTAAAAAATTAAATAAGTGTTCTTTAAATATTCTAAAATTCTGTTTATCTGCCTTTTATAATAAAAAACTGGATTTTAATGACTATTTAGCGACTTAACAGTGTTGCATAGTCAAAGGTTTCAGATTTTTTTTTTTTTTTTAATTCTTATTTATATTTTGCATTCCTCAAGTCCCACGGTTTTCTTTATATTAACAAACAATGCTTTTTCCTTGCTTTTGTATATATAATTTTTTATTCTGTTTTAATTTTTTTTTCTATGAGGGATTTTTCAGGATTTTTTTTTTTTCTACAGAGCAGTTTGAGAACCTTCAATATTTCTGAAATTTTTTTGTTCATGTTCTATTAATGTATATAATATTTGTTTTATATTTATATGTTTATTATAAGTTAGATAAAAGTGGAATTTTAAATAAGGATTTTGAAAAAACCCACTTGGGTTTTTTTCTTGGGTTTTTTCAAGTGGGTTTTATTGAAAAAACCCACCCGGGTTTTTCTGGGTCGGGCAAAGTCAAGCCAACTCTGCTTATATGAGTATTATATTTCATGTATAAATATTTGCATGTTTTAATATATAAAGAATTATAAATTGAATGTTTACATTTAGGTTTTGGTTTTGGGAGTCGGATATTTTTTTTTTCTCATTAATCATTTGAGGGGTAAGATAGTTACACTCATTTAACTCTTTTCCGGCCTTAACCGTCTAAAGCACTCTATAGTGTTACCAAATTTAGGGACTCTTTTATTCAACTGTTACCAATAATTTTGAGGAATGATATTTAATATACATAATGGACAAAAAAACTTCTAAGTAAATTGGAAACAGTTAAAATTTTGTAGCGGATATTGAATAAAAACGTCCCTAAATTTGGCAATACTGGCCAGAGAGGTGAAATTAAATAGTCGCAGCAATGGGTTAATGATAAAGGCCGCTAGAATTTACGAACAAAGATAAAAGAACACAAATAAATGACACATTTTCTCTAAATTATATATAAAAAAAGGTGTTGAAAAATTCTGGAATAATTTTTTGCAGTTGGAAATTATTAATTGCAGTTTAAAGTAGATTACGAAACATTAGAAATATATCTATACTTGTACCGGTATTCGAATCTGGTTGAGTGTTATATATTTGGTTATTACATAAAAATTTACTTTCAAGAATAATAGAAGTGGTTGACTGTTACATTAATTAATTTATTGAGATTTTTATTTTATAATATACTAGATTAAAGTTACATAAAGTGATTGCAATACATTATTCTTCAATTAGAATTTCTTTTCTTTTCTATTTTTCTTTTCATTTTTAGACTTTATTTTCTTAATATTCACTCATCTTTTTCTATAGTCTAAGATATGATATTTTCATCATTCTCTTTCTTTATATTTTTTTTTTCTTAGAATTTGTTCGTTTTTATATTTCTATATTTCTGTGTTTAGTTTAAAAGTATTCATTTAGAATAAGTAATCAATACAAACAATATTATTTATGAAATGTAAAAAATAAAACAGAGCTGCCAACCTAATCCGGCAATTTGTTAGTTCCGCCCCTTTTCCTACACCACTTAACATTTAGAGTAATTCTCTTCAAATAAAGTTGCGATGAATTAAGAAAACAAATACTCTAAAAATTAAGTGGTGTAGAAAAAGAGGCGGTACTAACAATTTGCCGGATTAGGTTGGGAACTCTGATAAAACAATTACAAAATTAGAAATATTGAGTTTATACATCACACTTCTATCTGAAATGAAATTTGATTCAATTATAAAATATTATTTATAGCTTATTTTCTGCAATATATATATATATATATATATATATATATATATATATATACATATATATATATATATATATAATTCTTACTGCTTTTCCAACCTTAAACTTGATGTTGTTGAAAATATTATACAAATAAAAATCTGGTTATATACCGAGATTTTATTCTAGAAACATAACACAATCGTTGTATAATCATGAAATTTAATGTGTAATGCTTCGCAGTTTAAATAAACTAAAACATTATTAAAAAAAAAAAAAAAATATATATATATATATATTGAATTTTTTAGGAAATGAAATGCAGCATATATTAATTAAAATAAATTAAAAAGCTGACTTAATATTTTTAAAACAGTTTGATTGTTTAGAATTGTAAATTACCTCTCTAGTGCTGTCTTTTGATAAGGCACAATGAATGAAAAAACTTTCAAAAGGATGCAATTATAAATATACAGATGGCTATTAGAAAATGTGTAAAGCTATATAATACTTTTAAAATAATACCATTCCACAGATCTCCGTATTTACAAGCTTTTATAAAATTTTAAATTCGACTTTATTTTTGTTGGGTATTAAATTTCAGAAATAAAGAATAAGGCTCCTGCAGCATATCTTTTTACCGAGTCATTTTGAAACTTTGTTTGAAAGTTAATTGTTTTATTTTTCACATAACTGGGAATTTATTTTGAAATCGAGAAGTTATTACCTCTAAAAATTGCATATTTTACGCTTCTTTGTTTTAAAGGGATGCTGTAATTGAGCTATAAAAATTAAATGCACAGATACGTTCAGATACGTACAGAAAACCTATTTTATAAAATATTTTTATATTTAACCTTTTGCCGGTCCTATTTAATTCTACTTCTCTAGAAAATATTGTCAAATTTAGGGACTTTTTAATCAATATCCTCAACGAAATTTTAACTGTAACGGTTGCCTAATCACTTCGGAGGTTATTCGTCTATTATGTATATCAAATAGCACTCCTCAAATTACTGGTGACAGTTGAATAAAAGTGTTCATAAATTTGGCGTCATTATTTAGAACGCTTTAGATCGTTGAAGCATATTAAAATCAGGCATTAATTCATGTTTGTTTTACTCCATAAAGAAGGCTTTCCAGCTCTAATTTTTTTTTTTTTTTATTACTTAAAATTCTATATTTATTTAATGTAGCTGCCAGATTATACTATTTTTGAACACTACTTTTTCTGAATAAGAATGTTCACACCATTTACACGTTGAAGCTTCTATACAAATTTATAAAAATTTTCTAAACTTGCCTAATCACTCAAATTTATACGAAATTCCTATCAAAATTTTAAAATAGGTTCTCGTCATAACGTCCCTCATGTTTCGTACATGCAATACCTTTGGGGGGGGGGAGGTCACCGAAGCGGGGGAGCCATCCCCTCCGCAGTGGATCAAAATTGTGTTGGTATGTCTCTGGACCACCCTTGGAAATTAATCCCAGATCGTCACCAATTGCGCAATGTTTAGCTGTAGTGCGACTTAAAAACCCACTCTACCATACCTATTAAGATATTCCGATAGTAAAAATAATGTACAGGTTGGCAGATATGAATGTAAAATCGACAAAGTACTTTCACTTTTTTAGATTCCTGTTATTACAGGAAATGTACTTTTAGCTCTCTACTAAATTCAACCAATATGCAAAAATTTCATTAAATTTCAAGTACCGTACAGATTTAATTTGAATATTTTATGGATTGTTCATTTTAATTGGAGTAACTTTATAAAGGTTATTCAAACTTCTTTTCCGGTTTTCCATATGTGTGAAAATGACTCTCTTTGATATTTAGCGAGAAAATGTGCGAAGCCTTTAGTGGTTTATAAGTGAACACGCAAAGCAATTGTGAGAGTTTAGTTCACGGTGAAATTTGAATTATTCAGTAAGCACAGTTCCGCTTGGCTGACGTGTGCGTAATGTATTCATTGTAGTACATACATCTACTCCCCATATCAATGTGTGGTAAGATTATACAGATTTTTCATAACTTTACTCATTTATGAAACAGAAAACACCAGTTAGTAGAAAATGAGGAAAAAAAAATCTGTAACAAGAGGACTTTTAATTTATTCTGTTTTATTTATTTATTTTTTACTTTTACGATGAAAAGAAATATTTTGTTGATAAAGCTAAATTTATTTTTTTGGCTGGTTTTTAGATTTATTTTTCTCATTTTAACAATAATTTTGTTTAGTTAAAGAAATCACTTTGCTTGGTTATGGTTGAAAAATAAGTAAGTATCATCGAATAGTATGATAAGCTATATCATAGATCTCTCTGTAAACAACCAGAGAGTATACAAAGAGCTAAATAAAAAAGCCGCGATTAAATGAACAAAATAGCTTTTTTCATTTAAACAAATATGAATTGAATCTTCAAAAATGTTTTTTTCTTAAACAACAAAATGATTTGAGTTCTATTAACAAAACTTTTGTTCAGGTTATATCAACAAAAACATTTAGTTAATTTAACAAATTGCTTGTTGTTTCAACAACATTCTTTTTTGAGTACATATGCATTTAGAAACCTATAATTTTAATCTTTACATCTGGGTGTGCACATAATAAGCTTTCTTTTGTTTGCGCTAAATGTAAATTGATGCGGTATGTAAAATCTTTTAATTTACGAATTCCTTTTAAACTGTTTTGATCAATCGAAGAGAATAATTTGGTTAAGAGAATTCAGTAGTTTGGATCAAAGGATTTAAATTGTAAAAGAAAATTTCTCGGATCCATGCAGTCTATATGCGGAAATTTCATTTAAATGATTGGCTCTTCTTATTACAAATTTTAACTATCTTGTCTTCTAGCTGTGATATTTAGAAAAAGATTTTATTTTTCTATTTATACAAAGAAAAAAAAAAGAAAATAAATAATTTTTACTCAGTCTATTAATAGCTCAGTAAGTAGGGAAAAAAATATATATACAAAATGCTAAAAAGTAAAAAATATTCCTATTATGTAATTTTGTAAAGATATTTAATGTAAGGAAGACTTCAGCAAAAGATGCGTAATCAATACATAATTTATAAGTTTGTTTAAGAAAAAATACTACATTATTTTGTCAGCAAATTTCTAGAATAAATGTTTAAAGTATATTTTCTCAATCAGCACAAAAATGTGAGAGAATATTACACATAATACAGTAAAATGTAAAATTGAGCATGTGATTAAAATTGACTCGGTGAAAGATTCAACATCTAATAATATTTATTGGTGATTTTTATGAATAAAAGTTTTTAAAAATGACAGAATTTTAAGTGAAAATTTTTTTTTGTTCTACAACCTGACTTTTGTGATGCGTTATGTTTAATATGACAAGTAGTTAGTATCATGTGCCATTCTTAAAAATGACGAAGGATTGTTTTAAGTAGATTTATTGAAAAAAAAAAATTGCTCTTTTTTCAGAACAAATATTTTCTAATGCAGCAATCAACATGGAATGTGTATATATGTATAACCGACTATTATTCTTTGAGTGTTGTACTTATTGAAGAATCCACTAAATTGAAACTTTTAATGTTTTTTTTTACAATTGAGAATTTAAAATAGGTGGTATAAAACATATACCACCGCCCTTCAATGTATTAAATATTATTTCAATTTATTTGATTAAGAAAAATATATTCACTCTAAATACGAGTGTCTGAAATGCAGTATTCAGTGGAAAAAAAAAATAGATTATTTATTTCAGACACATGAAGTATCTTAAAAGGCACATCATTTCACAGACTTGAAGTTGTCTGAAATTTTGTCATCTTTGACCGATCAGTTTTTGAATTATGCCACAGTGAATATTTTTCATAAATTAAAAGAAAAAAAATGCACGTAATTCTGTTTTTCGGTTACAAATAGGCCTTAGAATCTCCTTGAGCATAAATAAAATACTCATAATAATTAAACGAAAAATTTCCGTAGGATCCAAGCTCACAAGCCAGTGTTTCCTCGACTGAGCTACACTGAGAAAAAATTCTCTAACTGACATCTAGAATCTGAATTGTGGCTTTAGTAAAAATAGTTCCATGTCATCCTTACAAATTCTAGTCCTCTTTGAAAGCGATTTCTAGAAACCCCTATTAGAGTTCTAGTGTTTTCCTAAATTATCGAGGTCAAACTTATTTTAAAAACTTGGTTTGTTACTCACATCTAGAAAATTTATCGAGAATTTCACACAATACAAAGGATTCATAATAGTCAGTATATTCAGAACATTGTCTCACCATCAAGAAATGTATAGACTAGAAATTCTCAATCATTTCTTCTATACAGCTTATTGGTGTGCCTTATACGCATAGCTCGCAAATCTATATTTGTAGTTTAGGGATTTAGAAAATGATCACTTATTCGTTCTAGATGAAGGCATTATATGTATATATCAGTTTTTTTTTTTTTCACGAAAATTATTGATAATATATCTGAAGTTATATATGAGTTTAATAATATTAGTTTTTTTAGTGTGTGACAAATATGAAAATATCACAGCCTGTGAAATTTGTTAAAAAAAAAAAAAAAAAAAAAATCCTTCAGTTGATGTTAGTGTGCGTGAAACTATGTCATCAAATGAAAACCAGAAAATCAGTTGTTTTTCGTTAAAGTGTAAATAATCATACGGAAGAAAATAGTTTTTAAATATTCAGACGGTGCTTGGAACTTTGACTGTTTATATGTTTCAGATATTTTTGGGTCTGAATTCATATTATATATATGTTTCTGTCTCCATTTAAGACGCCTTTTATTTACAGTGTCCATTTTTTTTTTTTTTAACTTTCTCTTACCCATAAGGTAGATAAAGTATTGTTTTTGGGTCAAATATTTTAAATTGAGTTTTTGTTGTATTTACACGTTTTTGAGGTCCCTTGAATCTAAAAATCATGTTTTTAGCGATTGGTATGTGTGTCTGCCTTTTATCAGCATATCTAAAAAACAAATTATATCAGAAATTCCAAACTTGGTATTCTAATAAGTATCATACAGGGATGCTACACTAAACTTTTCGTTGAGATGTTGCGAATGGGTACAGGGACACCCAAGAGAATTCAAATACTTTACGTCTATGGGGGAAATTGCAGGTAAGTAGAGTTTAACATCTATAGACTGCACTAAACCAAATGAAATGAATATATATATATATATAAATTATATACGTAATAAACATGTTTCATGTAGAATATGGTATAGAAATCATTCACTGTTTGTTTACAGGGCTACAAAAAAGAACTAGACTGTAGTGCGACAATACCTGAAAATTGATGAAAGTGTACTTCAGGCTGTGCCGTTCGTTATTAATATAGGATTATGTTCGTGTTCATCATGTGACGTGTACATAACTTTAAGACGATATACAGGGGTGCCAATATTTAAGCCATAACATTCATTTAAGCCATAACATTGTTCGTAGAAGTGCTTTTTTATAATATTTTACCACGTACAGGAAAGCTGCTCAGGAATTGAAATTAACTCCTCATTGCCATAAGGTAAATAATGTATTTTTTAAATCTAAATATTCATCTCTCGCCATTTTGTATATTTACACGTTTCGAGGTTTCTGAATACCGGAGTCAAGTTTTCAACGTTTGATGTTTGTCTGTGTCTGTTAGATTAAATTAAAAACAAATAATTTCAGGCGATCCAAATTCTGTATTTTGAAGTTAATATGTTTGTTAGTAGAAAAGTTTGATCAAGATTGATAAGTGTTAAGGAATGTTGGCGTGAAAGTTGTCTGAATAATTTTAAATGAACTTTTAATTTTAATAACAGATTTGAATTCCATATAAATGTAGGTACAGTAATGAAACGAGGGGTTGAGGGGGTGGGGGCGGTAACTCCTCTCACGCCCAATTACTTGTCAAATAAAACGGTTCCGAAGCCGAATTTGAATTGTTTTAACATAGGTTTGCATAACAGTACTCGTTATTTTACACCTTAATCTCCAATATGTATTTATAGTAATAAATTTCAGAGTAAGAGAAAGTTGTATGAGTGACACATCAGATTATTTTTATATACTTAAATTCGAACATAGGTAATTTTCTAACACTAAAAAGAACACGAAATAAAATCATTTCTTAAAGCGTAAATTAAGCAAGGATTGTGATATTGCACGAACAATATGGTTTCTCAGTCAAAACTCTCAAGGAAAAAAAAATATATATACAGTTATTTTTATCCTAAATCCGATACAGATTTCTATTATACAGGGCTATACAAAATAATGTGTGGTAATTTTAACATTCTAGAATATAGTCGATTATAAACAAATATCTAAAGAAATAAACATAAAGGAAATCATAATTCAAATATTTTTTATTTTATGACAATATAGGCGTTCGATATAACTGTCTCGATTCACGCGGACAGCGTCCAGACGACAAGTCCATTTCTTCCCATATTCGCTTCAGCATGTCTGGTCGTCTGGTGTGATTGATTTCAAAGCATCACCATGCGTGTTCGTATGTCCATCAAATTTTATTCAATAGTGACACGTACATTTTTTCTTTCAGAAAACCCATGAGAAAAAGTCATAGGTGTAATGTACGGGGACCTGTGTGTGGGGGGGGGAGGGGGAGGGGAAGGGGGAGGGGGAGGCAATGAATTATACATTTATCGTTTGTTGTGGCATGACTAAACGAACAAATAGGAATCAAAACGTAGAAGAATTCACGCACTTCCAGTTCAGAAGCGTAGAAAAAATAAAATTATTTGAATTGCCTCGTATTTAAAATTCTCCCCGTTCAAAAACGAAATATATTACAGTCTTTTGAAATGCCGTTTATTATTTTTAATATTCAAATATATTGAGATCACTGATTAAATGAATATTGGTGCAACTTATACGGATTTTTCTAAACTAGGTTTGCAGTATATTAAATTTACTTTTCAAGTTTTACAATAAACTGTTTTGATATCAGGAGTAGGATATTTTTATCTTTATGCCGCTGTTGGCATTCACAGATAAGTACTGTACGTGTACATATTTGTATAAATTTTTCAGCTTTTAAAGTTTATTTTTTAATCTTTATTTTTTCTAAGATAAAAAATTTCACAAAATATTTATCCAAGGATTTTTGTTGACGAAAATTCCCAAATGAAATTGTGGATAAAAAAAAAAAATATAATATGAAAATTTACTTAATTGAGACATCAATAATTTACGTAAAATAACACTGCTCTGCAAAAAAAAAAAAGAGTTCTGATACTATTTTTTCTGATTCTTATGCAAAATGACCTCCTGGATCCGAATATGACTTCCATTTTGTCCCACCGTTTTTTAGAAACACCACCCCCTCCCTCAATTGTTTTCCCTGTTCGATAATTTTATGACCATGAATTTGATTTGAGGAATGAAAAATAATTAATTTAACACCTAAAAACAAAAAATATAAAGTTAAAGAAATAACATTAATAACAGATTAAAAAAATATACGATATGTAATTCATAATTTCAGTGGCAATCTCCCCCTCCTCCTCAATTTTTCCCTTGTTGCAAATGTCCACGTTTTACAATTTCCTAACTCTGTAGCGCTTCGAAAGATATTTAACGGTTGAAATAATCCTTCCCTCTCCTAAAAATCAAATTTATGGCCATAAAATCTGAAAAATTATAAAAAATAGGGTCCGTTCATATAAAAGGTGTGTGATAGGGCAAAATGGGCATCGTATTCGGATTCAGGAGGTCATTTTACATTAGAATATGCTAAAATATTGTTAGAAGCAATTTTCATGCCAAGCAGTGTAATTTAACTAAATATCTCAGTTTTATATGTACTAACATTTCAAATTAATACAAAATAAAATATTCTTGTTTTATGAGCAATAAATTAAGCCAGTTTAAATAAATATTAAGAACTGAATTTGGACAATCGATAGGAATTGATAAAGAAAAAAAAATGATAGTTAAGGTTTCGAAAATTTGAACGGAAAAGATTTGCTAGCAGAGGAAATCAAAATGTAAATTTTTCATTTATATGACTGAGCAAGTATTCTCTTCACTAACTCTCAAATCTTTATTTTTATTTTTGCACATAGAAATTCTGACAAAGAGTTTTTTTTTTCTGAGAGTATGTAGATAACAGATTACAGTTGTTTTATAATAAATTCCTTTGGATAATATAAATACCATATCTGAATTTGTACTTCATTATTTACGTTCTTTATTATTTTATATTATTTCATTATAACTTTATTATTTTATATTATTTAATTATAACATTATTATTTTACAATTTTGTGTTGCCGTTTATTCAGTCTACATATGGAATATTCCCGATATAGTGCACAAAGTTAAAAGTATTAAAAAAAATAAATAAATAATAATAATAAAAAAAAAAAATGTAACACAACTGAAAAGTCCCTTCACTTATATCTCATAAACTATCTGAACATCTTGTATTGCCCTGTAAAACAATCAGTAATAGTAACCATGATCTATTTTGTAGAAAATATATGCATGGATATATCTAGATATTGTATGATAATTTCGAAATGTTTTGTGCTATATTAAGATATTAAACCAGATTTTATACAAAACCCTATAAAACACCGCCCTGTATTCGTAACATTTTGTGAGTACATAAACTAGTAGTGTATTTATATCATTTTCAGCATGAACGTATTTCAGTAAACTGAATAACATATACCAATTTCTAGGCGTTATAAAATTATTTATGTAAATTAGAATACGAAAAATTAGATGGATACACTAACTGAAGTCACACACACTTTCAACGTTGTTGGAAATTTTTAAAACTGTATCTCTTATTTTCTACATTATATAATAGAAAACTCTTTTTCTTAAAAAATAAATGAAATAATATATAATTTTTAGTATAGAAAAATTTCGCAGCATCATAACTCACATTCCTTTATTGGGTTCATCTTGTGGTAGAATGTTTCGCTCTCTAGTTCTCAGTTCAAACGAGCGGAGTGTGAATCTTGGTGAAACCACGAAGTGCATAGTTGTCCGGAATCTACTCTAAACCGTAAGTCTCAGTCTAATGAACCTTGATGAACAAAAAATGACCGCAGAGTGAAACTCCAAATGAAGCTAAACCATTCTTACTTTCTAACTTTAAATATCTTTTAATATATCTGCCTCTCTTAAAGTGTTTCAATTTGCAAGTGAGCCTTTAAGACATTGGCAAGTAAGGAATTTGCCGTGAAAACTGGATGCCAACATTGCAGGAAAAAGGGTGTAAGTCCCCATTTTGAAATTTAAATAACTGAAAGACTCTTTCTCTTAGAGATATTGGCTTTCTTTTGTTTCCCTTCTTAGACCAAGATCAACATTTTTTTTTTTTTAAATGTAAGTCATATGAATAGATCGACCATATAAAATTTAAATTTCACAATTTAATATATATGAAGCCACATGTACGAAAAAGCCATATCTAAAATCTACTTTTGGTTTGAATCATTTTTGTATTTGGAAGTATGCATGTAGGACTAACGGTTGCGAAAATAAATATTGTTTAGGTTAAAAGTGGATGATGTAGGATCAGATTAAACGTATAAATGGAGATGTGTGAGATTCTGTCATGGTTATTGCTAATTTTCTTGCTCCCCCCCCCCTAACCTCTTTTTAATTGGAAGTATGCATCTAGGACTAAAGGTTGCAAAACTAAAAGTCGTCTAGGTTATGTGTGGACAAGGTAGGTCAGGTTAAACATATATAAAAAGGATATGCGTAAGACTCTGTCAGAGTTATCGTTAATTTTCTAGCCTTCTTTTCTTTTGTAATTAGTATACATCTAGGACTAAAGGTTCCGAAAATGAAATGCGTTCAGGTTAAACGTGGACAACGTAGGTCAGGTTTATCGTTATACAGTGGAGATCTGTGAGATTCTGTCTTAGTTATTGCTAATTTTCTCGCCTCCGCCTCTTAAACGAACTAATATCAAAATCATTACAACATATGACTTTTCCGAACGTGATCTCTAAATTCTGACATAAATATGTATTAGAGATATAATAATTTTCGTATTAGCTATTATCTGACCGCCTATGAAAAGGAAAATAAAAACGTAATGTTGTTTTTACTGCATGTATTTTCAAAGTACTAAAATAATGCTCTTTTCAACTTGAAACTAAAAATATAACAGTGTACATGATTACAATTCTTACAGCCCAGTGACTGGATATATTCGTCAGCAATGATCAGATGATTAATGGTGTTAATGTCATTGTAACATTTTAATTTGTAATTTTTTATATTTAAATTGCCCGCTTTGTGATTGTATATGATATTACATCATTTCTATGTAGTAGATACAAAAAAAAAAAAAAAAAAAAAAAAAAATGTGTATAGTACAAAAATAATCTAAGAAAATCATGAAGATAATAGATTTTTCATCTATATTTCAAACACGTTTGCTTCTAAAATAAAGCACTTCTAAATATATGATACATGTAATTAAATTCTGATCATACGTAACTCTCTTTAGGGAGATATTTCTTGAAGAACGCCTTTAAGTATTCGTACTTTCTACAGCTGTAAAATTTAGTACATTTATCATCAATAGATCTTATTCAGAATCATACAAAACTATTCAAATGAATTACAATTATTCACTGATGTGCAGTTCAGTAATGCTAAGCATGTGTAAGTTGAACAAAGTTTTACAATTGTTACAGAATAAATGGCTTTATAGCACATGCGCAGCTGTTGTTATAATAGGGCAATAATTAGCATTTATGATGTTTTCAGTGTCATAGTTGATATCTATTTTATCATTGTGACAACTCACAATATTAGAAAAAATTTCTCAGCAATGTAAATAAATAAATATATATATATACATTAAATGTTAAATTAAATGAATGTAGTGCCCATTATCAATGATCCTATAAGAATTCTTGTTATATAAAATGAAATTACTAAGATAAAAGTGTAAATATCTGTATGTAAAAAATAAAATAAATAAATAAAAGATAAAAACAATACAGGCTTACAGAATATGTTGTTTTTACAAAAGTATACAAAACACTATTTTTGATGTCTTACAGTCCCTGGCCAAATTATTAGACGCACTATTGCTTTTTAATAATTACATGTTTTGCAGCTCAGAGAATGGTTTCCAAATGGATAACCATTCATTTTTATGCAAGATGGAGCTCCCTGCCACACAGAATGGTCTGTTAAAGATTGTTTGGAAGTGCCAAAAATCCCTCTGTTGGATTGGCCGGGTAATAGCCCAGATATGAAACCTACTGAAAACGTGAGGGAGCTGATGACGAGAGAAGTGGCTAAAGGTGTGATCATAAACAAAACGCAACTCTTAGAAAAGGTCATTCATGTGTGGAATCACCATCCTCAGATGCATAATTGAAGCTCTCATAGCGGCTAAAGGTGACTCAACAAAATGTTAACATTTGATTGCATTAATTTCAAATTTTTTCAAGAGTTAATAAATACATATTTTTTCTATAACTATGGTATTTTATTTGTGTTAAAAAACAGGTAATAAGGTGGATAATAAAAAAAAAAAAAAATACATTGTATCTAGTAAAAACAATAAAGCTGTATAGTATCACCTGATAATTAAGATTTTACATAGAATCTTACAGTTCGTCTAATAATTTGGCCAGGGACTGTAGGTATATTGGTCTATAAATATTTCATACTTGACGACAACTTACAATATAGAAAAAAAAAATCCTCTGAAATAATTTTAAATGCTTTAAAATACTTCACAATAATTAGTTTACAATCGACCAAATAAAAATAAATAGATTTTAAATGATAAGTTTGAAGAATTTAATGTTTATTATCCATGATACTATGACTTCTTGTAATATGAAATAAAAATTACAATCTTAAAAATTTAAATATTTGTAATTACGAAAGGTTCAAAGGTAAATACAATGCAAAAATTACAGAATAATTAAATATTTTTATAGATTTATTGCTTCATACTATGATTAGCGAATAAATAATTAAACTGAGGTGATTTTCTTAATATATATATGTATACATAATTTATACATTGCTTATTTTCTACCTCTTTTCCACACTGTTAAAAATTTCAACAGAAAACTCTGTGTAATCTATTATCTTAAGTCTTACGTAAAATTACAGAGAAAAATAAACGGAGATGTTAAAAAACTTATTTTATACATTCATTTTAATAATGAATATTAATTTAATTATTTATTGGTGAGAATATATTTCGGACTTCGAATGCTTTTTCTAAAGTAGAAACAGTCATTTTTAATTTTAATTAAAAAAGTAAATAATAAAATTAGGTAAAAATACAGAATAAAGATTGAGGATCTCGATTATTCACTTTTACCTAAGAATTACTGTAAATTTACAGAGACTCTGGATAATTATTTACATTAAATTTACAGAAATTTTTAACAGTGCATTGATTAGTTATACAGTTATTGTAGTGTCATTACGCACTGATGTATGTATATAATGACTGAATTTTTACAGTAAAATATCTGAAAATCATTCTACAAGTATTTATTTAGTAAAACCTCTTACATGCGTAATTTAATAATATAGAAATATAATAAACCTCAAATAATCGAATGTCATTTATATTTCCTAAACGGCTGTATATCACGATTTTTGACCATGGCTTTGATTTCCTTAAAATGGGGCACAGTTTTAATATGAGATTCCCTTGGCGAAAATTGAAAATTGGCACCGAAGTAACTCGGACGCTTCTCGCAAAGGTCTTTACTTACACAACTGCGATAGCCATTTCAATTCATTGCAAAAATGGCAGAAAGTATTCGAAATTGTTAAGGATGTCCCCTATTAAAGCTGTACCGAAAATAAATGCCAAATGAAATATATTTATTTAAGAATTTCAATTATTCTAATTTAAAAAAAAAAGGAAAAAAAAATCATTTAAATAGAGTGATCAGCGAAACTAATAATAATAATAACAACAATAATTTTATTGTGATTTTTTTATTGTATTGGGTTATGGTGTAGTGTAGTGTGAGATATTTATATGTTTAACCATGGAGCAAATGCAACCTCGGCTTATAATTAAACTGAGAAGCTAAATGTGGAGCCAATAGCAATCATATATGATTGTTTAAACCCTTCTGTATTAAAGTTAGTCTAAGGAAATGAAATCAAATTTGAAACAGGTATAATTTTAACAGTTTGAAAAAATGCTAAAAATGGGGTTTGTGTAGACATGAAACGTAAAAATTTTCATCTTTTTTCTTAAAGTGGTGTAATTTTAAATTATAAAAAGATGATATTTTTAAAAAGTAAATTATGTTTAGTTTATTCCTAAAAATTTCCAGAAGTTTAATAGCAACTGAAAAAAATTAGGTCAAAGTCGAACTATGCCAAAACGTTGCTACACCTACCACACATCAACCCCATATGTTTATTTTAGTTTTCTCTAAACTATTTGTAGTAACACGTGTTAATAACAATATTTATGTAACATTGACATATTTAAATTTGCATTTAATGATTTAGACGATATTAATGCATTATTTAAAAATATATTTATTAACTGAAATTGCAATATTTAGTATGTTACTCTTCAATATCATTCGATAAAGCATGAAAAAAGGCTTCGCATTTTATTCATAATTTAGTGATGTTGTACTGTTTGAAATATTACAACTCAGAAAAAATAAAATAAAAAATACATCTTTTAGATAACAACTAAACGAAAACTATATATTTTCATAGATGTTTAACTATTTCACGATAGTCTAATTAATATCTGGAATTTCAATCAAAATCCGTTATATTGTTTTATTTGCAGTAAAATTCGAATCTAAAAATAGAATAAAACTTTTACCAATCCAAAATATGTGGAAATAAAAGTTCTAATTTTTTAGCAGTTTTATCTCTTCCGAACACTAGATTAAATATTAAATAAAATTACAATATATTATCTTTGAATCTTTAAAGATAAAAATAAAAGTTAAAAACTGAACATTTATTCAATGAAAGGATGATTCTATGAATTTAAGATAGGACCAGACAATCGATTTTATCCTTGAGGTTGAAATTAAATTTTGACGTGATGAATGATATATGTTAAAAGTTTCCGGCAATTCTACTGCTAATAATGCCTTGAAGAGGAACTATAATGCAAAAGGTAAATATGTCAATTTCAAGTAAATGTTGTGGAAGGGGGAACCCTTAAGTGCAGTGAAAGATAAATAAGTTATGATGAGAAATGATTTTAAACAAATCAAGGTTTCTTGCCTTATTTCGGTTTTCAACTGAATTTCACAGAAATAAACAAGATAATTCTGTGAGGTATTTTAATAACATTTTTAATTTAAATATGAAAATAAGTAATTTTGCAAATTTGATCAAAATGGGAAAAAAGTTTAAACATTTCCTCATAAATGTTTATTAAAAAATATTATTTAAAAATTAAAAAATTAGAAAATTAAATTATTTTCCAACAATGGCATAAATTGCTAAAATTATTACCAATAAGTAGTGAAATATACACGTTTAGAAAGTATTATTTTTGAAATTTGAATTTTAATGAAAAATGAAAGAGTGTTTAGCCCAAAACATTTCTAAAAAAAAAAAAAAAAAAAAAAAGGAATAAAACAGTAATACCATATTTACCAACTTTAATACGTTTTAGCTACTGAAAAGTTTTAATAGAAATTTTTTATGCATATCTGTAATAGATTTCCCTGATTAAATAAAATAAAAATTTCTATTAAAATTTTTCCATTAGCCAAAAAGTGCTGAAGTTGGCATCTATGACTAATATTCTATAGCAATTACGATTTTCTTTTTTATGGTTTCAAAACATTTAAATATTATAGGTTTGTTCTTGTCAGTATTTATGCATATTGCGCATAAATTTGGTCCATATCTACGTAACAGAACTTTAATTAGAAATAAGTTCCTTACGAACACACATTGCACGTCAGCATACCTTGGTGAGTGATGAAAACTAAAATATTGTCAATTTTGTTTTTATTTGATAATATTACACAAATAGTTATTGCAATTATATCTAATAAATGATAAAATATTGCTGTTATCTGCCTTATCGTCGTAAATAAACTAAATTATAGAAACTCCTGCTTAACAATACATATCAAAATTTGTTTTACATAATATTTGCTTAAAAAAGAAATTCTGTCATGCCAAGTCTGGCTCAATTACATTTCACAGATTGGGAGAAGTAACCCATCATGTAAATCTTATAAAGTATGATACGGCATTGCTGTGTCTTAAGCAAAACGTACTAACAACAAATAAACATATTTTTTTAGAATAAATATTTTTATAAACATTATGTTTCATAAAATAAATAATTTTGTAAACATTATGCCTTAAATTACATAATTTGCTTAATCCAATATTTTTCAATGAACGCAGCTGTATATCCATGAGTGCAAGAGTATGTGTCTCAAGACGAAATTCTTACACCACCACTATTTTTTTATTAGTAATTTCTATCATATTTCTATACTAATTTTTTAAGATGGAATATCACAGAATTTATTGATAAAAAATAGTGATGTAAGAGTTACTTCTTGAATCGGATTCTCTTGCCCCGTATGTATATTACTTATGATGGCATGTATAGGTTAAGGCTGATTGTTTACTCTAGGGACCTAAATCTATGTGGAATGCTCTTCGTAGGTGTCTTTTTAAGGGTTTATAGCCCATAATAACGCGAGTTTCGGGAAAAGATAACGGTAAACACCCTGTAGAGAATAGTCTTAATTCTAAAATAATAAAATGCAAACTCTAAAGTAAACAAAATAAATTATTTAAAGCATTTAAATGGGTAGGGGAGGATAGGACTACTTTTTCCCATCGTAGCAGAATCAGTGACCTCCATTTTAACTTAAATATAAAACAATAAATGGTTTCATATAACCAATAATTTTCCGGCGACGAAAGTGGCATCAAATTCAGATGAACTCCTAAGTACCGTACTGGACACAAGCAGAACTCAAAATAGTCTCAAACTGAACCCCGAGTACGATTCTAACATATTTTTTATACACTGGAGAACCAATTTGCATTCATACGCAATGCAGTTTCTAACAACTTATTCCAAACTAATTAACTGATAAATTTTCCAAACCAAAGTTTTCAATTCAAACTCGTAACAACTATTTATCGTTCGCAGAATACCCTTCTGAATTAATTCAACTCGACTTCTTCGAAGCTGCTGATTTAAAAATTTCCTACAAAAATTCTGTGAGGCCTCACAACCGAATGCCTATATCAGTGGTTCTCGAAATTTTTAAAGTACTTAAAATTGTACAAATAATTTTGAGCGTACTTTATACAAATTTTAAGAAATATGCTATAATAAATGGGCTATTTTTTTGAAAATCAAACTCCCATTTCCTCGTGAATTCATAGAAAGTTTAATCTCTTTTAACACTTAACTGTAATGGAGATAGAAATACCTAATTCATACGAATACGATATTGAGAATAATTTTCATTATATATTCGAATGACTGAGGTTTTGCTTTAGCAAGAGAAGTGTTTAAGCAAATAATAGTGCTCTTATACTGGCACTTAACTTTTGTTCGTTTCCAGTAAAACATTGTTCAATATAACACTTCTTTTTTGAGACATTTATACATTTTATTTGCGTGTGTATACATCTAAAATTGAGTAATATGTGTCTAACATCCACTTCCCGAACCTTCAAGTAAGGTAATATACACAAAATTAAATGACTTTTTCTTTAATTTCATTTCTTTTTTCAAGAAAAATTGTTATTGTCTATAATGATCATGGCTTAAAGTCGAAATCGAAATCGCATATCTCTTAGCTTTGAGAACAGAATCATTTGGTTACTAGTAATTATTTTTGCCTTTTTACGTTTTTTACTCGATAATTGAAAAAATAGTGGCTACTACGAGTTACTTCATGAGCTTTATACTTCTTATTCAAATTTGCAAGAATTTTACATCTTTGTCTAATTAAATATACAGTCGGCAGCAAAATTATTCGGGCGTTAGCATAAATTCCTATATAAAAAAAGCGCACTTAACACTGTTTTATTAAATAAATCCTTGTCGAATCATGTTCTTAGACTGTAAAGACTTTCAATGTGATGCATTAAAAGTATAATTTTAGACGGCTTATTCTTATTACTTTTGTTTCAAATTTCTTTTTTGTGTATTGTTTGCAGTTCTAATATGAATATTTAAGATCTTTCATTGAATGAAAAGGCTTCTTTCTTTCTTCTTGTTTTAATTTAAATACATTATTTTAAAAAGTGAAAATTGAAAACTGTTTTAAACCTTAAAAATGTAATAAAAATGCACCAGAGATCTGGCGTTCAAAAGTAATGTTAAAAACTTTGAAAAAAAAAAAAAAAAAAAAAAAAAAAAAAACACTTTAAAATACAAAAACCTGAGTTTTTTGCATTTTATGGTGCTCTTTTTCTATGTTTTTAACTTATTTGCTTTAAACTTGTTGAAATGTGATTTTAGGATAATTGTAATAAGTTAAATTTATTTTTGATATTGTGTTAGATGTAAACAAAAGTAATAAAATATGGCAATTTCTTTTTTTTCTTTTTTTTTTTAACAGGTTTTTGTTGTTAATGGGTGAAAGAACAAACATATTACACGATGTAAAAAATAGTCGTTATTCTGCATTATTATAGTTATCAATAATCTTTTTATTTCTAGTATTATTAAGAAATATTTTGTTTTCAAATTTCGTTGTGCTTTTAACTGACTATAACAAAAAACAAGTTATACAATTGAACTGTATATTTATATCAATATACCACGTTTTTAAAATACTTGAAATTGTTCCAATTTTTCATATATTTTTCTGAGACATATATTATCAATGACAAAGTTTCTAAAAAATGTACAGAATTTTGTAAAATTAATTTAAAATTTTAGGTAATTTTTAATAAAAAGAATTACTTAACTTTTTAATTGAAAAAAATTATGGAATTTGAATTTCCATACTGTTTCTTTGAAAAATTTCATTGAATGTATTCGCATACAGCAATGAAATTATATTTAAAATTCAGAAATATATCATTAAAATGTTACTGTTTTATCACAAGACAAAAAAAAAAAAAAAAACATTTAAACCGTTTTTTAAATTTTCGATGTAAATAAATAAATAAATTATAAAAAAGGTACCGCCAGATCGTGTTTTAAGGGTTAACAATAATAATGTAAGTAAACTGATAAGCTTTGAACATCAGAAAACATTCTTCTGCATCAGTCTAATATAATAATTAATTGGTCGGAAAACCACCTAAATCACAAAAAGCACTGCATAACAACTATTGCTCAATGCATGATCGAAATGACTCAAAATAGTTTCTTAGAATAGCTATCTCGCATATGAAGATCAGTGCTACAGAAGATGAGATTTAATATTTACGTAAATGGGGAAAATTGCAGAATAGTAACACCCCACGTGTTGGCCAATATGCATCAAAGTTGAATCAGCATAGTGTTTTTACAATAGTCATCTTATATATCACGTTTGGTGCACTTATACACAATAGAATATAAAATATAGCATAAGTTGAGATGCAGTTTTCTCGAAAATAAGAAAAAAAAAAAAAAAAAAATCTGGAGTGACTCCACTCGACTTTCCGAACATTGAGTAATTAACAGTTTTGTAGATAAAGTAAAGAAAGAGGAGTTGTTAAACAAACAAAAGAGAGAAAATCATAATAGAGTGTTTGAGTATTTTTGTCCATATATTACACGATGTTTTATTTAACGCTACTGAACTTTGAGCCCATAGATCATAATGATAAAGAATTTTTCGTTGTGTCTCTGCAAAAACCTATAAATGCTAGATTCACCAAATGCTTACAGTTAGTGCAACAGTGATTTATAATATTCATATAAATTTTCAGCTCAATTTAATGTGGCGTTTAGATGCTATAGCACTTTTAAAAATTTGGTCCCATAGGGCATAATGATGAAGAATTTTTCTTTGTGTCCCTGTAAAAACACTGTAAGCGCTAGATTCACCAAAATCTATACAGTTGGTGCAACTGTGACTTATAACATGTGTACAATTTTTTTTGCTCAGATTAATAAGGCGTTTAGACGCTATCACACTTTTAAAAATTTGTCCCCATAGGCCATAATGATAAATAATTTTTCTTTGTGTCCCTGTAAAAAAACTATAAGTGCTACATTCTCCAAAATCTATACAGATTGAGTATCTGTGACCTATCACATGTGTATAAATGTTTTGCTCAATTGAATAAGGCGTTTAGATGCTATCGTACTTTTAAGATATTGGTCCCATAGGCCATAATGATAAAGAATTTTTCTTTGTGTCCCTGTAAAAAAACTATAAGTGCTAGATTCACCAAAATTTATAGGGTTTGTACTATGGTGACTTACAATATACGTACCAACTTTCAGCTTATTCGAACAAAGCGTTTAGACGCTAGCGTGTTCACTCACAGACATACACACACATACATACACACACACATACACACATACACACACATATATATACATCATCGCAAAAATAGTGAAAACGGACTCAGGGGACCTCGAAACGTATAGAAATATCAAAATCTCAAATTCGGATTTTTGACATGATTACAATACTTTCCTCACTATAGTGTTCGGAAAGTAATAATGACAGCGCCACACGTCGTTTAATATGCACTTAAAATGAATTAGTATTGCTTTACATAATAACCATTTTAGATATGAAGTCTGACGCATTAATATAAAAACTGAGACATAGCGCCTAGAGCATGTATTTGACTAGAGAGCGCATCCTTCATCGAAGAATGTAACCAATATAAAATGTCACGTGATGAGTGTCTTTCAAGTTTTCATCAATGGCCAGTTTTCATGTCTCTCAAACTGCTTTAGGACAAGGAGTTTCAAAGAATTTTTACTATGTCATCCAATTACGAATAGATCTGGCCCTTTCACTCGTCACGTGTCCGATGAAAATAATCCTCAATATTCGTTACCCTTTTAAATAGCAAATTCAGTATTAAACGCGCTCGCTAGTCAAACATATGTTCTGGGATATAGCCTTTTCGTAAATGGAGGAGATTGTAGCATAGCAGTGCTATCTGAAAGTGGTGTATGCAAAAATCTTAACAATACCAATTTATAGCAAGATTCAATTAAATATAAAGTTTTGTAGAATTCAGTGCATTTTTTCAAGATATACAGCATCCACAAATTTTTTGAAACACAGACACAGTCGCACTGACCATAAATTGTCTGATTTTCGAAAAAAAAAATCGCTATGTGTTTTTATATAAAATTTATAAATATTACGAAACCTCAGCATTTTATAACTACTTTTAACGTGGATTCTTATTTCTTAAAAATAAGCTTCTTGTGCAAGAACGGGACATTTATGTAAAACAAAAGTGAATTATTTAATATGTTAATTAAAATGCATAAAAAATATAAGGAAAATAATATAGGTTTCCATTGATTAACATGGAATTTAAAATATCTTAAGTTTAAACTAAATTAAATAAATTCTAATAGCTTTTTAATTATAAAAAAAATAGTTGTATTGTTTAGAATATTTATAATTTTCTAGTTCAATTAAATATTTTACATTTATCAATTTATATCAGGCATTCTCCAATTAACTTTCATAAAATTAATAAAATTATGAATAAATGTTAAATAATTCTACTAAACAAACACAATAATATTTAACAGATTTTTGCAATGAAGAGTAAGACAAGTTCATGTCTAAATTATTCTTTGAGATTATACAAGAAAATGCTTGAATTAATGAACAATTATTTACTCATTTTCTGAATTTTATACCTCATGTCATTTCTTAAAGTTATGGTTATGCAACCGAATGTTCCTCGACAGAAAGTGCCGTGATATTTACCAGTAAAATTTATGAGGAAAAAAAAAAAAAAACTATCTCATTATTTACTAAAACTATAAATGTGAGCTTTTTTTTAAAAAAAATTTTTTTTAAAGAAAAGCATGCAAATAATTTTATTATATTTTCTTTCTTAAATATGACTTTAGAAAGTACCCCATAATATACTGTGTTAAAGGAAAAAATATGCATGCATTTTCCTTTTCTGTAGAAAAATATTGGATTGGATATTTACATAATGTTTCGTAATAATATAAATAATCTCTAACATCCGATTTTTATAGCCATCATTAAAAAGCAATATAGCTTTTCAAAAATTTTAAGCATTGGAGTGTTTTAAATTATCTATAAATTATATAGAAAATCTTAAGCTATAATTTTAGAGTAAGTACTATTTGCATTGTGAGTGTACGTGAAAGTGAAATAATCAATTGAAATAAAAAGTTTGAATATATTACTGCGTTTATATCTGTCCAAATTCTGCGTTTATTTTTGATATATTTTTATGCTAAAAGTATTAAATGTAGAGTCTCGAATAAAGAAAAATTATTGGGAAAAATACTCTAGAATTAGCATTTGTGTATGTTCTGGTAATTGTAACATTATTATTAATTTTTTAAACCTTTCTGACCAAAATTCTTAATAATAATAATAATAATTATTATTATTATTATAGTAATAGATAATTGCATATCTTAACAAATATCAGCTATTAATTATTCACCCCTAGTTATAAAAGTTTTTTTACAACTTTAAATTCTTACTATTTACTTACTACAATAAAACGAAGAAAATTATCTTGAATTTCATTTGTAAATTAGTGTTTTAATTATAGTATTACAAACTCTGAAAAAAGTATTTATATATTCTAAGAAATCCCTTTACTAGATTATGGCCAAACTGACAAAAAGTGTACCAGTTGATAGCCGTATAAATAAAGTTATACTCACTGAAGTCCGGTATTTTGTTCTCGAAGAAAGCATATTAACCTTTAACAAAATGTCATCATGAGAAATTTTACAGCAATTTGTTACAAATACGGGTATTGAAGTTTTCTCGAAGGAGAAAGGTGGACATATAATTAAACAACCAACATTTCGAAATTTTAATGAAATTTCTTAGAGTGTCAGTTACACACTCCTGCTTAAAAGTTTAGAAAGATTTGAAAATTATTTTTTTTTTTTTTTCAGTTTAAAAACTTATCTCTCGATGAAAGGTTTTAAAACATTGGGTATTTAAAGAACTGTGCTTTTCTCATGCTTTTCAGCGAAGATTGGGTTAAAACAATATTTAAGGGGCCGGTAACAAATTGAGTAAACTCAATAATGTTTGTGATTATCCTGTATCGTTAAGTGAATGAAATGATCTATAACTTTAGAATATTTTAATATAGACCAAGTACAATTTGTGAATGAAATCGTGTGACGATATCATATTAAATAACGGAGGTATAAGCATTTATTTTCAAACTCCAAAAAATAATAAATAATAAACAATAAACAAATAAACAAATAAATAAATAAATAAATAAATAAAAGCATCTTTTTTATTTATAATATACAGAGTTTTTAACGAAAATTATTCCCACTTTCAGATAAGTTGGAAAAACACTTTTAAAACAATATACTGTAGAGAGAATACAAATATCTTAAATATCTCATGGAATATGATAATTTTTTATGGAAAATGTTTTCATTGCGCAAAAGATAAGAAAATTTTTATTACATAGGTTAAAAGCTAGATATATTGGGCGACTTTTGTCAAAAGTTCATTTGAATTGAGTAAAAATTAAGCAAATAGTCGGCAAAAGAATGATTTTAGGTTATTTTTCCATTATGTTAGGGTTATTTTCCATTTTATTTAGGCAAAAGCTATATTTTGAGTTACTTTTCAGAATTGAAATTTTATAAGATGTTTTCACATGTCGCATAATTAATTTGAAGATCCAATTATTTCAACCACATTGCAAAAGTTCTTTTTTGTGAAAAACCCCTTATGATCTCACAAATCTTAGTGAGAAAAAAAAAAAAAAAAAAAAAAAGTTACAGTTATAAGCTTATAAGAGTTTTTAAAAACACTTTTGCGCGTGGTTGAAATAATTAGATATTCAAATTAATTACGCGGCATATGAAAAACCCTTTATGAAATGTCAACTTTGTAAAATAACTTTAAATCCATCTTCTTCTTTTGCAGACAATTTGCTTAATTTTTACTCTCTTCAAATGTACTTTTGACAAAATATGCTTAATATATTTATCTTTTAACCTATGAAATAAATATTTTTCTATCGTTCCCGCGTGCGCAGTGAAAACGTTTTTTATAAAAATGCTCATATTTCATGAGATATTTAAGATACATGTATTCCGATTGCAGTAAATACTTTCAAAAGAGTTTTTTAAATTTTTCTGAAAGTGGGAGTAATTTTCGTTTAAAACTATGCATATTAGAAATAAAAAACATGCTGATTTTTTTTTGAGTTTTAAAATAAATGCTTATATCTCCGTTATTTAATATACTATCGTCATACAAATTCATCCATAAATTGTGCTCTGTCTGCATTAACATATCCTAAAGTTACACATCATTTCGTTCATTTAATTATATAGGGTGATCACAAACATTATTGATTTTGCTAAATTTGTTACTGGTCTACTAAATGTTGTCTTAAACCAATATACACTGAAAAACATGAGGAAGACCCAGTTCTTTGAATACCCAATGTTTGAAACCATCGAGAAATAAGTTTTTAATTGAAAATAACTGATGGTATGCAAATCTTGCGAAACTTTTGAGCGGGAGTGTAGAAATAACCTGTCAACAATGATTTATTAAAAAAAAAAAAAAAAAAAAACTCATTTATCATTTCTTTTTAATGAAGCATTTAATATTAATTTTATAGTCATAGTTATTAAGCTGTTTTTATAAATTTACAACTTTTTATACGCATGTAAAATGATAGGTATAAAAATCCCTTTCATCTTCATTTTTAAAAGAAAAGTTTTATTTCTTGTCCTTTTTTCCATCTGTTATTTTTAACCAATTACTTAATTATCAACTACTGAAATTGATAAGAAATCTCCTTGTTTAGTTTTATTTCAAAAGTAGGTATTTTTTCTTAAGGGCCCGCTTCACTCACCGCCGCCGGAAGCCGAAGCTAATGTTATTCTATGGCAAATTTTTCTTTACAAATAACCTATTACTAATACATATTTTTAAATTCTGCTTTCACATTCGGAAAATTCCCATCTGTTAAATTGACGGACCTTTTTTAAAAAAATTGTTTTTTTAATTTTTTATATTTTATTTTGAAGCTGCAAAATACGAATTTTCAATATGTGAAATTTTTTCATTTTGCAATTTCAAAATAAAATATTAAAAATTAAAAAAAAAAAAAAATACATTTTTAAAAAAGGTAATTTTAGGTTAATTCTAGGTTTTATTTAAATTTAAATTTAATTTAAATTAAAGGTATAATTCCCAATTTAACAATTAGGAATTTTCTGAATGTGAAAACAGAATTAAAAAATATGTATTAGTTAATAAGTTATTTGTAAAGAAAATTTCCCAGTAGAATAACATTGGCTCGGGTTTTTGGCGACGGTAAGTGAAGAGGGCCGTTAACACTTTAACATTAATTCGTTTCGCACTGAAACAAATATTTAATAAAATTTTATGCAACAATTTTTCAATATTTTATTTCCCTTATTTTAATCGATTTTTAGACTTTTGGTTTTTCACTGAGAAAAAAAATATACCGCTTTCATCTAGAATAAATAGGTGGTAATTTTCTAAATCCCTAAACTAGAAATATAGATTTCCAAGCTATGAGTATAAGGCACGCCAATACACTGAGAAAAAATTCTGTAACGGACATCTAGAATCTAAATTGGGGTTTTAGAAAAAATAGTTCCATGTCATCCTTATAAATTTCTTATAAATTTTTTTCTAGTCCCCTTTGAAAGCGAATTCTAGGGACCTCTATTAGAAATCTTGAGCTTTTGCCTATACTATCGAGGACAAACCATTTGAAAATATACCCAAATAAATGTGAATACAAGAGGCGGGTTTCAGCAACTATAATCTTGGTTTATGACCCAGTTCTAGAAAATCAAGCGAGAATTTCTCTTAATAGAAAAGATTCAGAATATTCAGAATATTGTTTCATCATCTAAAAATGTGTAGATTAGAAATTCTCGACCATTTCGTCTATTCAGTTTATTGGCGTGCGGTATGCGCATAGCTCAGAGATCTACATTTCTAGTTTAAGGATTTAGAAAATGACCGTTCTAGATGAAGGCGGTATATTTTTTTTCTCAGTGTTTGATATTCGATAAATCGCAGCATTACTCCGAAATTTAGCAAACGATGTTTTAGAGGAAGCCATATGCAAAGGTCACTTTAAGTATCTTAGCAAGCATTGCGCAATAGTTGATATTTTAATGATGTACTCGAGCTTAATTATTTTCACTTGATGAAAGACCATGCGGTTCTTTTAATTCGAAACAACTATTGCAAGTTTTTTGTAATGCACAGATCTATTTGCGAAGTTATTTATTTGTTAAATTAATTAATATTTGAATTTAATTTAATCAAGTTAACAAATAGATTTTTTACAGCAAAAATTTCTCAGATATTAAAAATGGATTTATTATTATTATTATTTAACATAATTATGATCATCTATGTATGTAATAGCTATTTTAAAAATCAATCTAGCCTTTTTCAAACGAAAATTGTGAGATTAAGAAACAGTAGAGTTTTACCGAAGCAAGAAAGAAATCCAGAATGGTATATTAGTTTCAAAATAACAATTAATTTTTAATAATTATGTAATTTGACAGTTACAAAATATCATTTAATAAGTTAAAAAATACTGTTAATTAAAATGACTAAGATTTAAAAATATTCTTTAGTTAGTTTAATTGCAATATCAGCATTATATATAAAAATACTGAGATATTTTGGCTGATTCTTTTAATGATTTTATTTAAAATAATTAACTAAATTTAAAAACATGCTTTTATATCCTATAATTTAAGAAAATTATAAAGTTAATTAAATTTATTACAAAGATTAGAATTATAAAATATTTTTTAGTGATACCAGAACTGATGTTACGACGAATACCATTAAGAAACTAGTATGCTGTTGCAATCGCAAAACTTATTATTATTATTATTATTATTATTATTTTTAAATGAAAATTCATACGATACAAATTATTTGTTAAAATCATTATTTATTAAATTTATTTTCCATGCTTAATGCAGACGATTTCCATCTCAAAAAACGTGTAATACTAAATGTCGATATAAAATCAATTTTGTGCTCCATAAATGTCATCTAAAAATATGTTTTTTTTATTTTTGTGTTAAAAATGGAAAAAAAATGACAACTTAGTTTTAAATTAACGCAGATCTATGATTAAACATTTCGTTTTAAAAGTAACGACGAGTTTTTTTGAAAAATGTCCCGGGTTTAAAAGAGGAAGAGCAGCGATGCTCTTACATGATAAATTGTGTTTTTCTTGGTCGACTATTGCTATGATAAAAATTTCTTTTTAATTTCAAAATAATTCGATAAAAATAGCTCTCTTTGGACACATTTTTACAAAATTTTGTCTTATACTGCCATATAAAAATTTTGAAAAAAAAAATGGGATAGTAACGTCACCTGCTGGGAGATTTTTACCAAAAGTTAATATAGGCAATAATTTATGTTAAGTTTCAACTACATATAAATTTATGTGAAATTCTATAGATTAGTTCTTAAGCTAGAGCCACCAGGAAATGTCTGTCAAACACAGACAAACAATTTTTGACTAAAAATGGTCAAATCGTGTTCTCTAACTCTAAAACATGTTATTTCGTCGAAAACCGATAGACCAAACTGATATTATCTTCTGTGAAATATACAATAATATAAAGAAGCGTATAAGAGAATCAATTGAAATTATATATGAATAGGGTTTACTCTTTATGAATTATTACATAACTTATATTTTTCTCTAATCCAATGAATAAACGAATATCTGCTTGCTTTCATCAAAGCCAAATGCTGTCATAAAGCTTATGGGATAAGTTAATATAAGACGTATCTCATATTGTAATGATATTTGCCAGCCAATAACCTAAGAACGTGTTCAACGAAATATTTCATCCAGCGGTAATCATACATTGGATTTATTTTAATTCTAGCATTACACCCGTTTTCTGCCCATGGGAAGTAAAAAGAGATAAATGATTTTTACAGATGTATATGATAAATAATGAATATATGGAAAACAAGTATCACATAAATAGTTTTTACATTTACTTTTCACATAAAAAAAAAATGTTGTCACCTTTCAGCGCTGCTGCATTTTTTTGACGTTTGTTTATAGCTCTTGAATAAAATGTTTGCGCCAGTCTTTATATTAGTACATGTATTTCAATTATCTCTTCACTTTCTTAAGATAAGATTTAAAAGACCTTTCTTGCGTTTGAACGTTGCTTACAGCTGTAGTTTAATAAATTATTTCTTTCTTTCGTAGAAATGCTTTAAGACAATTTGTACAACAATTTACAGTTTATTCAGTGTCGTTACCGAATTATCTATATAGAAATAAACAATAAATCAGTTGCTTTTAGCGTATAGCTAAAATATTGGGACTTTAGTGTACAGGCGTTGCACCACGTTTCTTTTACGTATAAGATCTGATTGGTGAAGAAAAAATGATTATGGAGGTTTTCTCTGCATTTTCTGCTTCAACATAATAAATGCAAATGAAATAAAAGCATACTTTATTTTCTATGTACTACTTTACAAACATTTTCCCGACACTTTTATTCCAGCATTGGGACTGAAAAATACGCAATGACGATATAATCGCCTATTTTTTAAATATATACCTATATACAACAGTATTTGCAGATACTTCAATTTTTGTCAACACAAGAGTTATGTAAGATATGCAACAAATATTTACCGATTTTTAAATCATTGTCAACACAAAAGTAGTTCTAATTAATTTTCATTTTATCCCAGTCACATAATATACAATATATTTTTATTGAAACGACTACAGTTTCACAGTCACTGTCAGAGTGGAATATCTATTTCTATCTATCTGTGTCTAGCGGGCTGGTCGGTTGGTTGAGTGGGTTTTACTTCGCAGTTCTCTTACGTTATGGGTAATTAGCGATTATCTTAGATTCACCGCTAAGTGTGGTTTGGAGACACGGCATAAGAATTTTGATCTCCGGGGATAGTTCCTTCACTTCTATGACTATGAGATGTATTATAAGGATAAGAACATGGACGATATTACGGCTGTGACGGATTTTACATAAATCAACCACCATTAATGTATACGATGGTCTTCGGCCGACTCAGGTATCGAATCGCAATATTGCAATTACGAGAAAATTGAAAAAAAAAAAAAAAAAAAAATCTTCTTCAAGGCCATTATTTGAATTGATTAATTTTTTTTAACGGGTTTTTAAATGTTGGTTGAGTTTAATGTCGCACTAGTACTGCGCTATAGGTAATAGGGTTTTTAAAGAAAAGTCGGCTATCTTAATGACAAAACAAGGTAGAAATGGAGAAAATTAACTTTTTATAATCTGACTAACCCACTTTAGATGAAATTACATTAAAAAAAAAAAAAAAAAAAAAAAAATAATAATAATAATAATAAAAAGAAAAAGAAAAAAACTACTACTATTGTTTAAAAATTCATGACAATATATATGTTATACGATATAGTATAAGCTGAATGGATTTGTAGAGGTTTCTATATAAAATACTAGAAATTAAGTTCAAACATTTTAAAAAGGTAAAATGCGCTTAATCTTGACACTGTAACGTTTAAATAAAGTCTTATATTGAGGCAGATTTTTACTTTTCATCTATTATTATTATTATTTCTAATTTCGTAAAAGGCTGCTCAAATTCAAAATAACATAAGCAAATAGTTTTAAGTTTTATTCTCTGCAATTTATAGCAAAGTTTATGATTAATGTTCCTGAAGTGTTCTGCACAATATGGTAAATTTCATGCAGGATTTTCAAGATTAATGATATTATTCCCTCTTTCAATTAGATTACACCTCTAATGTCAATAAACAGAATAATCAATTGTCTTTTAAGTTCTTTCAAAGAACACGGAGTTGGTAATCAACCTGATGCAGATTCATGGCTTTGCATAACCAATTAGTGTGTGTATAATGCAAACAATTTGAATATATAGCCAATATTGTTAGTAATATTTAATATAATGTATTTTTTTTTTCATAAGTATCATCATTCATTACACATGTAAGTTATAATTTCTCGTAATTAAAGAATTTTCCATAAGTTCAATGGATTGTTTATTTAATTGTGCAGAATAGTAAATATTTCTAGAGGGTGAGACAACTCAAACAATGGGAGGAAAAAAAAAACGCTACTTAAAGTAATCACGTAATTTTGGCTAAAGATACTATGTATTGACTTATAATAATAAATTATATCTATTACTTTTTAGGTTTTATTAATATTTATTTTCTAAGAAATTTCTTTTAAAACAGTTTTAGAAAAAAATATCTCAAATGTATTTTTTATTATTTGATGATCTGTTTTTGCATATTTTCATTTCGGCTGCATGTTCAAACGATGTTAATTAGATTTATTAGTTTTTTTATTATCACACTGACATTAGGGACATTAATTTAATTAAAATGTAACTTATATATGAAGAAATACTGAACTTTACTAAAAGGAAAAACATAATGTACTTTTTTTTTTTTATTTAATTTAAAATTTAGTTTTAATTAAATTGTATTAATCACCATAAACAATTACGTTGCATCACATTTTTAAATCAAATATCAATTCATAAAAACTTTAACTTTTTTATTACAAAAAATCATATGACAATTTTATTAAAAAAATTTTTTGGAAAATACTGCTAAAATCTAAACTCTTCTAAACATAATTATTTTGAAATTTAATTAAGGAATTTAGCTTTAATTAAAATAAATAACATATTAAAATAAATTATAAATTGGTTAATTTAATTTATATACTGTATCCCAAATAAAATATTGAATATTGTCAAGTTAAAATATGAACAATATGAATAATAATAAAATGAATAAAGTTTTCATCAACCATTTTCCATATAAAATATTTATATTTTACTGCGTATTCTTCTACATAATTTGAATATTTATACTGTTGCACCCTGAAAATTGTGAGCGTATTTTTCTCTATTTCTTTTTAAGATAACGGCCGATGTTTATGTATTTTAATTATGTATGTAAAAATTAATAACATCAATACCTAAATAACATACGTAAATAACTGTACATAGTATCAGGGGTCGTACTGTCCGCCTCTTTTTCAGGGCACTCTCAGAGATAAGGAATTTCCGTCTTTTTTTACCACCTCACTAATTTCATGCAAAAATACTTCTGGTATTGTTATAGTAATGTGTCATGTTTGTACAGGGTAGAGATTATTTTATGAAAATAGTGGTAGCAATACATTTGAAAATTTCTCATTCATAAGAGTGTCCTGAGAAAAAGACGGAGAGTAAGGCCCTTGTAGTATGAGCTCTTTTTCAACACTTTTATTTAACTTGATACGTCGTTCATTTATGTGCATGGTTCAAATGTAGAAACTGAATTGTCATCTGCTTAATTTTAACCCGATTCAGTTGAAAATCTCCTTACCTGTATAACCCCGATGGCTTTACATGTTTAAGCAGTAACGGATTTAAAAAAAGGGGGGGGGGGAGCTAAGAACCCTCGGAACCTCCAACTTAAGTTCAAAGATTGGTTTCAATTTTCAACCCAATTCTTATCCTCCGATTGAACTAAAAGTTGTCATACGTGTATAATTCCGACATAAATACATGCCCAAGCAGTAACGGATTAAAGAGGCGGGGGGGTGGGGGGAGGCGTTGAGGGCTTTGGCTCTCAACTTCAGTTCTAAATTTGTTTTCGAATTTTAATCCATTTTCAATATTAGATTGAGCTGAAGTTTTGCATGCGTGTATATTATCCATATTTTCAGGAATTGAATTTTTTAATACATTTTTTTAAGAATAGAGTGTTGCCATTACTATTATTATTTATTTATGTATTTTTTCTTCAATGAAAAAAAAAAAAAAAATACACACTTTAAAAAATTTTTAAATTAATAAATTAATAAATTTTTTCCTCCCTGGAATTATATAAGAAAAATATTCTATTAACTTTAACTACATAATAATTTAAACTTGGACATTTTTATTTAAAAAAAATATATCCTTTCAAAATTATTACCTAAACTTTCTTACTTTCTGTGTCAGAACTATGTAATTATTAATGTACAAGTTGGCCTTTGCCCATATAGAGAATAACTATCCACATCAGAATGTTTCACTTCATGATATGCATATCCCAATGTTTAAAAGGTCTAAAAGGCTAAAAGGATCATAAAACTTTATTTTCGCTATATACGATATGTTTATGGGTTAAATATGCTTTGAGGACGCCGTCACTGTCGATTTAATAAATTGTGTTTACTGCATACGAAAAAAAATATTTTTAAATGAATAAGCGAAAATATTGAAATACTGACAGAAATACAAATTATGTTAATGAGAGAAATATGAAAAAGTTTTCTTTATTTTTTTGTTAAGCCCTAAGTCATGAGAAAGGTTATGTTTATACTAGAATATAATCTTATTTCTTTTCCTTTAAATTATTTTTCTCTTTATTTTATTAGTTTAGAACCATCAATAAGGTTTTATTATCGTTATCTCAAAACATTGTTGTAGTATGAGGTCAAAAACTCAATCCGAATGGCTCATAATGAATTCCTTGGTCGTTAAATTAAATCTATTTTTACTATAGAGATTACATCAACCGGAAAATTCTGTTCATTTGAATTAAAAATGAAATACCGGAATATTTTTTTTCATAATATAGCTTTTTTAAAAATATATTTAAAAAAAAATATCGCATTGATATTATAAGTAAAGTTCACATAAAGAGATATTTGGACAATTGTTATACAGTATTTTTTTTTAAATAGATATGAACGGATATCAATGTTTGGTCAAGTTTAAAATTACTATAAGAATTAATAGTATTCGAATACCAGAATTATTATACTGTAATTTATTTGTTTATGTAGCTATTAACAGATATTAATGACTAGTCAAGTCTAAAATTGTTAAAAAAAAAAAAAAAAAAAAAAAAAATAGCGGTATTGAATTTTTTTTTTTTTTTTTTTTTGAAAGAGTCCTGGTTGTAAAACAAAAATTTCCCCGATACATTTTCTGGAGAAATGAGATCAACTGTGGTTAAGTACAACGACAAAATATATGCTCTATAAAAGTGAAGAAAAACAAAAACTATGATTTTCAAAATTTTATCATGATAAGAAAATTCTTAATAATGGTAAATTGCTATTCATTATATTAGACAAAATATAGATTTTTCATCAATTTTTCTATAAATAACTTATGAAGTTTTATTATTATTTCAAAATAAGCAAATCGCGGTACGATTTTCTTTTAATGATTAGAAACTGATACTTTAATATAGCGCAATTTATACGGTTATAATTTTTTTAGATAAATTATATTTCGAAAAAATGTAGAATTAATAGGAAAGGTTCTTTATATATATTTTCAGCTTCAACATAATAAATGCAAATGAAATAAAAGTATACTTTATTTTATATGTACTACTTTACAAACATTTTCCCGACACTTTTATTCCAGCATTGGGACTGAAAAATACGCAATGACGATATAATCGCCCATTTTTTAAATATATACCTATATACAACAGTATTTGCAGATACTTCAATTTTTGTCAACACAAGAGTTATGTAAGATATGCAACAAATATTTACCGATTTTTAAATCATTGTCAACACAAAAGTAGTTCTAATTAATTTTCATTTTATCCCAGTCACATAATATACAATATATTTTTATTGAAACGACTACAGTTTCACAGTCACTGTCAGAGTGGAATATCTATTTCTATCTATCTGTGTCTAGCGGGCTGGTCGGTTGGTTGAGTGGGTTTTACTTCGCAGTTCTCTTACGTTATGGGTAATTAGCGATTATCTTAGATTCACCGCTAAGTGTGGTTTGGAGACACGGCATAACAATTTTGATCTCCGGGGATAGTTCCTTCACTTCTATGACTATGAGATGTATTACAAGGATGAGAACATGGACGATATTACGGCTGTGACGGATTTTACATAAATCAACCACCATTAATGTATACGATGGTCTTCGGCCGACTCAGGTATCGAATCGCAATATTGCAATTACGAAAAAATTGAAAAAAAAAAAAAATCTTCTTCAAGGCCATTATTTGAATTGATTAATTTTTTTTAACGGGTTTTTAAACGTTGGTTGAGTTTAATGTCGCACTAGTACTGCGCTATAGGTAATAGGGTTTTTAAAGAAAAGTCGGCTATCTTAATGACAAAACAAGGTAGAAATGGAGAAAATTAACTTTTTATAATCTGACTAACCCACTTTAGATAAAATTACATAAAAAAAAAAAAAAAAAAAAAAAAAAAATAATAATAATAATAATAATAATAATAATAAAAAGAAAAAGAAAAAACTACTACTATTGTTTAAAAATTCATGACAATATATATGCTATACGATATTGTATAAGCTGAATGGATTTGTAGAGGTTTCTATATAAAATACTAGAAATTAAGTTCAAACATTTTAAAAAGGTAAAATGCGCTTAATCTTGACACTGTAACGTTTAAATAAAGTCTTATATTGAGGCAGATTTTTACTTTTCATCTATTATTATTATTATTTCTAATTTCGTAAAAGGCTGCTCAAATTCAAAATAACATAAGCAAATAGTTTTAAGTTTTATTCTCTGCAATTTATAGCAAAGTTTATGATTAATGTTCCTGAAGTTTTCTGCACAATATGGTAAATTTCATGCAGGATTTTCAAGATTAATGATATTATTCCCTCATTCAATTAGATTACACCTCTAATGTCAATAAAAAGAATAATCAATTGTCTTTTAAGTTCTTTCAAAGAACACGGAGTTGTTAATCAACCTGATGCAGATTCATGGCTTTGCATAACCAATTAGTGTGTGTATAATGCAAACAATTTGAATATATAGCCAATATTGTTAGTAATATTTACAATAATGTATTTTTTTTTTTCATAAGTATCATCATTCATTACACATGTAAGTTATAATTTCTCGTAATTAAAGAATTTTCCATAAGTTCAATGGATTGTTTATTTAATTGTGCAGAATAGTAAATATTTCTATATGGTGAGACAACTCAAACAATGGGAGGAAAAAAAAAAAAACGCTACTTAAAGTAATCACGTAATTTTCGCTAAAGATACTATGTATTGACTTATAATAATAAATTATATATCTATTACTTTTTAGATTTTATTAATATTTATTTTCTAAGAAATTTCTTTTAAAAACAGTTTTAGAAAAAAAATATCTCGAACGTATTTTTTTATTATTTGATGATCTGTTTTTGCATATTTTCATTTCGGCTGCATGTTCAAATGATGTTAATTAGATTAATTAGTTTTTTTTATTATCACACTGACATTAGGGACATTAATTTAATTAAAATGTAACTTATATATGAAGAAATACTGAACTTTACTAAAAAGAAAAACATAATATACATATTTTTTTTTTATTTAATTTAAAATTTAGTTTTAATTAAATTGTATTAATCACCATAAAAAATTACGTTGCATCACATTTTTAAATCAAATATCAATTCATAAAAACTTTAACTTTTTTATTACAAAAAATCATATGACAATTTTATTAAAAAAATTTTTTGGAAAATACTGCTAAAATCTAAACTCTTCTAAACATAATTATTTTGAAATTTAATTAAGGAATTTAGCTTTAATTAAAATAAATAACATATTAAAATAAATTATAAATAGGTTAATTTAATTTATGTACTTATATTTTACTTTGTAGTATCCTTAATAAAATATTGAATATTGTCAAGTTAAAATATGAATAATATGAATAATAATAAAATGAATAAAGTTTTCATCAACCATTTTCCATATAAAATATTTATATTTTACTGCGTATTCTTCTACATAATTTGAATATTTATACTGTTGCACCCTGAAAATTGTGAGCGTATTTTTCTCTATTTCTTTTTAAGATAACGGCCGATGTTTATGTATTTTAATTATGTATGTAAAAATTAATAACATCAATACCTAAATAACATACGTAAATAATTGTACATAGTATCAGGGGTCGTACTGTCCGGCTCTTTTTCAGGGCACTCTCAGAGATAAGGAATTTCCGTCTTTTTTTACCACCACACTAATTTCATGCAAAAATACTTCTGGTATTGTTATAGTAATGTGTCATGTTTGTACAGGGTAGAGATTATTTTATGAAAATAGTGGTAGCAATACATTTGAAAATTTCTCATTCATAAGAGTGTCCTGAGAAAAAGACGGAGAGTAAGGCCCTTGTAGTATGAGCTCTTTTTGAACACTTTTATTTAACTTGATACGTCGTTCATTTATGTGCATGGTTCAAATGTAGAAACTGAATTGTCATCTGCTTAATTTTAACCCGATTCAGTTGAAAATCTCCTTACCTGTATAACCCCGATGGCTTTACATGTTTAAGCAGTAACGGATTTAAAAAAGGGGGGGGGGAGCTAAGAACCCTCGGAACCTCCAACTTAAGTTCAAAGATTGGTTTCAATTTTCAACCCAATTCTTATCCTCCGATTGAACTAAAAGTTGTCATACGTGTATAATTCCGACATAAATACATGCCCAAGCAGTAACGGATTAAAGAGGCGGGGGGGTGGGGGGAGGCGTTGAGGGCTTTGGCTCTCAACTTCAGTTCTAAATTTGTTTTCGAATTTTAATCCATTTTCAATATTAGATTGAGCTGAAGTTTTGCATGCGTGTATATTATCCATATTTTCAGGAATTGAATTTTTTAATACATTTTTGTAAGAATAGAGTGTTGCCATTACTATTATTATTTATTTATGTATTTTTTCTTCAATGAAAAAAAAAAAAAAATACACACTTTAAAAAATTTTTAAATTAATAAATTAATAAATTTTTTCCTCCCTGGAATTATATAAGAAAAATATTCTATTAACTTTAACTACATAATAATTTAAACTTGGACATTTTTATTTAAAAAAAATATATCCTTTCAAAATTATTACCTAAACTTTCTTACTTTCTGTGTCAGAACTATGTAATTATTAATGTACAAGTTGGCCTTTGCCCATATAGAGAATAACTATCCACATCAGAATGTTTCACTTCATGATATGCATATCCCAATGTTTAAAAGGTCTAAAAGGCTAAAAGGATCATAAAACTTTATTTTCGCTATATACGATATGTTTATGGGTTAAATATGCTTTGAGGACGCTGTCACTGTCGATTTAATAAATTGTGTTTACTGCATACGAAAAAAAATATTTTTAAATGAATAAGCGAAAATATTGAAATACTGACAGAAATACAAATTATGTTAATGAGAGAAATATGAAAAAGTTTTCTTTATTTTTTTGTTAAGCCCTAAGTCATGAGAAAGGTTATGTTTATACTAGAATATAATCTTATTTCTTTTCCTTTAAATTATTTTTCTCTTTATTTTATTAGTTTAGAACCATCAATAAGGTTTTATTATCGTTATCTCAAAACATTGTTGTAGTATGAGGTCAAAAACTCAATCCGAATGGCTCATAATGAATTCCTTGGTCGTTAAATTAAATCTATTTTTACTATAGAGATTACATCAACCGGAAAATTCTGTTCATTTGAATTAAAAATGAAATACCGGAATATTTTTTTTCATAATATAGCTTTTTTAAAAATATATTTAAAAAAAAATATCGCATTGATATTATAAGTAAAGTTCACATAAAGAGATATTTGGACAATTGTTATACAGTATTTTTCTTTAAATAGATATGAACGGATATCAATGTTTGGTCAAGTTTAAAATTACTATAAGAATTAATAGTATTCGAATACCAGAATTATTATACTGTAATTTATTTGTTTATGTAGCTATTAACAGATATTAATGACTAGTCAAGTCTAAAATTGTTAAAAAAAAAAAAAAAAAAAAAAAAATAGCGGTATTGAATTTTTTTTTTTTTTTTTTTTGAAAGAGTCCTGGTTGTAAAACAAAAATTTTCCCGATACATTTTCTGGAGAAATGAGATCAACTGTGGTTAAGTACAACGACAAAATATATGCTCTATAAAAGTGAAGAAAAACAAAAACTATGATTTTCAAAATTTTATCATGATAAGAAAATTCTTAATAATGGTAAATTGCTATTCATTATATTAGACAAAATATAGATTTTTCATCAATTTTTCTATAAATAACTTATGAAGTTTTATTATTATTTCAAAATAAGCAAATCGCGGTACGATTTTCTTTTAATGATTAGAAACTGATACTTTAATATAGCGCAATTTATACGGTTATAATTTTTTTAGATAAATTATATTTCGAAAAAATGTAGAATTAATAGGAAAGGTTCTTTATATATATTTTCAGCTTCAACATAATAAATGCAAATGAAATAAAAGTATACTTTATTTTATATGTACTACTTTACAAACATTTTCCCGACACTTTTATTCCAGCATTGGGACTGAAAAATACGCAATGACGATATAATCGCCCATTTTTTAAATATATACCTATATACAACAGTATTTGCAGATACTTCAATTTTTGTCAACACAAGAGTTATGTAAGATATGCAACAAATATTTACCGATTTTTAAATCATTGTCAACACAAAAGTAGTTCTAATTAATTTTCATTTTATCCCAGTCACATAATATACAATATATTTTTATTGAAACGACTACAGTTTCACAGTCACTGTCAGAGTGGAATATCTATTTCTATCTATCTGTGTCTAGCGGGCTGGTCGGTTGGTTGAGTGGGTTTTACTTCGCAGTTCTCTTACGTTATGGGTAATTAGCGATTATCTTAGATTCACCGCTAAGTGTGGTTTGGAGACACGGCATAACAATTTTGATCTCCGGGGATAGTTCCTTCACTTCTATGACTATGAGATGTATTACAAGGATGAGAACATGGACGATATTACGGCTGTGACGGATTTTACATAAATCAACCACGACTCAGGTATCGAATCGCAATATTGCAATTACGAAAAAATTGAAAAAAAAAAAAAATCTTCTTCAAGGCCATTATTTGAATTGATTAATTTTTTTTAACGGGTTTTTAAACGTTGGTTGAGTTTAATGTCGCACTAGTACTGCGCTATAGGTAATAGGGTTTTTAAAGAAAAGTCGGCTATCTTAATGACAAAACAAGGTAGAAATGGAGAAAATTAACTTTTTATAATCTGACTAACCCACTTTAGATAAAATTACATAAAAAAAAAAAAAAAAAAAAAAATAATAATAATAATAATAATAATAATAATAATAATAAAAAGAAAAAGAAAAAACTACTACTATTGTTTAAAAATTCATGACAATATATATGCTATACGATATTGTATAAGCTGAATGGATTTGTAGAGGTTTCTATATAAAATACTAGAAATTAAGTTCAAACATTTTAAAAAGGTAAAATGCGCTTAATCTTGACACTGTAACGTTTAAATAAAGTCTTATATTGAGGCAGATTTTTACTTTTCATCTATTATTATTATTATTTCTAATTTCGTAAAAGGCTGCTCAAATTCAAAATAACATAAGCAAATAGTTTTAAGTTTTATTCTCTGCAATTTATAGCAAAGTTTATGATTAATGTTCCTGAAGTTTTCTGCACAATATGGTAAATTTCATGCAGGATTTTCAAGATTAATGATATTATTCCCTCATTCAATTAGATTACACCTCTAATGTCAATAAAAAGAATAATCAATTGTCTTTTAAGTTCTTTCAAAGAACACGGAGTTGTTAATCAACCTGATGCAGATTCATGGCTTTGCATAACCAATTAGTGTGTGTATAATGCAAACAATTTGAATATATAGCCAATATTGTTAGTAATATTTACAATAATGTATTTTTTTTTTTCATAAGTATCATCATTCATTACACATGTAAGTTATAATTTCTCGTAATTAAAGAATTTTCCATAAGTTCAATGGATTGTTTATTTAATTGTGCAGAATAGTAAATATTTCTATATGGTGAGACAACTCAAACAATGGGAGGAAAAAAAAAAAAAACGCTACTTAAAGTAATCACGTAATTTTCGCTAAAGATACTATGTATTGACTTATAATAATAAATTATATATCTATTACTTTTTAGATTTTATTAATATTTATTTTCTAAGAAATTTCTTTTAAAAACAGTTTTAGAAAAAAAATATCTCGAACGTATTTTTTTATTATTTGATGATCTGTTTTTGCATATTTTCATTTCGGCTGCATGTTCAAATGATGTTAATTAGATTAATTAGTTTTTTTTATTATCACACTGACATTAGGGACATTAATTTAATTAAAATGTAACTTATATATGAAGAAATACTGAACTTTACTAAAAAGAAAAACATAATATACATATTTTTTTTTTATTTAATTTAAAATTTAGTTTTAATTAAATTGTATTAATCACCATAAAAAATTACGTTGCATCACATTTTTAAATCAAATATCAATTCATAAAAACTTTAACTTTTTTATTACAAAAAATCATATGACAATTTTATTAAAAAAATTTTTTGGAAAATACTGCTAAAATCTAAACTCTTCTAAACATAATTATTTTGAAATTTAATTAAGGAATTTAGCTTTAATTAAAATAAATAACATATTAAAATAAATTATAAATAGGTTAATTTAATTTATGTACTTATATTTTACTTTGTAGTATCCTTAATAAAATATTGAATATTGTCAAGTTAAAATATGAATAATATGAATAATAATAAAATGAATAAAGTTTTCATCAACCATTTTCCATATAAAATATTTATATTTTACTGCGTATTCTTCTACATAATTTGAATATTTATACTGTTGCACCCTGAAAATTGTGAGCGTATTTTTCTCTATTTCTTTTTAAGATAACGGCCGATGTTTATGTATTTTAATTATGTATGTAAAAATTAATAACATCAATACCTAAATAACATACGTAAATAATTGTACATAGTATCAGGGGTCGTACTGTCCGGCTCTTTTTCAGGGCACTCTCAGAGATAAGGAATTTCCGTCTTTTTTTACCACCTCACTAATTTCATGCAAAAATACTTCTGGTATTGTTATAGTAATGTGTCATGTTTGTACAGGGTAGAGATTATTTTATGAAAATAGTGGTAGCAATACATTTGAAAATTTCTCATTCATAAGAGTGTCCTGAAAAAAGGACGCAGAGTAAAGCCCTTGTAGTATGAGCTCTTTTTGAACACTTTTATTTAACTTGATACGTCGTTCATTTATGTGCGTGATTCAAATGTAGAAACTGAATTGTCATCTGCTTAATTTTAACCCGATTCAGTTGAAAATCTCCTTACCTGTATAACCCCGATGGCTTTACATGTTTAAGCAGTAACAGATTTTAAAAAGGGGGGGGGGGAGCTAAGAACCCTCGGAACCTTCAACTTAAGTTCAAAGATTGGTTTCAATTTTCAACCCAATTCTTATCCTCCGATTGAACTAAAAGTTGTCATACGTGTATAATTCCGACATAAATACATGCCCAAGCAGTAACGGATTAAAGAGGCGGGGGGGGGGGGGGTGGCGTTGAGGGCTTGGGCTCTCAACTTCAGTTCTAAATTTGTTTTCGAATTTTAATCCATTTTCAATATTAGATTGAGCTGAAGTTTTGCATGCGTGTATATTATCCATATTTTCAGGAATTGAATTTTTTAATACATTTCTTTAAGAAAAGAGTGTTGCCATTACTATTATTATTTATTTATGTATTTTTTCTTCAATGAAAAAAAAAAAAAAAAAAATACACACTTTAAAAAATTTTTAAATTAATAAATTAATAAATTTTTTCCTCCCTGGAATTATATAAGAAAAATATTCTATTAACTTTAACTACATAATAATTTAAACTTGGACATTTTTATTTTAAAAAAATATATCCTTTCAAAATTATTACCTAAACTTTCTTACTTTCTGTGTCAGAACTATGTAATTATTAATGTACAAGTTGGCCTTTGCCCATATAGAGAACAACTATCCACATCAGAATGTTTCACTTCATGATATGCATATCCCAATGTTTAAAAGGTCTAAAAGGCTAAAAAGATCATAAAACTTTATTTTCGCTATATACGATATGTATATGGGTTAAATATGCTTTGAGGACGCTGTCACTGTCGATATAATAAATTGTGTTACTGCATACGAAAAAAAATATTTTTAAATGAATAAGCGAAAATATTGAAATACTGACAGAATTACAAATTATGTTAATGAGAGAAATATGAAAAAGTTTTCTTTATTTTTTGTTAAGCCCTAAGTCATGAGAAAGGTTATGTTTATACTAGAATAGAATCTTATTTCTTTTCCTTTAAATTATTTTTCTCTTTATTTTATTAGTTTAGAACCATCAATAAGGTTTTATTATCGTTATCTCAAAACATTGTTGTAGTATGAGGTCAAAAACTCAATCCGAATGGCTCATAATGAATTCGTTGGTCGTTAAATTAAATCTATTTTTACTATAGAGATTACATCAACCGGAAAATTCTGTTCATTTGAATTAAAAATGAAATACCGGAATATTTTTTTTCATAATATAACTTTTTAAAAAATATATTTAAAAAAAATATCGCATTGATATTATAAGTAAAGTTCACATAAAGAGATATTTGGACAATTGTTATACAGTATTTTTCTTTAAATAGATATGAACGGATATCAATGTTTGGTCAAGTTTAAAATTACTATAAAAATTAGTAGTATTCGAATACCAGAATTATTATACTGTAATTTATTTGTTTAAGTAGCTATTAACAGATATTAATGACTAGTCAAGTCTAAAATTGTTTAAAAAAAAAATAGCGGTATTGAATTTTTTTTTTTTTTTTGAAAGAGTCCTGGTTGTAAAACAAAAATTTCCCCGATACATTTTCTGGAGAAATGAGATCAACTGTGGTTAAGTACAACGACAAAATATATGCTCTATAAAAGTGAAGAAAAACAAAAACTATGATTTTCAAATTTTTATCATGATAAGAAAATTCTTAATAATGGTAAATTGCTATTTATTATATTAGACAAAATATAGATTTTTCATCAATTTTTCTATAAATAACTTTATGAAGTTTTATTATTATTTCAAAATAAGCAAATCGCGGTACGATTTTCTTTTAATGATTAGAAACTGATACTTTAATATAGCGCAATTTATACGGTTATAATTTTTTTAGATAAATTATATTTCGAAAAAATGTAGAATTAATAGGAAAGGTTCTTTATATATATTTTCTGCTTCAACATAATATATGCAAATGAAATAAAAGTATACTTTATTTTCTATGTACTACTTTACAAACATTTTCCCGACACTTTTATTCCAGCATTGGGACTGAAAAATACGCAATGACGATATAATCGCCCATTTTTTAAATATATACCTATATACAACAGTATTTGCAGATACTTCAATTTTTGTCAACACAAGAGTTATGTAAGATATGCAACAAATATTTACCGATTTTTAAATCATTGTCAACACAAAAGTAGTTCTAATTAATTTTCATTTTATCCCAGTCACATAATATACAATATATTTTTATTGAAACGACTACAGTTTCACAGTCACTGTCAGAGTGGAATATCTATTTCTATCTATCTGTGTCTAGCGGGCTGGTCGGTTGGTTGAGTGGGTTTTACTTCGCAGTTCTCTTACGTTATGGGTAATTAGCGATTATCTTAGATTCACCGCTAAGTGTGGTTTGGTGACACGGCATAAGAATTTTGATCTCCGGGGATAGTTCCTTCACTTCTATGACTATGAGATGTATTATAAGGATAAGAACATGGACGATATTACGGCTGTGACGGATTTTACATAAATCAACCACCATTAATGTATACGATGGTCTTCGGCCGACTCAGGTATCGAATCGCAATATTGCAATTACGAGAAAATTGAAAAAAAAAAAAAAAAAAAAAAAAAAAAATCTTCTTCAAGGCCATTATTTGAATTGATTAATTTTTTTTAACGGGTTTTTAAATGTTGGTTGAGTTTAATGTCGCACTAGTACTGCGCTATAGGTAATAGGTTTTTTAAAGAAAAGTCGGCTATCTTAATGACAAAACAAGGTAGAAATGGAGAAAATTAACTTTTTATAATCTGACTAACCCACTTTAGATGAAATTACATTTAAAAAAAAAAAAAAAAAAAAAAAAAAATAATAATAATAATAATAATAAAAAGAAAAAGAAAAAAACTACTACTATTTTTTAAAAATTCATGACAATATATATGTTATACGATATAGTATAAGCTGAATGGATTTGTAGAGGTTTCTATATAAAATACTAGAAATTAAGTTCAAACATTTTAAAAAGGTAAAATGCGCTTAATCTTGACACTGTAACGTTTAAATAAAGTCTTATATTGAGGCAGATTTTTACTTTTCATCTATTATTATTATTTCTAATTTCGTAAAAGGCTGCTTAAATTCAAAATAACATAAGCAAATAGTTTTAAGTTTTATTCTCTGCAATTTATAGCAAAGTTTATGATTAATGTTCCTGAAGTTTTCTGTACAATATGGTAAATTTCATGCAGGATTTTCAAGATTAATGATATTATTCCCTCTTTCAATTAGATTACACCTCTAATGTCAATAAAAAGAATAATAAATTGTCTTTTAAGTTTTTTCAAAGAACACGGAGTTGTTAATCAACCTGATGCAGATTCATGGCTTTGCATAACCAATTAGTGTGTGTATAATGCAAACAATTTGAATATATAGCCAATATTGTTAGTAATATTTACAATAATGTATTTTTTTTTTTCATAAGTATCATCATTCATTACACATGTAAGTTATAATTTCTCGTAATTAAAGAATTTTCCATAAGTTCAATGGATTGTTTATTTAATTGTGCAGAATAGTAAATATTTCTAGATGGTGAGACAACTCAAACAATGGGAGGGAAAAAAAAAAAAAAAAAACGCTACTTAAAGTAATCACGTAATTTTCGCTAAAGATACTATGTATTGACTTATAATAATAAATTACGTATATCTATTACTTTTTAGATTTTATTAATATTTATTTTCTAAGAAATTTCTTTTAAAAACAGTTTTAGAAAAAAAATATCTCGAACGTATTTTTTTATTATTTGATGATCTGTTTTTGCATATTTTCATTTCGGCTGCATGTTCAAATGATGTTAATTAGATTAATTAGTTTTTTTTTATTATCACACTGACATTAGGGACATTAATTTTATTAAAATGTAACTTATATATGAAGAAATACTGAACTTTACTAAAAGGAAAAACATAATGTACATATATATATATTTTTCTAAATTTAAAATTTAGTTTTAATTGAATTGTTTTAATCACCATAAAAAATTACGTTGCATCAACATTTTTAAATCAAATATCAATTCATAAAAACTTTAACTTTTTTATTACAAAAAATCATATGACAATTTTATTAAAAAAATTTTTTTTTTTAAAATACTGCTAAAATCAAAACTCTTCTAAACATAATTATTTTGGAATTTAATTAAGGAATTTAGCTTTAATTAAAATAAATAACATATTAAAATAAATTATAAATAGGTTAATTTAATTTATATACTTATATTTTACTTTGTAGTATCCCAAATAAAATATTGAATATTGTCAAGTTAAAATATGAATAATATTAATAATAATAAAATGAATAAAGTTTTCATCAACCATTTTCCATATAAAATATTTATATTTTACTGCGTATTCTTCTACATTATTTCATTATTTATACTGTTGCACCCTGAAAATTGTGAGCGTATTTTTCTCTATTTCTTTTTAAGATAACGGCCGATGTTTATGTATTTTAATTATGTATGTAAAAATTAATAATATCAATACCTAAATAACATACGTAAATAACTGTACATAGTATCAGGGATCGTACTCTCCGCCTCTTTTTCAGGGCACTCTCAGAGATAAGGAATTTCCGTCTTTTTTTACCACCTCACTAATTTCATGCAAAAATACTTCTGGTATTGTTATAGTAATGTGTCATGTTTGTACAGGGTAGAGATTATTTTATGAAAATAGTGGTAGCAATACATTTGAAAATTTCTCATTCATGAGAGTGTCCTGAAAAAAAGACGGAGAGTAAGGCCCTTGTAGTATGAGCTCTTTTTGAACACTTTTATTTAACTTGATACGTCGTTCATTTATGTGCGTGGTTCAAATGTAGAAACTGAATTGTCATCTGCTTAATTTTAACCCGATTCAGTTGAAAATCTCCTTACCTGTATAACCCCGATGGCTTTACATGTTTAAGCAGTAACGGATTTTAAAAGGGGGGGGGGGAGCTAAGAACCCTCGGAACCTCCAACTTAAGTTCAAAGATTGGTTTCAATTTTCAACCCTATTCTTATCCTCCGATTGAACTAAAAGTTGTCATACATGTATAATTCCGACATAAATACATGCCCAAGCAGTAACGGATTAAAGAGGCGGGGGGGGGGGGAGACGTTGAGGGCTTTGGCTCTCAACTTCAGTTCTAAATTTATTTTCGAATTTTAATCCATTTTCAATATTAGATTGAGCTGAAGTTTTGCATGCGTGTATATTATCCATATTTGCAGGAGTTGAATTTTTTAATACATTTTTTTAAGAAAAGAGTGTTGCCATTACTATTATTATTTATTTATGTATTTTTTCTTCAATGAAAAAAAAAAATTACACACTTTAAAAAATTTTTAAATTAATAAATTAATAAATTTTTTCCTCCCTGGAATTATATAAGAAAAATATTCTATTAACTTTAACTACATAATAATTTATACTTGGACATTTTTATTTAAAAAAAATATATCCTTTCAAAATTATTACCTAAACTTTCTTACTTTCTGTGTCAGAACTATGTAATTATTAATGTACAAGTTGGCCTTTGCCCATATTGAGAACAACTGTCCACATCAGAATGTTTCACTTCATGATATGCATATCCCAATGTTTAAAAGGTCTAAAAGGCTAAAAAGATCATAAAACTTTATTTCCGCTATATACGATATGTTTATGGGTTAAATATGCTTTGAGGACGCTGCCACTGTCGATTTAATAAATTGTGTTTACTGCATACGAAAAAAAAAAAATTTTTAAATGAATAAGCGAAAATATTGAAATACTGACAGAATTACAAATTATGTTATTGAGAGAAATATGAAAAAGTTTTCTTTATTTTTTGTTAAGCCCTAAGTCATGAGAAAGGTTATGTTTATACTAGAATAGAATCTTATTTCTTTTCCTTTAAATTATTTTTCTCTTTATTTTATTAGTTTAGAGCCATCAATAAGGTTTTATTATCGTTATCTCAAAACATTGTTGTAGTATGAGGTCAAAAACTCAATCCGAATGGCTCATAATGAATTCGTTGGTCTTTAAATTAAATCTATTTTTACTATAGAGATTACATCAACCGGAAAATTCTGTTCATTTGAATAAAAAATGAAATACCGGAAATTTTTTTTCATAATATAGCTTTTTAAAAAATATATTTAAAAAATATATCGCATTGATATTATAAGTAAAGTTCACATAAAGAGATATTTGGACAATTGTTATACAGTATTTTTCTTTAAATAGATATGAACGGATATCAATGTTTGGTCAAGTTTAAAATTACTATAAAAATTAATAGTATTCGAATACCAGAATTATTATACTGTAATTTATTTGTTTAAGTAGCTATTAACAGATATTAATGACTAGTCAAGTCTAAAATTGTTTAAAAAAAAAATAGCGGTATTGAAATTTTTTTTTTTTTTTTTTTTGAAAGAGTCCTGGTTGTAAAACAAAAATTTCTCCGATACATTTTCTGGAGAAATGAGTTCAGCTGTGGTTAAGTACAACGAAAAAATATATGCTCTATAAAAGTGAAGTAAAACAAAAACTATGATTTTCAAAATTTTATCATGATAAGAAAATTCTTAATAATGGTAAAATGCTATTCATTATATTAGACAAAATATAGATTTTTTCATCAATTTTTCTATAAATAACTTTATGAAGTTTTATTATTATTTCAAAATAAGCAAATCGCGCTGCGATTTTCTTTTAATGATTAGAAACTGATACTTTAATATAGCGCAATTTATACGGTTATAATTTTTTTAGATAAATTATATTTCGAAAAAATGTAGAATTAATAGGAAAGGTTCTTTATATATATATTTTTCCAAACTACAACTACATTCACTTCTAGTTTATCAAGTTGTTGATGTTACATATGGGAAAAAAATACAAATCTGTTTTCCACTTGCGAAGCTTTGCGGTTATTGAGTTAGATCTGTTTTTGTGACAGTGATGTTTCAAACTTTGCTTCCATTGCCGTTTCTCCAGGGATCCAGAAATACTTCAGTAGCGAAAAAGCATGAAAAATGCATTCGAAAACACCGAATAAAATATATACACATTGCGTTAACTTTTAAAAGATGTTTTCTGAAACTTTCTCTAAGACAGAAAAGAAGTGCAAAGGGAAACTGTAAAATCATTGAATTGTGAGACAATTGACTTTAAATCGTCTTCTTTGAAATATTTTGATTTTTTTTTTTTTTTTTTTTTTTTGTACCGGAGATTTGTATAAAAAAAATTTTCAACTTTTTCTTCCAATAAGCATACGTTGAATATAAGGACACAATGTACGAAAAAAAAAGAGAAGTAAATATATATCTATACATATATATTGTCTATGTAATTAAAAATTAAATGCTAGTTTCAAGTAGTCAAATTTTCGGTTTTAAAGAATTCAGCTGTTTTCTTTTAAAGAAAAAGTAGATCGATATTTTTGTTGTTAATACTGATATTAATTTCTGTTTTAAGAAAGCTAACCATTTATCACTTCAGTTTTGTTCATTATATGTATGCAAATATAACTTATAGTTTTAAGATATTCAAATAATAACTTAAAGTAATATAATAGAAATAAAGGTACTTGAGAGGTTTTTAAAGGTTTACAGAGGTTTCGAAAACTATAAGGGAAAAATGGATTTTTCTTTCTTTATTTTTTTTTTTAACTTGATAAATTAATTATATATGTATTTTTTTTACTTAAAACTTTGAGCATTTAAAAGAGCAACTTTTAAACAATATTTCATAAAAATTTCAAGAAAATATTTGAAAAATTTAGCTGTTGGATCCTGCTTTTAGGGGACCCTTCAGAAAAGCTGTGGACACGATTCCTCAAAAACTGTCTTATTCAAATTTTGCACACTTTTTCAAAACAGAATTGACCAATGCTTGAACAAAGATTTTTTTTTTTTTTTTTTTTTAATAATTACAACTAATTTTACAAAGTTATACGCGGGTTATTTTTGCATACAGTCTGCCAAAAAACTATTATTATTATTATTTTTTTTTTTTTTAATTTCTTATTTTCTTTTCTTTTCTTTTCTAAATTCTTCACTCAAATACTAATCAATTCTGTTTGAAGAAATGTGCAAAATTTCATCACGAATGGTGCATTAGTTTTTGCGTGTCCACCGCTTTTCTGATATTAATATAAATTAGATTAGGAGACCGTAGGGCCGAACGGGTTCGGGATTTGCCACGATGAGAATTTTCAAAGGTCCTTTACATGGTGAGCAAATAGGTTGTTTCAAATCATGAAACGTAAAGCGACTCCTTAGTCGCCACACAGCGGAAATTTGCTACAGTTAAAATTTTCAAAGCTATTTGCACTATGAGCGAGCAAGCTGTGTTGTAAGTTCTGAAACGGGGATAAGGCACCGTAGGCGCCGCCGAGCGGGACTTCGCTAAAGTCAGAATTTTCAAAGATCATAACAAGGTGAGCGAACAGGCTGTTTCAGATACTGAAACAAGAAGAGGGCGCCGCTGGCGCTATCGAGCGGAAATTTACTGCGGTTAAATTTATCAATAAAGCTATTTGCACTACATGCTAATAAAGCTGTTTTAGGCCCTGATACGGGAAAAATGCATCACAGGCGCCACCGAGCGAGAGTTTCGTAAAGTCGGATTTTTGAAGGATCGCAAACCAGCTGGTCGCCGAAGGCGGCCAATAAATAAATAAAATTATGACAAATCTAATATTTCACAACGGAATGTAGTTTGTTTCAATAAGATTATATCACGAAGTTCTCAATAATCGGCCATTTTTCCCGAAAAAAAAAAAAAAAAAAAAAAGAAAAAAGAAAAAAGAAAAAAAAGTATATATTGATGCTTTTGGTATGGTTTTATATAAAAAAGAAAATCAAATATATGTATATAATATATATATATATATATATTGAACGGAACCTTTGGATATTTCAACTCGATCTATTTTAAAATGATCTAGAGTTAAATAATATTCTGAAAAACAGCATCAACTTCTCTTTTTTTTTTTCCTTAAACCGCGTACTTGAAAGAAATTAATTAGGTATCCACTAGTTTCCGCTGTATATCGCAGTAGTGTGCTTTTAAAGAAAATTTGGAAACCATTCAAATTTTCATTTAACTTGAGAACACAAAAATCTTTTTGCAGCTCTCACATCTAAAATCTTTTTAGCACTGTACTCAGAAATTTCTCTTCTGCGCACTTCACTATTTCGTCTGTAGCTTTAAAACCACTTATCTGAGTGTTCTATTTTAACTTCTAACAAAATTAGTTATATTTAGGATTAAGCCAATGATTATTTTTAGTATAAATCGTTGGCTTTATTTTCTTTAGGGTGGATTTTTAGCACTCAGAATGTATATTTCTAATTATTTATTTTTTAATTTTGAAAATTATTGTAATTGGTGTATATTTCTTTATTGAAGAAAACTTCGCTATCATTAAAATGCAACACTTTATCATTATATAACTCTAACAAGTTATTCTAATATTCTTTTATTTAAATTTAAAAATTTCTAACTTTTTGAGTATATATTTTATTATATAAATGCATATGTCCTATTAATTAAATAGTGCTTCACTAGAGGTCCAGCGGTTCTGCGCTCAAAACTGATTAACGAGAAGTGCTGGGCGCTCTATGTAGTGCTCTATGTCGCGCTTGTCGACGTAGCCGTTAGGAGTTTTCCATGCTTATATCCGAAATTTGCATAAATATGGGCTAAGACACCTCTGAAAGACACCTCCCTCCACACACACACACAGAGAACATCTTCCCTTCGGCCCAGGTCCCTAGAGTAGAAAAATGAGGTTAACCTGAACACCAACACTTATTTAAATAAATGCTTTTTTTCATTGGTTAAAACATATAACACTCATTATTTTTGTTAACACTGCTAGAAAGTGAAATTTGAAATTTGAAATTTCAAGTTATTGCATTTTAAAATAAGAATAAGAGAAGCAAGTGTAAAACTAGCTTTATAAAATCAGAGTTGTCAATTTTTATAATTTATTCTGAAGCATTTTTATTTTACACCGCCTTTATTTTACACCACTCTGTGTGTAGAGTATTTTTCTCCAATATGTAACTATGACAAACTGACAAGCTACGCCCGCTTCGCTGGTCACGATTTTTAATTTAATTACTATAATTACTGAATTCTGAAAGTTGCATTAATTTTTATCATGTGAAAAAGAAAAGAAAAAAAAAAGCGTGATGGGGAAAAATGTCACCGGGTCCCCACTGCTTTCGGCAGCGCATGCCACTCTGCGCTGCGCGCGCGCATTTATGTCAGCACTCTTAAAGAATCGTTATACATTATCGCAAGGGAAAAATATAAATGTAAAATACCAAAAAATTCTTCTCTCATCGGGGAATAATCGGTCCGGGTCACCACTGCCTGCGGCAGCATGTACACACGCTCATGGCGCGCGTGTTCCTTCGCCAACAGTTCCCGCTCCTCCTAATTATCTTACATTTTTAAAAATATCCGCAATCTTTTTCTCGGGCTTTTAAACCTGATAATACTAATTTCCAACGCTCTATCTTAATTTCTTTATTTTTGCCTCAGCACCTGCGCCCTTCCTGCCTCTCGTAATAATTCTACACTTTCGAAAATATCCGCAATCGATTTATCGGGCATTAAAACCTAATAATACTAATTTTTATTGCTCTAACTCTTATTTCTATATTTTTGCCCCTTCACATCTATTCTAATACTTTTTCTCTTTTGAAAATATCTGCAATAGATTTGTAGGTCCCAAAACCAAATGCGTGCCAATTTTGAACGGTCCAACTCTATTTCTATTGTTTTGGCCCTTCGCCCCACCTTCCTGGCTCTTCTAAAAATTTTACAAATTCAAAAGTATCCGCAATCGATTTGTAAGTATCAAAAACCTCTATGTACGAATTTCGAACGATCTAACTCTATTTTTATTTTTCTGCCCGTCCACTTTCGAAAATATCCTCATTCGACTTGCAGGCCTCTAAAACTTATCTGCACCAATTTTGAACGGTCTAACTGTATTTCTAATGTTTTCCCCTCATAGTCCACCCGCCTTCCCGCCCCATCAGGGACGAATCTCTAAAATTTCAGAATTTTTTTTTAGATATTTGTTTGAGCTATATTTTAGAGCAAGAATCTCTGATATATCTTTTTTCTTTGTTTGTGATATAAAGGATTATTTGAAATCACGTTTTGCCCCTCACCCCTATAGGGGCAGAATTTCTAAATTTAAGAAATTTGTTTTTAGGTGTTTGTATTAGCTATGTTTTAGAGAAAAAAATTCACGAATATCTGTTTTTTATTTGAGATATATAGGATTAGGTAAAATCAGTTTTTGCGCATGTGAAATAACGTTTTGCCTCCCCTTTCCACTGTTAGAGAACGAATTTCTAAAATTCCAGAAATTGGTTTTTAGATATTTTTATTAGTATATTTTAAAGAAAAAATTTTACGGAGATCTGCTTTTTTTTTTTAATATTAAGGATTTTGTCAAATCGCCCCCCCCCCCCCCCCCCGGGCGAATTTTGTAAAATCATTTCTTAGTAGATGTCTGCGTGACAGAAGGAACATTGTCACAATATTTCATGCTTCTAGGTCAGGGTTTTGGGCTGGGCGATGATGAATCAATCACTCACTCACACAGGACAAATGATTTTATATATATAGATTAATAAAAATGTTTTATTGAACCTTTTCAGGGGCGGCGGGGCGGAATACATTATATTCCTCTTAATTTTAATTGCCAACTGCAAAAAAGGGCCGCCGTAACCCTGTCAGTACAACGCCAAGCTCGCAATTGGAAGATTGCTCGAGCCGGCCAAAGCCCGTCGTATGCACTAAGGCTGGTGCGCGTAAAATCTGTCGTGATCAGAATGTCGTCCATGTTCATATCCAAATTATACCTCTGGGGGTCCCCGAAGAAGGACAGCCATCCCCTCTGTGGAGGATCAAAATTGTGAAGGCAGGTCTCAGGACCATCCTTAGGGCTGAGTTTCAGATCGTCGCCAATTACCCATTACGCAGTACTAGTGCGATGTTAAACTCACCCATCCATCCATCCATCCAAACTCATCCCTAATTTTTCTTTAAAAAATTTTACTCTAATAACATATAGGAAAAGCGACATTTATTTCTTTTTAAACTTGTTCGTAAATTATGGTGATAGTGTATTTAAAATAAGCGAAATTTCCTTGATCCTGAAAGGGTTAAAAAAAGGTGGTATGAAAAGAATGAAGATAACAACAATGACCGGAATAAATTATAAAATTTGGCAACTCTGCGCTGAAAAAAATAAAGGAACAAAAATACTCAAAAATGAGTAAAATTGAGTAAAATTTGATTACGTCATCTACACTCAAAATAACTCCGAATCACACACACACACAAATATGCTAACATTTTAAAATCCCATGTACTTATTATAAAGTATATTAACATGCTCAAAAATTGACATAGAACAAATCTCAGCTCCACGAATCTCAGCATCCCAAATATAAATTCCCGTTGATAGACTTTCCTTTATGTAGCAAAATTATCTCACTTCAAAATAAGTATATCCATTTACTCACTTTTGAGCACTTCATTTTTTTGAGTGTGATAAAACTTCCGACTTCAAATTTAATTAAACATTATTATTATTAATATTATTGTTATTATTATCATTTAAAAGTTTTAATTTTCATTTGGAAGAACACTACCTCGCAAATTATAAAATATCATCGCAGGGCTGACCTTAATTTTAATTAAATGTCATTTTACTGTAAAATGTATAGTTTTCATTCGTGTTTAAGATTTATTTCCCTCAGTGCATGTTGACAAAATTGGTTAAAATATTGGATTTTTTTTTTTACAATAAATAAATAAATAAAATAAACTTTATAAACTCTGTAACTTTCAATTTATTTTAAAGGCATTTGTTTTGCGAACTCATAATCACTATTTATAATCAATTTTCTACATTTGTCAAAATTGATTTAAAATTTTTGATTAAAAAACAAAGAGAGAAAAACGTTTTTATGCTCGAATCTAAAAATCCACGTAATTTATGATAATCTAACGTAGTTTAAAAGTTGGAAGATTGCCAGCTTACAAACGTAAAAATATCAGTGACTGGGGGAAAAAAAAAAAAAAATCATATTAAAAAAAAAAAAAAAAAAAAAAAAAATCTTTCAAACATATTTTCATAAAAATGATCTAAGAATCATCTAGAATAAGTCAACTTCACGATTAAAAAACGAAAAAGGAAAAGAAAAAGGTAAAATGAAACACATTGAAATTGGTTTGTTTGTTTGGAAGCTACATATCCACAGACAGACAAAGCTTTGAAAATAACACTTCTATTTTTTGATTCGGAGTTAAAAATAAAAATAGTTAGCGATACAATGAACATTATTTATTTCATAAAGGTGTTAATTTTTTTTTTAAATTTTTTTGTTATTACCATTATATTTATGAAAGGTTCTAAGAAAAATTTTAATCATAAATTTCGTGTTACCTTTAAATTCAATAAATGCTATTGAGTTTATAAAATTTTGAGCTTAGTTTGAATGTATAACCATTTGGCAATTCAAAAATGCCGAGTAATTATCAAAAACATAATGCAATATTAAAGATGTAATTCTAATATCTAATAGTAGCATGTAACATCTTATAATCCAACATTAGAAAAGAACCATTAGCTTGCAAGTATTACGAATTTTAATAGAACACGATATTTCGTTAATAGAAAATCTTAACTTTTTTAATAAAAGAAAATTGCTACTAAAGCATATAAAAAATTCTATAAAAAAATACTGGTATCTAAAATTCGTAACACTTGGCAGCTACGTTAAACACACTGACACAGTTTGATCTCAGGATGTTTACTAATAAAATTTTTGTAATGCAAATCCATAAAGATAATTATTTTTGTAGAAAGCTCTCCTCATAGTCAAACACCTCGCACTGTAGCTACAAATATTTTCAATTAAAAGCAATTTAAACAAATTCAATTACCTTTACAAATTGTATATGTAACTGTAAATATATGTTTTACATTTGTTTTTTCTCTACATATGAAAAAAAAAAAAAAAATAGAAAATCATGGCCATGAATTTTATATAAATCAGTCTTCAAGATGGAACTTCATGCTAAAAAGGATTTTTTCTGAATTTCGATGAATGATGATAGTCATTGAATATTACTGATGATATCAATCCACATACTTCTATTTAAAGGATTAAAAGGAATAATGGAACATCAGATAATGACCTAAAAGTCCTTTTTAAAACTTAATCTGAGAAATCTGCGATAACTAACTTTCCAAAGAAACGTAAGTTAACTGATCACTCAATCAAATCATGATTTTGGAATTTGCTTCATATCAGACGGAAAAGAAGAAATCTGAAATCGGTATCTTCAGTGAATTCAGCAGAATTCTTTAACATGTACTTTTTTTATACTCCAATAAAATTTTGCAGAGTAGTTTTGTAAAGATTTTAGAAAATTCTAAAGGTCATTTTTTTTAATCAATTTTTAAATTTTTTTATATAGCTTATTTAAAATCTAAAAGTAATCGACTATGTGCCTTGCTATTTCTGAAAAAAAAAAAAAAAAAAAAAAAAAAAAGCTATATTTTATGTGTGTGTGGGTTGTTAGGAATATTAGGTTGGGAATATTAGGGGGGGAATATTAGGGGGGGAATATTAGGTTGTTAATTTCGTAAAAAAATGATACTTCATTTTGACCCTTTAAGAAGCTGATAAAATAAAATGTTAAACTGTCATATGTACGAAACTGTAAAAATGGAGATTCTACAAGAAAATTTATTTATTCATTACGTATATATACATATTAGAATATACAGAAAAAATTTAAATTATTATTAAGAGTGTAAAAAAAATACGATTTCATAACATGATAAACAATAATATAGATGATATACTTTCAATAGATGATATACTTTTAACAGATGATATACGTTCTATATTATAGTTTTAAATACTGTGTAGATTAATTTTTTATGTAAAACAGATAAGACGTGTTTGTAATTCTTTGCCAAATATCCTAAAAAAGCTCATAATTAGTATATAAAATATTTAAATAAGAAATTTAAAGTAAAAATTTTTGCAATAAGAATTTATCTCTATAGATTAAATCATAAAACAGAATTCTGTAAAAGCAAATAGAAAACAAATTCGTAAATTTAAGTTTTACCTGTTTGATAAGAGCTTTATAAAGTATAGTTTAAATTAACTAATAATTGCTTCGCACTTTTTTTTTTTAACTTGGTTGTTATGAATATATCAGCAAAATCTTGCTGTTAATTTTTTGCGTACTTCCATCGAACCAGTTTTCTGAAATAGTGCACTGGAATTCAAGGTCTATTAAAACACAATTTTTAAGCATTTTTCAAAAACTGTCGTATCAGAAACAGGTTTAGGAAGCAAAAATCTGTCTGCTTGTGTCAAATCTTACGATTCTCTTTTAATCCCTTCTACCGAACCTAATTTGCTGAAATTTAACACGCGAGTTAATAATAGGCGACAATTTAATAATAGGCGCCGATACTTTATGAAGTTATCTCATCAGGAGCCCGTTCAAAGACAAAAAAAAAAAAAAAAAAAAAAAAAAAATGCTTGCCTGTGTAAAATATGCGAATAATATTCAATACTTTTTATGGAAATAATTTGCTAAAATTTTACACATTAGTCCGTAGTTGATAACAATATGATATGGAAGAACTTAACAAGTCCTATCACATCAGCTTCCAGAGACACAAAAATCTTGTTATAAATTTTTAGTAAATTTTTGAGTAATATCGTGTTTTTTAGAAATATTTTTAGTAATTGAAATGGAGAACAAAATATTATTTATAATATTACAGGATGTTGACACACTCGCATCATTTCACTGATTATTCCATCAGTATATTTGTGTGATAATTTTTTACTTAATTAATCGTGCAAACTTACTATTAAAAATTCTAGGGAAAAAAAAAATACTGATGGAAGAATCAAGGAAAAAACATGTAGCCTGTCGCCATCTTGTAATACAGCAAACTTTATACGCAAACACAATCTTTGGTGACAAAAAGTAATTTTGCACTGAGCAGAGAGAAAACTAAATAGGGATAGTCACAGAATAGTGTTTCAACACAAAAACTTAAAATGCAGAAAGATAAAGTGTTCACGTAAACATGACATTTATGTACCAATACTTAGTTTTAAATTCCCTTAGTGTACACTGCTCTTTTATCAAGTTTCTGTCATTATTTTTTTTTAAATACTCCATATAATTATATGTAAGGCGCCACATCTTCATTTTAAATTATTATAACATGCATTATTCTCCATTAAATCACAAGATTCTATCATTTATCCTAAGTTCTAATCGATGATATCATTATCACATTTTTGATAATCGATAACTTATCTTTAGAATGAGTTGCTGCAGGAAAAGAACAGATTACCATTTTCACCCATCATTATACTTCCTACGGAATAACCATATCTGATTATTAAAATAAAAGTGTCTTACTGCGTATGTGTTAGCTATCAATCACAGAAATCTGTCGCCGAAGGTAATTCAGACAAGTTAATTTTTCACTTATGCTCAAATCCTTTTAACCATTGACTGATACACGGCAAATTTCAAGATAGATTAGTTTTGAAAAGAAAGGGAAATTTTTTTAAGGAAAATTACCTTGATAAACGATATTTCTTCTGAACGATCATTTGATATCATGTCGGAAGTCACAAAGATAGAAATGTATTTCCGCTGTAAAAGATGTCAATGACTTAAAAAGCGTAGATTACCAGGGATGTAAATAATGGATCATAAAGAGTTAAAAAATGCCCGGTTAAATGGAGAATTATAGGAAAAATATGAATAAGCTGAATATGATATTCTAAAAAAAGTACGGAAAAAAAAATATATATATAAAATCCATAATTGTTATTATCCGTTGTCAATCTATTTTTTTATTATTATTATTTTAAGATTTATATTTTACCGAAGTCCATTTATGAATGCCTACTTAACTTTTATTTAACTCTTTGTGGAAGGTTATCTGCAAATTGCAGCCCAAGTCATGATGAACGCACCGCATTTTTTTTTTTTTTTTTTTTTTTTTTTTTTTTAACGTAAACGAAATTCTGAATTCACAAAGGAATAAACTCCTCATTTAAGTACATTTATTTTAACACATTACCTGTGTGTTAATACAAATGTACTTAAATAAGATATTTATACCGGTATAAAAGCAGAATTTCGTTTTCGTAAAAAAAAAAAAAAAAAAAAAAAAAGTGGAACTTTTATCTCTTTAGGCGTACCCCTAAAAATATACATTTATTTTATTTATTTATTTATTTATTTTAAGAAAAAAGGAATTTGAGCATCTGTATTTCATTCCATAAATACCGTCGTTGTATATATATGCAAGTGGCGTTTACGCATAAATTTCTGGTGTTAAAATTTAAATGATTTAAACTCGAATACTTAAGTCTTTTCTTAACACAGTAACGTTGTAGAGGAACCCTATGAAGTGGGGCTAAATATTCAAAATCATAAAATCTGCTGCCGGGCAAAATCTTAATATTTAAAGGTCCATATTTTATAAGGAGGATGTTATTTGAATAGTATAATATAAATTTTGTTACTTAAATACAGTATTTTAAAATTTAAGTATACATTTTCAAGAAACTCTTAAAACATGAACATATAGATAAAATAATTATTACCAAGTACCGTAGTGATCTTTTCAATATGTTCTTACCTTCTTTCATTCAAAAAGTCTAATAATAGCGAAAAAAATTTAAACTCAAGCTAGAATAAATGAGTAAAAGGAACAATTTACTATATACTAGAACTCCTAATAGTGAAAACTCAACTTTTTAATTTAATTTAATCTAATTTAATTTAATTTATTTATTTTTTAAGTAAGCACTTAAATTTTACATGTAAAAAATCAAAATTTCTGTGTTAATAATATTCTTAGTACTGTTTTTTTTCTCGATTAAAGTCTCATGATCGCTATTACGCATATGTCAGGTCTGCTGCAATTTTATCAAATAGGGGTGTAAGGAAACTGTCAGGGATAAAATTCGGGGAAATACACATCACAATGATGTCCATCACTTTTCTGAATAGATTATAGCCTTTGTTTGTTTTGCACTCGAATTGAAGAATGGACAGCAGTGGCGGATCGAAGGGAGGAGGGGGAGGGCTAGAGGGCTCAAGCCCCCTAAAAATATTGACAAGTACAAAGCTTAAAATTAAGGGAAAACAACTTAAATTCATATTGCAACGATTTAATAACATTTTAAGTAATATGTCATATAGTTCAATAAAGTTCAGCAATCAAAAAATCTCTCTAAAAGTCCACCTCTATTAAATGTCACTTTCTGTAAAAGACAAGTGTTTCTCGCTCCCCAAATTTCCTTTTTGGATTTAATAAAGATTTACCTCGACTCAGTACCCATGTAAAAATGCATATTCTCTTATGGGCCATATATTCTGAGACTGTAATATTGTTTTAAATCCTAATGTGAAATAACTACTTTTCGTAAGTAACTCTTTTCAAAGAATCAGTCGTAGCCAGAAAAAAATTTCGGCTGTGATTCAGACTTTAGTACAACTTATAGTTAAGTGTTAAAAGCGAAGTTTAATTAAAGAATTTTTAACAAATTTGGAAAAGTTTGGGGAGAATTCGAACTTTTCATCCCTGGCTAGGGCCTTGATCTCACTACTTTCCATTTGTGAAATTATAGCAGATATTTCCTAAATATGTCGGTAGAGAAAAGAAGTATTTAATAAGACTTTACAATTTTTAATGTGGGCTTTATAAGTGAAATATCTCGGTAATGTGAATTTTATGTCCTACCAATATTTAAGTAATAATTTTAAAAGCTTTTAAGAGAGTAGTGTTAATTTAAATAGCAAAATTAAAATAGTATAAATAGTTTAGATTAAAAATTTCAAGCTAAACCTCTTACTTTTGAGAATTTTCAGTGGGATTAATAATTCAGAAATTCATTCAGAAATTATGTTAAGTTGATCAGTTTGATCTAGAATATAAAAGAATTCTTAGAAATAAAAATATTGCAAAAATGATTTTAAATTTAAAACTAATATTAATAACTATTATAAAGTAGTATATAAAAATAATATACATTTGAATAATTAAATCCAATATATTCATAATATTTTTTGCCTGAATTATGATTTTCTGAACGACGTCTTGTAAAAGGCAGCCTCTTTAAAAGGCTACTTTTTTACAGCATCTCGGGTGGTTTTCTTGGTTTCACTATATTTCTTTCCTTTTCTCTCTCTTCTTTTTCTCCCATTGTTGTTGTTACTCCCTTCAAGAACATTATCTGACATTATTAAGCGGAATGAACATTATTGATTAACTTTATTGAACGAACACCTGATTAACATTATTAAATGGGATGGAATATTTGTTCCATCCCATTCAAGAATATTACATAGTATTTTCAATTTTATGTCATTTTGAACTTGTCTAGTTATTGAAACCCTTTCCAGTGTTTAAAAATACAAATTATAATTTGTAAGGTAGTAAGCAGTTTCGCAAAGTAAGAGTCGCGAAACTGTCGTTAGGGTTTTATTTTGCCTAATAAAGCAGTCTAGTAAGGAGTTGCGAATTAAAAAAGGAGAGCTTTCGTAGTTTACGAGATTTGTTAAAGAAGTGAGTTTCAGTGTAAGCGCGTAGAAAACAGGGTAAATGAAAAGATTATATTAGTTAACGTATAAAAGGAATGATGGTATCGTGCTCAGGATCGGAGTAGGGGTGAAGTAGGTGGTAAAGGAGTTTCCATCTAGAGGTATATTTTGGCTACGAGTGCGTCTGGAATAAATTTACCAGTTTGAGAGATAGCAAAGCTAATCGTCAATTTTCATCATATGCGGGTAATATAATATCGTTTATTGTTTTATAGTAAGATTGTTCAGCCACCTATTCTTATTAGTAAATGAAAGTATCTAGCATTTATAATTATACGAGGAAATTTTATGTCTTTTCAAAAGTCATTTACTGAAGTAGTCCCATGCTTCCTTAATTGAAGTTTAATTAAATATACTATTCAATTTTATATTTGTCTCTGAAATTTATTTACACTCACTCCCTCATCTAATATGACGCAGGAAGCCTAAATCTGTACAAATTATTTGCTAATTTTGTGAGTAATAATTGTTAAACGTATATATTACATGGATTTGTCTTCTTTTTAAAAAATTGATTTTTCTCCTTCCCATAGACAATTTAATTGCGTTTTATATTTTTATTTGCAGTTCCCATTAATGTATTACATACTCGACGCACGCATGTATTACTCAAAATGTTTTTGATAAATCTTTCAAAATTTCTCCATATAATAATTGCACATAAGTCATTGCAACAATTTCTTAATGCTGACTAATGTATCTAAAGAATGGACACTAATATTAGGATTGTAAACTTTTCTTTAACATGGAATAACATCTTAATAAATGTTAGCTCCTCCCAAAGATTAAGATCTGGATTCGCAATTGATGGACAGTACTTACACTTTCCGTAAACAAACAAACAAACAAACAAACAAAAAAAGGAATTCCAGAAATTAAATTTAATTAAAACAATTTACAGCAAATTCATGAAAATCTTTGCTAGTTTATATATCAAAGGAATAATACCTAAAAACTTCAAATTTATTACTTTTTTTTTTCAATTCCGGTTAAATCATTTATCTTACATGATATATATATATATATATATATATATATATATATTTAATAATGAAAAATTCTTTCACATTATAATATCTATATCATAATGCCAAGTCTAGATTTGATTAGCCCTTTACAAAACAAACAGTATGTTCATTTTTAATTTTTAATAATCTAATTTTATTTTGGTCTAGTGTAGAATGAGTAACGATTGCCAAATGGACGATAAGCGAGCTAAATGTGGTGATCTTTTTCCCGCCAAATTGCATACGAGGAAAACAACACGACGTCCTGTTGCCATCGTTGGAATTTGAAATAGCACCAAGGCCATCGACTATTCTACACTAGACTCTTTTAGTTTTCTCAGTACAATGTTGCAGTTGTGATGTCATATTTTCAGTTAGATATTTTTTTATTCATATTATTTAATCGTTTCAAAATATAAAGTTTTATTTTCTTTATTTTAATGCATTGTTCTAACAGCTCTGACCTAAATTTATGCCAGGAAAATTATTTATGACATTATGTCTAGGACGTTACCCCCCCCCCTCCCCGACATTTTATTAATCCTAGGGAAAATCCTAAAAATATTGAACGTCAAAGAGAAAAATTGAATAGCAGACAACTGTTTTGGTAGCATTTAGTGCACTGTCTTCAGTGCAGCTGAAAGAGTTGTCTACTATTCAGTTTTTCTCTTTGGCGTTCTAGACTTTTAAGATTTTTCCTAAGTGTAGTTATCTAGCACCAAGTCTCCTTTTAATATTCAAATATTTTATTCTTAAAAAGATACATTAGACTCTTAAAAACCATACACAAAAAGCATTTTACCCGAAGAAGTGTTTTATTTAATGTTTAAAAATTAAAGCATAAAGACAATTTAGATAACATTGTCTGCTGATGGCATGCAGACTTTGATGACATAACTGCTCCGGGCGGGTTGGAGTTTGAAGGGTCCAGATTCATGGCTATTGCAAACCAGTTCTATAGATTGAAGATAATTCTCTCAGTTGAACGACATGTTACCATTTCTATTATTAAATGTGCTTAATATAATTCTGAATGAATAGAAACATTAGTTTCTTGGTAATGCCACTTTTTAGTTAGTTTCCTGGAGCATGGAAAACAAGACGTAAAAAGTTCTCTAAAATTTTTACTTTGTTGCTCCCACCAAATTTTTATTTTAGTTTTTTTAATTACGTTTATTTGGAATGTCTCTGATACTTTATCAGCTTTTCTGTCATTAATATGAGACGCATTTATTGTTAGAGAACTTTTGCGGTCGATTTTCATTTTTGCAGTTTTAGAGATATATTTTTTATGATGCCGTCTTCTTTCCTTCTTTCTGCTTGATGTTTTTGGTTTTTGTGGATCAGAATTATTTTTAACATGATGAATATAATGATCTTTTAAATGAAAAATTCCCTTTGAATTTTCAGTTACTGAAGGTTTGAAATTTGACTTATTAGTATTACTGTTGTTGCGAATATTTTTATCATAATTTGCACGTTCTAATAATATTTTGTGTATATAATCTTCTAAATCATTATCAACAAATCTCTTTTTAACATTTTCCTGGCAAACAAAGTATATTGAGTTTGTACTTAATGTTTCATCAGAAATTGAACCTTCATTGTACTGTTCATCAAAACTCAAATGACTTTCTTTGGGAGCATTTTCATCAAAAATCTCTTCAGTTTCATTTTGACTGAATTTCTCAAAGTAATTCTCATCTTCAATATCTTCAGTATCACTTCGACTCATTTTTTCAACAATATTGTTGTCATCACATGCATTGTCTGTCATTAATATATCATCTCTTTTAAACATGATGTCATCAGCAAAACTGGGGATATTTTTATATTCAGTAACAGTTTCATACTTTGATAAATCTTTTACACAGTTCTCATTTTCTGGATAAATTTCATTAAGCCGATTTCCATCGTTAATAATTTCGTTTCTTTTTGAAAAATTCGCAATATTTTGGAACTGATTTTCGGAATTACGTTTTTCCTGATAGTTTATTTCGTTACTATAGGACTGTCTGTAGTTTTCAATTACGTTCTGCAAAGTCAAAAGTGGCGTAACTCTTTCTATAATTATTTTTTGTCGATTAAATTCATCATTCATATTTATATCACCAAGGAATACATTTACTTCAACATTAATCTGTGTATCATTGCTTTCGAGTTCTACAATAACTCTATGAAATCCATTCGACAATTCCCCAGCATAGACGAAGTTGTTCCATTCCAAATTAGTGAGCGTATGTTCTATAGCTCGTAATTTAAATAATTTTTGACTTATTTCACCACGCCTATATTTTTTACGTAAATTCTCCAATTTTTAACCAAAAATAGCTTACTTAAATACTTAAATCACTTTTAAATCGTTTTCAAAAGGAGAACAGTCTCAGATTACACACTACTCGTAATTTGCTCAATGACTGCAAAGAGATAATTTTTAGGCAAGTCATTGTTGTAATTTTTCTTTGCACATTGTTGCTTTGCATATTTATTTTATTGTTTAAAGCATCTTTGTTCATCATTATTAAAAGGTATTCTAATTGTTGGAAACATCAAATATTGTCGCATTTCTTCATTAAAAGGTGAAGAAAAAAAAGAAAAATGTAAAAAATAAATAAATAAATAAAAATGAAAAATAAAAAACAGGAGAATCGTAATCGATAAGTATTCCTCTCCCCCACCCACTTTTTTTTTTTTTTTTTGGGGGGGGGGGGGGGGGGGAACTAACAATAATTCTCATTACGTGCATTTATACGAAATTATGCCTTATAATGTCATATGAATGTTTTTTGGGTAAAAAAAAAAAAAAAAAAAAAAAACTTATTCGATACTGTCCATTTTGATACTGATTATTATGAATTTCTTTTCTTTTTCTTTCTAAGAAAAAAAAGAAACATAAAAAATGATTTTGATGAAATTCTGGTAAAAGCATAATTTAGTTTAGTACGGAGGACTATTAGTTTTTTTTTTTTTTTTTTTTTTTTTTGGCAAATTATAACATCGCTTTCAAATTATTCAATTATATTTTCGATAAATTTTCGGTTTCGACAAATATCATAACTATCGTAAAACTGATATGATAAATATCCATAGGTTGAGACTAATAGTTTCCGTCCTTAAAAAAAAAAAAAAAAAAAAAACACTATTAACAATTTTATTTACATGGCAGTGCTTATCTCTATGAACTTCTCTCTCTATTTGTCTCTATCCGACTGATTAATATTCTGTCTATATCGAAATAATATGCCAACAATTCGAAAAAAAACTAAAATTATACTCATTTCTTTTTCCAGAGAAATTAAAAGTTGATAGGGAAAAAAATCCAGAAAATAGGTTAAAACTCCAGTCATTGTTGGCATAAAAAAAAAAATTGTACATGGAGATTAAATAACTTTTCTACTTCTACAGGAATTTTAAAAGTAAGAAATAGATAAATAGATAAAAAAAAATAATAAAAATAAAAATACGTGTAAAAGATGAAAAAATGTATAGAAAGGATAAAAACCAACAACTAATTTTTGTTTTGTGAGTAATAGATATAAAGTTTTGTACAAAACAGAATTTAATCCTTTGCCGGTCCTATTTAATTTCATTTCTCTAGTCAGTGTTGGAATTTTTTATTCAATATCCGCCACTAAGTTTTAACTGCAACGGTTGTCTAGTCACTTCCAAGGTTATTCATTCATTATGTATATTAAATATCACTCTTCAAAATTGTTGGTAATAGTTGAATAAAAGAGTCTCTAATTTTGGCAAAAATGTTTAAAATGTTTTAGACCATTAGGGCCGGCAAAGGGATATTTGAGGCTGGCAGGACTTTTTCTAGTTCTTCCACATAAAATTACGTGGTGCAAAAGGAAAACAATTTTTTTTTCTAGTGGTCTATTTTGTTTGAATGCAATAATTCTGTTGTCCTAATAAAGGTATTTTTGTCTTTCTTCTTGGACTCATTTGAGAATAGCTAGATTTCAGTAACCCACACTAATCATACCTTTCAAAACATAACATTTTTAAGCTCCTCCTCTTTCTAATACGTTAAAAAGGTGCGACAATTTTATGTTTGCGTATTAATATATACTCTATAAAAAAAAAAAAAAAAAAAAAAATCGACGCACAGAGAAGGAGTTATCCAAATGAGACGAAAATTTGTAGATACGATATACATGGAAAGAAAAACAAATGATTATAGTTTCAGAAACTTTGGATGATTTAATCAAGAGAAACGGCTTCACAAAAGTCAACAAGTCAATAATGTATTGGTCCACTTCTGGCCCTTATGTAAATAGTTATTCGGCTTGGCATTAATTGATAGAGTTGGCAGATATGCTCCTGCGAGATATCATGCCAAATTCTGTCCAACTGGTGCGTTAGATTGGCAAAATCCCGAACTAGTTGTAGGACCCTTTTCATGATGCTCCAAACGTCCTCAGTAGGAGAGAGATCCGGCAACTTTACTGGCCAAAATATGTTAGGCAAGCAGGAAAACAAGCAGTAGAAACTATCTCTGTGCGCGAGCGAGCATTATCATGTTAGAATATACGGTCAGGACTGCGTGATACGAAAAGAAACACAACGGGACGTAGAATGTCATCTACGTACCACTGTGCTGTAAAGATGCCACGAATGACAGCCAAAGGAGTCCTGCTATGAAATAAAATGACATTTCAGACGATCACTCCTGGTTGTCGGGCTTAAAGATGGCGACAGTCGGATTGGAATCCCCCTTTTTTAGAGGAGTCCCTCCATTCAGTGACATTCCAGTTTGAACGATCCCGATTTCACTGCAAACGTGCTTGTCCGGTATACAAAGTTCAATAGCAGTCAGTATAAGGGGCTCCGTGAGCTCTACCCCAGTTCTCTGAGCCGCCTATTAATGGTCTTTGAAGTCACTGAAGTACCATTCGCACGTACTATCGATGATAATGATGAATTTTGGCCTTTAAGTACCGTTCTGACGATTGATTGGTTCTCACGTTTTGTCTGCTGTCTAGGCCGACTGCTTCCTCCCTGAAGATGTGTTCGGCCATATTCTCCAATTCTGATTTCGCTCCTAACCAGTTGACAAACAATTTGCAGATTAAACCAACTAGCTTCTTTGTGCCCAACTACACACTTCTCTCAAATGCTGTCATCTGCGCATATTGTTTGCGCACCTGTATGTGAAGCATAGTTACTGTCTATCTGAGTAGATGGAATTAAATTCTTGAAAAATGTATGACCTGGAATCAGAATTTCTTATTTTTTATATTCTGCCAATTGCGCAGTTAAGATGCGCTGCAGCGTCACATTCTCATTCGATGGCAGCCAAACTTTAAAATTTTGCATTTTCCATCGAAACCTGTATGCATGTCAATTTGTGTTCAGTTTGCATTACTCCTTCTTGGTGCGTCGCTTTTTTTGTTATAGAGTGTATATATGTAATGTTTATTTTGATCATAAAAATAAGGTTCAATATATAACTCAGTATAGCACTATGTTGCGAATGCTGTGCAATGTGGTACTAAATACATGATATGGTAAATATAATACCGTAATGTGCAGCGTGTAATTACAGGTTAAAAACATTTTTTACCTGAAATTTTGTTGAATAAAATGTGATATTTAAATACCTGGTACAAATATAATTGTTTTATAAAATTTCTCATGCAAAACAGATTTAGCCGACCTTCAGCTTATATACAGAAAATTAAGGTAATTAACATATCAGACATTCGATAGATTTTCTAATGATATATCTTTTTGAAATTTTACTACTATTTTTAGTAAAAAGAATAAAAATGAATATCGTTCGACGGTTGACACTATAAGCTTTTCAAAAATATAAATGATTCTAAAAATTCAATTTATATGCCGTCATGATAAATCATATAAAATCAACAGAATATTATCGACGGGTTGAGAAAAATCCGAAATAAAGTTTTTCTTGTATTATTTCTATGTTTAAAAAATTAAAAATTCATTTATATTTAACTGAAGTCATATTTTTCTTTGTTTTGAAGATTTAAGACCATACAGTCGGTAACAAAAGTGTCCGAACACTAGCAAAAATTCCTATGTAAAAAAGGTACACTTCATACGGTTTTGTTAAATAAATCCTTATCGAATCATGTTCTTAGACTGACTAAGAACAGGATTCGACAAGGATTTATTTAATAAAACCATGTGAAGTGTACTTTTTTTTACATAGGAATTTTTGCTAGTGTTGGGAAACTTTTGTTACCGACTGTACATATTGTTATAATTTTATTATTATTATTATTATTATTGTTATTATAAAGTCTATATTCTATTTGTAGTGAATACTTTAATGTAGTACAAAATACTTCAATATATTTTATTGATTCTCCAACTCTCTTTATCAATCAGTTGTTTCATGAGCGGTGAAATTTTTCACCGTAGCATACTCTCACTCACTGATACCTGCAACCTGAAATGTTACACATTTCTGACCGTGATAAACACCATCAGGCTTTTTGCGCCCCGTAAATTTACTCACTATAGCAAACAACCTATCGCAGCTGCCTTTGTGCTCTCCCCTTAGAATTCATCACCAGATTGAATACCTCTTAACCAAGACATTATTTTCTCCATTGTCATTTTGAAAACATAAAGTAAATCGAAAATCGAAAATTGGGCTTTGTACGACGTCAGATAGGAGGATACTTGTGTACAACATTTAGTAGATCTAGATTACTCCTTCTATGCGAAAGTTTATTATTAGTAAAGATAAAATTCCTAAGCTAAAAACATATTAAAATAGTTTATTGTTTTGTTAAACATTTAAAATACATTTTGTACATTATATCTTTATCAAACTCATCATCTATAGAATTATAAGAGAGATTGATTGCAGTTATCATTTAAATGTAATTATTTTTATTTTGAAAATTTTAAAGAGATTGATAAAACCAATCTGTGAGTAATTTTTCTTTTTAAAACCATTTCATTTTGCACAGAAAAATTAAATCGTAATTAGTTAATAAAAGAAAAATGCCAAAAATCTTTCTGTTTAATATATGTAATATCACAGCGATCTTTCTGATAAAGAAAACAAATAAAGAAAAAAAAAAGAAAAGAAAATAACAATAAACTAAGTAGAAAACAACCACTTACTTAAATAAGTACAGCTTTTAATCGAGCTGGGAAAAAGAGACTTCAAACACTTAGAGAAATTTAAAAAGTTTTCCTTTTTTTTATCCATTGTTGGTGTCTCTTTTGAAGCAAAAATTGTTATAATTAAAGTAAATTACAAGTTCCAAAGAATTTAGCATAACCAAACAATAGTAAATACTTCATATATGAAATACTTTTATGCACTTTATAAAAAAGTTTTTTGTGATATTTACATCTGAAAGAGATTTTTTTTTTTTTTAATGAATTTATTTGTTATTATATAACGTAGGTTTTGAAACTATTTAAATAATTTTTTGCAACAAATGTATGTTTTTTTTCACCTTTTAAACAATTGTATAAACAAATATAATATAAAAAACTTATTGTGAATGAACTTTAGTATCAAAAGTGTAAAAAAAAGCAAATGTATTTCATGGCATTATGTGTAAAACACACACGTTTACAAAAAAGTAGTGTCACATAATATAATATTTTTTAATTAATGTAAACTATTAAATATATTTGCTATGAACTTTTTTGAAAAATATTGGGTTGGCGGGAAAGTTGCGTGGAATTGAATTAAAGAACTGACAATAAAGATATTTACAAATATCTTCTTAAAGTTTATATAAAAGTTGTCCAGGATAAAATTCCAGTGTATTTATTCAATAGAACAGAATTTTCTTGCCAAAAAAAAAAGAAACTTTTTTTTTTAAATTTGTTTGTGATGTTACTTTATAAAACAAAAACAACTGAATTCAAAGTAAAATTGAATTCTAATGCTCTCTCTTTAGAATACTGTCTATTCATTTGGATATTTTCTTTCAGATGCTGAATTGTTATTATTATTATTATTTTGTAAACAAGATGTGCTTACAAAAGAATTTGATGAAAACACGCTATAGCGTGATGTTGGCAAACTGAAATACTATAAAAAATAAATATTTTTAATGAAGTATTTTTAAATATTTTGTTTCTAAATTTCATTCTAAACCTTAAATAAGTAGCGATGTAGATCTGCATCGTATGTTTAAAACCTCATAATTCTTTATGTAACAACTTTTGCATAGTTTTTTTTTTTTTTTTTTTAATCTTATCAAAATTATTTTATTGTTTCCGAACGTTAACTAAAATCTTTGACAGTTTATTCCTTTATCTGCGACAATTTTCATTTGTTGGTGACAATTTCATTTCGGTGGCGTTTCTAAATTTCATTCTAACATTTAAATACATAGCGATGTAGATCTGCATCCTATGTTTAAAACCTCATATCTCTTTATAAAATAACTTTTGCATAGTTTTTTTTTTCTTTTTTTAATTTTATCAAAATTATTTTATTGTTTCCGAACGTTAACTAAAATCTTTGACAGTTTATTCCTTTATCTGCGACAATTTTCATTTGTTGGTGACAATTTCGGAGTACAATTTCATTTCGGTGGCGTTTCTAAATTTCATTCTAACCCTTAAATACATAGCGATGTAGATCTGCATCCTATGTTTAAAACCTCATATCTCTTTATAAAATAACTTTTGCATAGTTTTTTTTTTCTTTTTTTAATTTTATCAAAATTATTTTATTGTTTCCGAACGTTAACTAAAATCTTTGACAGTTTATTCCTTTATCTGCGACAATTTTCATTTGTTGGTGACAATTTCGAAGTACAATATCATTTCGTGGGTGTTACGAATTACGATTATTTATATAAAAAATAATAAAAACATACAGGTTTTTGTATAGAAACAAGGTAAGAGTAACGAATTATATTTTTGCATGTACTGATAAATTTATGCAAGAAAAATGTAGCTTTTTTTGATGAGGTAGAAATAGATCTACATTCTAAGTAACTAATTTTAAGAAATGTATAAGGTGACAATGAATCCACAGCGTTTTTCAAAAATTAACTGGCGTCATTTTACGTTTAAAATATTTATAACTTTTATTTTTAGATATAAATTATTTACTAATTACAAATAAAAATTGTGTCTTTTAAAGAATTTATGAAGAAAAGAAAATAGCGAAGATTGTCTTTTACATTGATATTAAACAATTATTTGAAAAATAGTAGTATATAGTACAAAATATGTCAAGTTATGCAACCAAATTGCCTTTAAATTTAAAAACAAATATATTGTAAGAAAAGCCTGATAGTAGAGTCCTACAAAAAATGCGTGCCCATACGAATCCTGTATTAGATACATGTTTGAATAATAGGGAACACTTTTACATAAATAAAAAAGAGTAAATATATGTAACGCGCGTACTAACAGTAGACTAAATGATAAATAATATACATGCATATATATTATATATATATAATAGTGGCTAATTTTTTATTTATAAATTATTAAACAATATGTATAAGTATTTTTATTACTGGGCTCTGCAAGCGACATGGTTTAAATTGTAATTTTCATGATTAATTTTCTGTGACTAATTCCGGTGAAATAGCTATAAGAAAATAGTAACAGCTCTTGTATAAACTAAGTTTGTTTAACTAAGACTAGCCAATAATGCGATTTATGTATATATTTGCTACCTTTTAGAATAATCTATATATGTACACACAGATGCCACTGACGACTTTTTTTTTTTTTTTTTCTTTTCTAAATTATTTTCATATCTATTTTTCTATAATGTAGAATTTATAGTAACTGTATGCAGGCAAATGCGAAAATATATTATAAATTTTATTATTTGGAAGTAGTGGCATGAAAAGAATATAAAAAAAGTCGCTCGTGGCAGTTCTATATATGAGAAACAGTTAAAACCGTGTTTTCTTTAAAAAAAAAAAAATAATAATAATGAGTTAGGGATTTTTCTTTAATTTCAACATAAAATTGTACAAAAATGTACCATTATTATTAATTAAAACTAATTTTATCCCATTATAAACTTACTTAGAAAATTGAGATTTCAATCAAAAATTGCTTCCTCCAGAGCCTGTCTCCATTCAAATGGTGATTCCTCCAACCAACCAATCAGAGCTGTTCTTAATGGTCATGTGACCTGCCCACATACCAGTTTTTATGTTTGTTTATTTTGTTTATGCAATGTTGGTTTATACTTTTTCATTCAAAAAGTGCTTTATCCACACTGGAAATAATCAAAACATGTTTCCTCCTCGAGTTTTCGATCAAAACATGATTTCTCCAAATTTCAAATGCATTTTTCTAAATAATTTAAGTTCATTAGGTAATGTATGCCTACGTATCTTCCTAGAAACCAGAAATACATCTAAACAAACATTTATTAGAGTTTAAATGTAGATATTTTTTAATTTACTAGTTTTTTGTGTTTTCTGATAAATTGCATCGAAAGGAGAAAACATGGTTTGAATGTTTGCTCGTCATATACATATTAAAGGTTCTCTCATTTCATTTCACTGATAATTTTGTTAAATTAATGATAATTATTAATATAAATAAATTGCACATAAGAAAATTCAACATATTATAAATGCTTCCACATGCCTAATAAGTTTTCATGTAGTGATAAATATATTAAATGTACATATTCCAGCAAAACTTTATTCTAAATACCCTTATAATAGAGTAATATATTTACTTACTTTCCCACGTAATAAAACAACTAATTTGTCATTGATAGCGCAATTCCCATAAAATAATTTCTAAATTTATTCAAAGTGTTAATAATAATAACAATAAGACGAGAAAAAAAAAATTTCCACAAAAAGATTAAAAAGCTTCTGTACGTTAGAAAGATATCTGAATAATAAGAATTTCAAACACTTTAAAGTAAAAAAAGAAATAAACAAACAAACAAACGAAAAAAAAAAAAAAGAGGGAGGCAAAATAAAGATTTAAGAACAATACGGAACAACCACTTACTTTAATAAGTGCTACTTTAAAATCAGGTGGGAAAAAGAGTCCAGGAAACTTTTTGGAATTTAAAAAACATTTTTAGATTTTTTTTTTCTATTTTTTCCCCTTACTTTGGAAAAAGAAATTATAGTAATTACTACTAGGATATTTGCATTATAACTTGGAAACAAATAAGAAAATGCAAATAAAGGCGTCTAATGTGTATGTTATGTGTAAAAATATAGTTAGAAGGCATTTTAATCACATCAAGATTATTTTAGTGTAAACATGCAAACAATTATGTAATCTATTGGCAGTGTTGGCAAATTAAGAAATTTTGTATTCAATATCTACCATTAATTTTTAATTTTAAAAATTACCTAATCATTTCGAAGTTTAATCGTCAATTACGTATATAAAATATCACTCCTCGAAATTATTGGTGATTCTTGGTAATAAAAAAGTCCTTAAATTTGGTCAAAATTAGGGAAATTGTTTACTGGACATAATATTTTGTTAATTAATGTAAATTATTAAATATATTTGCTATGAATTTCTTAAAAAACATTGGGTTGGCGGGAAAGTTACGTCGAATAGAATTAAAGAACTGACAATGAAGATATTTACAAATACCTTCTTAAAGTTTATATAAAAGTTGTCCAGGATAAAATTCCAGTGTATTTATTCAATACAACAGAATTTTCTTGCCAAACCAATGGATTTTTTTTTTTTTTTTTTTTTTTTTTTTTAAGAACTGAGGACTATTAGTCTCAATGTTTAGGAAATAAAAAGTGTGCGTGCAAAATGAAATAAAAATAAGTAAAAAAAGGAATTTAATGATTTAATTTTTATATAAAACATGATCGCATGCTATCTTAAAAAGTAGATGTAAAATTTAAAGTATATGTGGTGCGTGGGGCATCTGTATTTTTTTTTTTTTTTTATCATGATCGAAAAGTTTACATTTGCCCTGTTACTTTTTTTTTTTTTTTTTTAAATGAAGAAGTTTTTTTTAATGAGCCCTTAATATGAGCAAATTAAAACGAATAAAAAGAAAGAAAAATAGCAAATGAGTATCTGGAAATCGATTTGGTACAGGTTTGAATCATATTCTTTAAACACATCAAAATTAGTAGATCTTGTTTCTGATATCAGTAATCTGTTGAAGATCCCCCCCCCCTTTATGTTACCCCTTTATGTTTTTAATTCCAATGCAGTTGCAGATTGCAACTGTTACCTAAACTATTAAGATTAATGTTACCAGATCATTTATTTATTTATTTTGTTTTTATCTCCCAATGTTGTTGCCGATTGTGCCGTTGCTCTCCTTATGATTGCTGTTATGTTATTGGTTTTTATAGGCTGTTGAAAGCAATTTATTTCTTATTTCATTCAAATTACGTGTTTTAAAAGAAAATGCAGTTAAATATGCGTGAAATATGTAAGTATTTTCGATAGCAATCGAAAACTTCGTTTAAATATGCTCAATTAAAAGTACTTTGTAAGGGATAATTTTGTTAGTTTTGGGTAATTTTTATATTGATTTTTCATTGTTCATTTTTTTTTTTTTTTTTTTTTTTTTTGTTTATGAAGAAACAATAGAAGTAGAAAAAGTAAAGAAACAAAACAATATTTTGAATTTTTAGTACAACTTATCACTTCTATTTTTTAATAGAAATATGTGACAGTACTTTTTCTGTGATTACTTAATTTGAAAAAAAAAATTGTAGAAAATTTCTGGTATGAAATCATCCGACAAAATCGAGAGCCGTGGCAACTATGTGTTTATGTTTAAAGAAGATATTTTAATAACTTGAAAATTATCAGTGTACACGTATAATCATTTGTGTAAAATACTGAACATAGTGTATTTTTTCATTTACATAACTGTTTTACTCTATTTGACATGATATTTTGAACCGTAGAATACTTTATATGTTTATTTATAAATATGTATTAAAAAAAAAAAAAAAGCGAGAAATTTGTTTAATATAATCTTCATTTACACTACAAATATATATATAAAAAGAAAAAAAAACAGATATAAAATTTTTATAACATATATATATATATAAATGAGAACTCAAGAAAAGCTTTTCTGTACAAAATTATATTAAGTATAAAAAATATATTAACATAAAATGGTTATTGAAATAAAGTATATGGTTTGGATATTATTATTAAGCGTAAGTTTTGATAGTGATGGTATTGGCATTAATTGTTAAGTTAGCTATTATATAGTTAAAATTTCATGTTGAAAATTTTAGTGTTCTATCTAATTTATTCGAATGCAATAATATTTTGGTTAATTTTCACGTTAGTCTCAAACATTGTGTTGTTTTCATAAAAATAGTTTAAGTTATATGTTTATTACATGAAGTGGTTGTATTATTACAAAAACATATACATCCTTTTTACCTCATTAAATATTTAAATAATGAATCAATCATATATGATATAAAGATCATTTCATATTTTGCATTATTCTTTTTTTCAAAACAACAACTAAATAAAAACATTTTAAAAAATCTTTGAGAGAGAGAGAGAGAGAGACAGAGAATACTTTTTCTTTTAAACCGATGTACGATGACTCTTGTTAGAAAGAGTATATTATTAATATGAAAAACGAACATTTTAAATAAATTTTGTTAATTTAAATAAATTTTGAAAAAAAAAAAAAAAAAAAAAAAAGAAAATTGATACAGTGAAAATGCATTATATTTAACCAGAGACAAACATGACTATAAATGTTAAATTACGATCAGCTTTTATTTCTTTTCTCGACTTTTTACATAAAAAAAAAGCGCTTTTTTTACTGTTTTACGTATCATGATTTTAAGGTTACACAATATGGTCTTTCCTTTTAAATATTTTATAAAGAATTTATTTGCAATCATTTAAAATCATTTCTTAATTTTTTATTAAATAAACAGTTCTTTCATATTATGTAATTTTCAATAATTTGTATTTTAGGAAATGTATCAAAGTCTGGAATAGTATATTTAATTTTTTTTTTCAATGCAGAAATTTTTTAAAAAAATGTATGACTTAATCAGTAAATTTTTACAACCCAAGTTTCTAGGTAAAATTGTTGTGAGTTTGAGAGGTTTGCGTGGATGCAAATTCCATCTTAAATAATCTATTGGATAACTAAATAGATAAATTAGAGTACCAGACCTGATTAAAATATAATAAGTACACACCACTTTTCTATATTCTATAACTTCACTATTCACATCAGACTAGCGAACACCAATAGCTAATAACTTCCCCCTTCGTATAATAATCCAACTTCAGCAATAAACCACAAACTATAGTTTAGTCTAGCATAAGAACTAACCCATCTACACCACACTCTTTACGAAAAATACCTTCCTATTTATCTTTTATTCCACCGTCTCATATCTCTTCACTTTAATAAAACTTTAAAGCAGCTTCGTATTCGCCAACACTCTGCAACTTCCTTCCTTCATTGCAGCACTATGCTGACGCAAAACCATTCCAACCTAAAATTTCGCCGACTGCTGGCGTCGAAGCATTCAACTCTCCCATCTATTGCATCGCTGGATCCAGCTTAATTTGAAAAACTGTGGTGACCTACCATATAGTCTCAGCCTTACAAATTCTACGGGCAAAAATTAATTTTTATGTTTCAGAGTAATACAGTCTTATTTAACCACTATATAAAAACATTTCAATTTAAATATTTAACTAATTTGACAAATTGTATGATTCTAATTGCAATAAATATTTCCGATATAACTAGAGTAATTTTTTATTCACAAAAAATAAAAATAAAAATAAATATATGACTTTACATAAAACACTTTTTAAACATAATGATATTAATGAACTAGTTAGAATAAAATATTGTAAATTATTAAAAGTATTGTACAAAATGGTACTGCAGTTAAAAATAATAATGAATAAATATTGCCTTAAGATTTTTTTTTTTAATTTTTGTCTCAACATTTTCCTGAATAGAAAAATTAAAATTAGCAGATATTGTATAAAACACAGATATTTAATTATATAGAGGAAATGATGGCAAGAAATATTAAGCTACAAACATTATGTAAATAAAATATGATAAATTTACATTCATTTATATAAATTTTACTTAACTATATCATTATTTTAATCTACATAATAGTACATTTATACATGTGATATGATGGGCTAAAATACTGAGTAAAACTTTTACTTTATTCAAGTTTTAAATAAAAATGAAAATACAACAAAAGAAATTGAAAATATACCCGAAAATATAGCATTTTTTCTTTTTGAGTTTCGGTTTCCTCGGTTAATATTCTTATGAAGTGAGGCTTTTGCCTGTACACATGACTTTTATCTACAGACTTTATGTCATATATAGCGCAGATGAGTAGTTTTATTATAAAAAATGAAAATGTTTTGTTACGATTATATACCAATGATATATTATGTAATGATTTAATTTTTTTTTATTCAGTATGTATTTAGATAAAAGTCCTATATCCTTTAACTTGGATTCTAGAAATCTTATAATTTATGTGCATGTTTATATTTTATAATATTTAATGTAATACGTAATCTACTTAATATTTATATAATATATTTGCCTTTACATAATGATTTTAAAATAAAAGTAAAAATTTAGGAAAAAAAAAAAGACTAGTCTTAAATGAAAGTATGGAGTATGAATTAATTAGAAATAAAACTTCATTATAAAATAGTAAACTTAATGAGAAAGGAAAATGGGTTGTAATTACCTTTTCTAAAATAAGAGTTATAATGTTATACATAATAATTACAGGGTTCTTAGCAGTTATTATTTTGAATAACCCTTTTTTTTTATAGCAATCTTTAGTAGCCATTTGTAGCAAATATCTGCAAAAAAAAAAAAAAAATACAAAGACTGCTTTCCATAAAAAAAAAAAAAAAAAAAGTAATAAAAGAAAAGAACTGTTGAAAAACCTGATCAAAATACTTATCAAAATCCAGTACAAAAAAAAAAAAAAAAAAAAAAAAATGTAAATTGAAACTAGTTACAACAAAATTACTTTTATAAATTTTATGCATTTTTTTTTTTTTTGCAGATTTAAAGTATGTTTCCTGTTTTCAAATAATAAATGAAATAATAAAAGAGTACAAAGGTAAAAGCTAAGAGTTAAGATAAATATCATATAAGAAAAGAAAAAAAATCACATTCAAATGTAAAATTTTCAGAAAATTCAAGTTGGTTATTGAAATTCCGAAAGTATAGTTTGGAGTGAAATAGTTCTTTTGAGTTCGTATCCAGTCCAATCGAAAGTTCTGTAATATAAAATTTATTATTTTAGAACATATATATATATTTACATAAAAAAATGAGGTACAGTAGTTAACAGGTGCTTATAAAATCATTTTTATGAAAACTATACAAGTATAATAAACCAGAATTAAAGGGATTGTGTATTTCAACACAATCGCCAAAATGCTTCAGTTACAAATAAATATTTATATTTCTTTCTATTTTACATCTTTAAAATACGTATGTATATTTATAATTTATTCCAGAATTATAATACGAAATAATGAAAATTCAGTGTTATATATATAGAACATACAAGTAAAAAAATAGTATTTTTAACCCCACCCCTTTTTTTAACTTGAAGTCCACAAAAAGTCCACAAAAAGTTATACAATTCTGGAACGAAGACTTTTTAATAATGAGGTTTTTTTATATACTAGAGTGTAAACAAGAAATAAATATTAAAGCTTGGAATCACAACTTGAAGAAACAACAAAAAACCACTTACTTTGATAAGTACGGCTTTTAAACCGCGTGGGAATAAGTGTCCTGGAAACTCCATATAATTAAAAAAAGCCTTTATCTTCTTAAGATCCCTCCCCCCTTCCCTAACCACTGTTCTTTAGAAAAATAAAATATCGAATTGAAATGAAGTTTCGAAATTTAAAGGGCATTGTTAAAAACTGAAAATAATTTTAAAATATAATATTAAATTATATATATATATATATATATATATATATATATATATATATATATATATATATTGAGTTTTTTTTTTTCTCATTTACATACTTTATTGACATTTTTCGCAATATTCGTTGAGGTATTTTTAAAGTTATAATCAGCTTTTAAAATAATTAACGTTTCATTCTATTTTCCAATAATAATGTATAGTTATTTATATGCACATGGAAATATCGTTTTGAACATTTTTTTTTTTTTTTTTTTTTTTTTATGCTGTATTTTTTATTCTCTTAATAAGTTATACATTATTATAAAAATAGAACAGATCGGTAATGTTTATTTTTTCTATTATAAATTATTTGTGTAATACAAAAATATAAACACCAGATTCGGGGAATAACGGTTAAGACTTAAGCCGATCAATTCTTCTTTCTTCGTGATACATTTTTCTTTCATAATTTGTTTTCATATTATATATATATATATGTATGTGGTGTCAATCTCACATTATTTCTTCTTCTTGTGATTTTGGTCTTCATGTATGTATATATATTAAGAAATATCTAATGGAAACTCAATAACACATGCCTGCAAAATAATACTTTACTTTTTTTTTATTCACTGCGTTGGTTGTTTCTAATATGTTTTGATACACTGAATCTAAAAATGCTTGTCTTTTCTTCCTACCACGTAAGGCTTTTTACAAAGTGAGGATGAAGATCAGAAAATGTCACCTAGAAGATGTATTAAATCCGATATTATTTATATGTGAAATACATTAAAATAGGCTATCATTATCTTTTAAATGTGTTTCTTTACGCAGAAGATCCCATTGGAGCTTTTTCTTTTGTGCACCACATGGTAGCCTTAAGGGGGGGGGGGGGGGCTTCTCTATGCAGCATCCAATAATAATCTGCTAACATGTTAATTTTCCGTTGTCCCTGATACCTCCTCTACATGTCCTTGATGTCTTGATGAAATCGCTATCTTTGTTCTTCATTCACATCACCCAGATTTTACGGAAAATAACTTAGATTGGAGTTTAAAATGTGGAGCATTAAGCTTAAACAACCCCAATTTTTTGTCAGAACTGTACGTCATGGAAAATTTTGGGATGTAATCTTTTAGAAACTCGTTACCGAATAGGTGGTACTATACAGAAATTGCAGTCAGTTGAATTACTTGTAGACTTTTCTTGGCACTACAAAGGCCATTGAGTAACATTTTCAATTAGTTAATTTTGCAAGAGCCTGAGACAAGTGTGGCAAACAATGTGAGGCACTTACGATTTATCTTTATCTTCGATTCACAAGAAAAAACAACGTGATATGCCATTTTAATTAGGGATGTGGCCGCTTATTTCAAACTTAAAATTGTTTATATTTCCACAAACATAGCAGAATTTGTCAGGAGCGTTTACATATATATGATGCATTCTCATGCCAGAAAATGATATCATTACTCAATAAACAATCTATAACAGGCAATAAAATGGAAATATTCATTTATAAAATGGAAACAAGCAACAATTTTAACATCTTCTATATAAAAATTTTTTTTTACTTAGCTTTTATCAGTGTGAATTGGTGTTTTATCTGGCAACATTTTTTCACTGTAACATTTCGCAATCAAAGCTTCTAAAAAATAACTAGACTTAGTATTTTATTTTTAATATTTTTCAGCAGAATTCTTTTCCATTTGAATTTGTTATTTTTATTTAATTTATGAATTCATTGTAAAACAGTGTAATTTAAGGTATCTAGTTGCATTAACACAGAATTTATAATAGAGGTGTTTCATACTTCATGGGGCAATTAAAAAAAAAAAAAAAAAAAAAATGGCACGCCTGTAAATATTGTAATTACTTTATTTTGATAAACAAAGTTTACAGTGAAACTATAGTTATCCAAGTTTCTATAGTTACTCTATATGTTCTCTTCCAGAGATACTGCAAATACCTATGCGGTGTTCCAATTTCTGCCACACTCGTGATAGATCCTTTGTTAGTGATTCGAACAGTTATCCTCTACATATGGAAGCTTGAATACTTTCTCTTTAACAGAACCTCATAGGTAAAAATCAGAAGGAGTTAGATCGGAGAACTTGGTAGCCAACGATGGTTCCAGCACGAGAAATCCACCCATTTCGTGCAATTAGTGGCATTAATTTGATTAACACCATCGGCGATTTCGTAACCGGAAGAAATTTCTCTGTTGCCAGATAAAATTTGTATAATTTTAGTTTCATAATTAAGTTGTTTCGGCTAAATAAATCAAATACAGAATTTGTAATGCAATTCTTTTTGTTTATTCAACATGAAACTCCCTGTAAAAAACAAAGTATAAATATTAGATATTTCTGTTTGATAGAACACCAAGTTCTCTTTTTATACAAATTCTTTGTTTATAATTACTTCAAAAGTATGGAAAATGCTTTAAAAATACCCAAAATTATGTAATTTTAAAGACTTTTAATAAAATTATTAATTTTAAGTATTTAGCAGTCAATGTTTTTAAGCCATGAACAAAATGTTCATGTATAATTATTTATTTATTTATTTACTTTTTATTTATTTATTTCTTTTCCTTTTTTTCTTTCTTTCTTTTTTATTTTATTTTGGCAAAATATTGTTTGAGCTGAATAAGAGAAAGTTTAGAAATTAAAATACATGATATTCGGCGACTACATTTAAGAGCAATAAATATAAATATAAATAATGGGAATAACATTATAAAATTTTGCTTATTTTAAATTATACGAGCCTTAATTATTTTAGAGAAACTTGATAAAATTATACTTTTATTTTTAAAGTACATTACTTTCAAAAAATTTATTATAAACACACCTGGCCACTTACTTGAAACTAAAATAATGATAATAATAAAATAAAAAAAATTCCAGACTAGTCTGACGTAAAATAGAGTTTTTTTTTTTTTACCAAAAAGAAAAGTTCATTAAATTTAAAGAAAAATCTCTCCCATCAAAGACAGGAATATGAAGTACTTAGTATGCTGTGAAAATAAATTTTAAATGAAATAAAAAGCAAATAACATTTCTTTTTAAAGTAGAGTTTTTCAAATGTCGAGAGCTTTCAAGTGCAAGAATTAATTGAAATAGTGCGTAGGTGGTCTTGCATAATGAATTGGCTAGTTTAACGTTATTTGTTTGTATTAATTAGAAATTTCAAAGTAATAGAGTTAAAAAAAAAAAAAAAAAAAAAAAACACTTTTTTTTTTTTTTTTTTTAAATAGGAAAACGAACATTGAAAAGTGATTTATTAGGGACGTAATGTTAAAACTTAAAAAAAAAACTTATTTGGCACTTTTTTAGACGTATAAAAAACTTTTATGCACGAATTGAGATATAAAATGGAATAAAGCTGGTGTCGAATTAATAAGTTTCTCTAAAAGTTGCGTTACATAATTAAATATACATATGAAGAAAATAACTAATAGTAATAAAAATAATCATAATACAAGTAGATTAAATTTAGATTAAATTCGATAAATATCAAAGAAAAAATTATCATAAAATGCTTTGCATTACAGAAATAAGGAATTAACCAATTTTGGAAACATTTCTCGATTTTATCTGTTACAACTTGCCTAACTATTTCATTTAAGATGATTAAGATTATTTCATTTATAATTATTCAGTCAATCGTTTGCAATATTAACCTTAAAATGCGTATGGCAATAAAATAAATGTGTTTTATATTTCGTAATATTTGATGTTATTTTTATTTCTTCCATTAAAATACATTTATACTTCCTTCTTTCACTGTATATAAATGTATGCTTTTAGAGTTAAAATGAATGTAACTTTCTTTACTGAAGTAAATACATATTCATTTCAATTCATTATAACATTATGTGCTTTACTGCTTTGACTAAAATTTTGAAATACCTCTAAAATAGAGAAGTTGTGTGGTCTGCGCCCTGGCATCATTTACAGCAGCAGACCACATTTTAGTTATATATTTAGATAACTAAACAATATAAGTCCAGACTGTTTTAAAATAAATAAGAAAGATTTATTTCACTTAAACTGTAGGAAGGGGGGGGGGACTTGCCTCCGAGAAATTCAAATAATGATTAAATAAATAAGTAACAGTGAAAATATAAAAGTGATTTCTCACCACTCTTGAATTTCTTGCGAAGAAGCAGAACGCCACTCTAAGATACGTGAATAACTCACAGCTATCCTCCTCCGAAAACGTTAGTCTCACTCGATCTACAGTCTCCAAGTATACCTCTATCAATAACACAGTAAAACTCGTTAACTCTTACTCAGAACAACACTGTAGCATGAATCCATCTACTTCATCCTCCACAACCAACACCCACCTCTTACTGCATTCTGCTATATATCTACATTGAAACCGACAACCTCACTTGCTTCACTTTCCCGATTCCAATAGTTGTTCATACATCCCTCGAAAACTACCTTCTCCTTAGTGACGCCCTTGCCGGTACAAAATCATTCCAACTTCAATCTACTGCGCCGCCACTTTGCTGAGATAAAGTCATTCCAACCGCAAACTATTACGTAACTGGGTGCTGGTACCAGACTTTAAATTCTCAAACTTTGGGGCTACGCTACGATCTACTTTCCCACCGCTTACCTGCGGTAACCTACAATTGATTCAACCTCATATCCTCACAACGTACGTCGTATTTTTCTTAATTGTTTTAATAAAAATAAAATGAAATAATGGAAGCATTGTAATAAAATTTGATTAGAGTTAACATGATCAATCTAGGTTTTAATTTTTCGGGCCTCTTTGAGTGAAAATAAAAATAATTTTTTAGAAAAAAAAAATTCTTTTTATTTTTTTTTTTGAAATTTTTATTTATATTTACGAAATATGTATTATAATGTAAAACCTTCCCTTTTAGCAGTTACTCTATACAACGTTTAACATCAAGTTAATAAGGTTTCATTGAATCACATGTAAACAACCATTTGTAATAATACTAAAATTTAGACAAATTTTATAAAAGGATAATTTTTATAAAATGAAATTTTATAGAAGGACTGTTTTGAGGAATAACTGTGATGATTTGACTGTTTTGAATTTTGTAAAAGGGCTCAATTTATAAATCTGAATTTTATGAAAGGGCCCAAATAATGAAATAGAATTTTGTGAAGTGACAGAAAAATGGCTCCAATTTTAGCCTGTATCGGCTCTTGTTTGATAATTTTGTTTTCTTTCAACTAAAATATGTAATATATCAGTAAACGTTGCCTAAAACAAATCCATACATTCTATGGTAATATGTTTATCATCTTAGTAATGCATGAGGATTTTTTTCTTAATGTAATGTTGGAGTTTTATCCGATATATGAAATAATTTTTCTTTAATAATGTTTTGTTGTTTGCACTTTATGTAAATGTAATTCAAACCATTCAAATTTTTCTTTTTATTTAAACAGTCGCAACGTTTAAATACGACACAGAAATCGTTTTTTAAAACGCAGTGTTTAATGAATACTACAGCGCTTAAGGTTCTATTTACTAATATATCTTTCTTTCCGAAAACTGCTGCGATTTCAGTATAAATAAACAGAGAGAAAAGGTCTGTTCTTATCATGTTTTCTTTTTAAAGAAAAAAGTAAAATTGCCACAGAAAGGCTTGGAAATTAAAAAATTTCTTTGTAATTTTCCTCTAGTTTTTTCTAATGCAAAGCACGAGAAAAGTTCCATAAACAAATACATGCAAAAAACTATTTTGTCGTTGTTCTAGAATTATTTCCCTTGGTAAAATAACAAAAAAAAAAAAAAAAAGGAATAAAATACAAACATAATGCAAAAAAGAATAGAATGAACACAGCTATTTAAACAATGAATTTTTTTAGTGGTTTAAAAAGAATCTAAGAAAGTAATCAAATGACAAAGAAATAAAAAGTTCTTAAAAAATGCATTTTTATGCTCAAATTAGTACTTAAACTAATGAAAAATTTTATTTTGTTCTTAAAAAAATATGCTTTTTTTTTTTTTTTTTTTTGGTCACTTTGTTTTCGTTAATTTTCACTACTGTAACAAGTTGCATAACAACATTTTAATACAGATTTTATGAAATTTTTATTTATATATATATATAAAAAAATCCTTAACATTTTGAAATTTTTTGTAATAAGGATTTGTATAATAAAATGGTATTCAACTGATGATAGAAAAGAAAATTAATTTTAAATCACTTCTATATCAGGGAATTGTAATTTAAAATATCCAGAAATACTAAAATATGAATTAACTCAAGAAAAGTAAAGTGAATAAATACTTTATAAGCTTTCCGTTTACCGTATTTTTCGATGCATAAGTTGACTTTGATTTTACAAGCCTGAAAAAGGTATTTTGATATATTCTGTGTATAAGTGAACCACTTCTTTTACTATGTGTAAATATAGATTACGACTCCTTAGGAAGCCCCCCATGGAGGACACTCCCCCCTCAGGCCTAGGACCTCAGTGGCATCAATCGGCCTTACTCTCAAAACATAAACTCAAACACTCCTTTACTATGGGAAAAATGCAAATGCGAAGTGGAAAAAAATGGAGGGTTGATTTAATAACGGTGTTGCTATGTTCCAGTTACAGTAAATTATAGGTTTCCACGATTGTTCAAAAATCTTTAAAATATCAAAACAAATCTACTAAAAAGGAAATTAACTAAAAAATTATATTTAAGATGTACATATTAATTTCGTCAAATATGTGAACAACTATGAAATCAATTATCCATTTATTTGGTTGAACAGTGATATAAAACACTAACACCAAATCCATAAATCTACATTTGAAATAGCAGCTTACTTGTTCGGGTACAAATTCTCATTGCAAAGTTAAGTTTAGTAAATATTAATAACATTAGAGCTTTGTCAAATGAAATGAAGTGATTAAGTGTCTGATATTTAATGCTACTATGTATATACCTATGTAAATTTACTGTATATCTTTCGGAATAACGTATTTTCTCTCTGTAACTAGTTTGCTAGGTTTAAAAAATTGTATTTTCATATATTGACAATATTCAAGTTCAGTGTTTGGCAGTCCGGTCGGATTTGCGGTGGATCGCAAGTTTCATATGAATTTCGATCAATCTCTAACTTATATTTTACTTATAAAAATGAAATAGCTGTGTTAAACATCCGCAAATTTTTATATCAAGTCGACCCTCGATTTTTGAGTTATTTTTGAGCTTTGAAAAGTCGACTTATACAAGGGAAAACACAATAAAAGAATGCTACCAAAACATGGAATAGGAAAAAACCCGCGAGATTAAATTTGTAGAGTAAAGATTTTTAGCTAATTTTTAAAATAAAGAATTATCAATGTAACTTTTTTTTTAATTATAAATATAAGGAATAAGTTCAGAATAAATTACAAGAAAGTTGTTATTATTCTTCATAATTGTTTAAAATTGAAAATATATTATAAAATATATTAATCGATCTTAATTCATTTTAATTCAATGTTGCCGTCTGTTTAACAGTATATATATATATATAAAAGGGAAAAGAAAAAGAAGAAAATCATTAAAACCTGAGTTACAGAAAACCGTATTAGCTATTTATATTTATAAAATTGGGTTTTTGTAAAATTTCTTTTTTCTACATTGTAGTTGCCTCAAATAGTAGTATGAATTAAATTTATACACTTATTAATTCTTCATTCTTAGTCATTTTTACTTTCTGAACATATATAGTATAAGGAAAGTACTGTAATCATAAAAGAATTCGACAAGAAAATTTTGAAGAATATTGAGGTCTCTTGAATTCAAATTTGCTATTTTTACGCTGATGTGTGTATATTTATTTTAAAACCAGAACAGGGAACACCGGGATACAATGGACCAATTTTGAAAATTTTAAGTGTTTACTCACAAAGTAGTGATTTCTCGCTAATGAAAATATGTGTGCATATTACCTATATATTGGGTTTTATGTAGCACTCAATCAAAAGCAATAATTATGTTTACTTTTTTTTTACGTAAATTTATTAATAGCAACTGACAAAATGGACCATTGTACCCCTACCCCGGGGTTCAATGTCTCATGACACGGGGCACTATGGACCAGAGGTCAAATTTAAAAAGTATACTAATGCAGTGCGTTTTTTAATAGTATAAAATGTAGAATATATTATATTTGTTTATTTATGTCTTCGATTCATACAAATAATGTAATTTTAATGAACATTAAAATTAGAAAATGATACACCAAACGATTTTTGTGTCACTGAAAGTCTGCTGTTTTCTTGTGAAATTATAGGGTCTGGAAGACTCATCATTGCAATAGCTTGAAAATTTGAAAGAGATATATCAACACTCTCGGGAAAAAACGTAGAGATCTTGATTAGGTTTTCGTTGCATGAATCTCACAAAAACATATTCATTATCTTTTACTTCTGTGATTAAATTAATAAAATGTAAAACCGTTGTTTTCGTCAAATTTGCATATTTGTATTATTATTTTTTAATTGCATTGTTTAATACAGTTTGTTAGCTGTATGATATTTGTAAAAATATAAGAATCAAAACTAACTGAATGGTTATTAAAAATACATAAGAAGAAACCTCAAAGTAAATTGCTTTCTTATTCATCTTCGAAGACATAATAAATCTAATTAAGGTTAACAATGAGATTTTTAAGTACAATTTATAGCTAACGTTCAAAAATGTAGATTTTGTAGATCAGTTTATTATGACAGAGAACTGGTGTAAACGGACCGTGGCCCACTGTGCCCCGGTCCTTAGTGGTCCATTGTACCCCGTGAGGACATCTGACAGCAAATGTAAAAGAATAAATAAATAAATGAATAACAAATCCTTTTAAAAAGTATTTTAATGAGATTAAATATGATAATAGATGACTTTAGCTCTTTATTGTGATAAATAGCCTCTTCCAGATCATAATTCTTGAATGATGAAAAGAAAAAAAATGTTTAACCCCCAAATTTTTTTTTTTTTTTTTTTTTTTGGCTGCCGTAAACTAAATTTCACGAATAAAATGGTTAAATTATCAGTTAGGCATGAATTTGTTGGTTAAGTTTCATCACTGCAGTGCCGGGATATATGTTCCAAAATACGACCCATAATAGATATATATAGTTAATAATATATGTTATATTATTATGTACATATATTATTATGTATATATACATACAATTATAGGGAGTGGTCCATTGGACCCCAGTCTTCCCTAATCATTACCCGAAATAGCATGCAATTTGCAATTTTTTAAGGAACGTACCAAAAAAATTCGAACACATTATGATCGATTGTGCAAATATGTGAATTTGGAGTGAAATACTCAAACATTCTGTTGCAATTTTTATTTTGTAAGAAATCTGAAGCCTCACACTATCAAGCCAAAATCCCGCTGAGATGCCAAACGTTGGATTTTCATGGAAGGTTGGTTCGCTCAAATTACGATAGTTTCGACAAATAGTTCAAAGTGCATGGTGGAAAGTTTTGGAAGTTGCGAAGTTCGCGCTTTTTCGTTGAATTTCAGTATTTTGTAACGGTGGTTTAAGGTATACTGACCAAAAGTCCCCATTTTCTGGGGACAAATGGGGACTTCCTTTTTTTTTTTTAAGGCATTTTTATAAGTTTTAAAAAATTGTAGAAAGTAAATTATTAATCAATAATACATTATTTTTAGTCCTTATTTATTAGGAATGAAAAAATACATCCATAATTGGATAATTGTAGCAATTTTTAACGCTTCTGTATTATGAAGGTACTTTGATCTGGTCAGCCTAGTTTAAGGTAAAGATTACGAAGTGATCGTACAATCCAAACTATTTAAGTAGTGCACTTTCAATACCTCAGTGTGTTTATCAGAGATTTCAGTGAGTTTATGAAAGATTCTAATGCCTACCGTAAATGTTTACTTGGGAAATCATTAATTAAAAGTTATTTTATAGTATGGTGAGTTTACACACATAACATATGACGCATGTCACTACCAACACTGAGCAGACATGCAATTTAATTCACTATAAGAGATATAAGAGAAACATATTCATGTAGACTGACATTTTTTTTTCGTTAAAAAAAAAAAAAAAAAAAAAAAAAAAAAGGTTGAGCTTGAAAAAACTTGTTGCTTCAATTTCAATTTTTACAATTTTAGCAATTAAAAATGAGTAGTCAAGAAATTGCTGGAAATATTCAACCCTCAAAATTGTATTTCATTTAGTGAAATGTTTAATTATTTATATATACTTAAATACCAGATAACTGTTCGGAGACGTTCTATATTTTGTTTTGCATGCATATTATATTTTACAAATGTTTATAAACTGACATTAATGATTTTAATTTAATGCTTTATATCAACATTATTTTTATTTATGACAACAATAGTTCAAGAATAATGAATCAATGAGAAAATAAGCGGCACTTATTTACAATTATTACATTGAATAAAAAGCGCAGTCAGTCATAAAGAATATACTAGATGCATCAAATAAAGATTTTATTAAAAATATTAATACAAAATTGCAAAAGCTAGAACGGAACATCTACTATTTCCATTTTTATGTAAATTTAATTTAATGGTTTTATTTATTTTGTGTATTTTCCAATAAACTCTTTTTCAGCATTTTTTAGTCACAGATGTTTAACATAATTTAAAATAAATTATCAATTATATTCTAAAAAAACACACAAATATTTTTAAATTAAACTTTTAGTTACAATTTAATCTTTTTTTAAAAATACACACAAATAATAAAGTTTCAGGATTTAATGGTGAAAAAATAAATACAATATCATTTATTCAAATATACTATTGCTTATTAGTGTTTGAGAAAAAAAAAAATAGAACGATATATACATACATATATGTAATTTCTTTTACGCCTTTTTAATAAAATGCCAATAAACACTCAACAACATAAAAAAAAAAAAAAAAAAAAAAAAAAACTTTTCGTTTTATATAAATTTAAACAATGAAAAAGTAGTGAAGACTCGATTCTTAACAAAACTACATTCATTAATATATTCATTAGTCTTCTTTGAAGTTTAAGGAGAAAAAAAGAACGCATACAAAAAACAAGATTTTTCCATCGAATTAACAATGCTTACAAAGTAAAAGTTGTTGAATAAATACATTCAAAATTTGCATTAATAGGATAGAAGTATTAAAAAGAGATTTTCTTAAGATAAATAATTTAGAATGACGAAAAATTCGCGAATTTCTTTCGTTCCCAATTTATTTATTTATTTTTTAAGGACTGTAACCTGAATAATAAAGTTTTTCTTCCTCAGTTTATTACTGTTTTTTGAGAGTGTCATTAGACTCCAGGAGTATTTTTAAGATGGTTTTTTAAATACTTTTTTTTTTTTTTTTTTTTTTTTTTAAACTTCGAAGGATTTTTCATTAATTAAACATGCCATAAATTGTAAGATGTATTGTTAAAAAAACTGTTATTTAGAATTATGATATAAAACTAATTGATTAAAGAAAAAATATGTGATAAAAATGATTTTTTTTTTATATATATACATATATATATAATCATTAAAACTGCTTGAAGCGTTGTAGTTACCTTCGGTTTTAACTAAAATTTATAAAATAATATATATATATATATATATATATATATATATATATATATTGAAGGGGGGGGGGGTTAGATTTCTTTAAAAAAAAAATAATGATAATATTATACATTTTATAAGAAGAATTTATAGAATTAGTTTCATTTCTTCAATGATACCTAAGTGGAACAAAAAAGTAACTGAACGAAATTTAAAAGTAATTTTTCCACACACCGACAAGTATTGCTCTTCGATAGCAAGTAATAAATAATACATAGCCAACAAGTCTTCTGTTTTTTTTTTTTTTTTTCTGGTGATTTAATACTAGAAAATTTTTGTATACTTTAAATTTATTTATCTTATATATATAAGTAACAGATTTGTCTTTTAAAACACCAGGGATAGATTACATTTAAAAAATAGTAAGATTGGCAGTTAAGATGCTCATAAGTAACATTGAATATACATGTAAAGTATCTGGTAAAGGTGACAGATTTCAAGACTCAGAGACGTTCTATAATACTAAGCTGTGAAAATGGATATGCTGTCAAAGAAAAAAAAATACAGGATGTTTTCGAACGGAATTTTTGAAAAATTCCGAGTAGAGTTCACTTTATCACTATAATGTTATTTATGTCTGTAATATGAGTATATAATTAAAATTTCTCTAAAATTACCTTAATTTTATGTACATGAGAGCTTTTTTTTTTTAATCGTCGACTGCTCATGCGCCGCTCAAAATAAATAAATAATATATAAAAAGTTAGTAAAAGGCTGTGGTTGTGTGGCTTAAGGCCAACTGACTACACTAGCGTCTTAGGCTTATAACTGGAATTTCTCCTTAGGTTTTTTTTTCTAATAAATAAATAAATAAATAAATAAATAAAAATAAATAAATAAATAAAAATAAATAAATAAAACAAAATAAATAATAGCACAAAACACAAAAATAAATAAATAATAAAAAATTACATACACTGAAAAGCATACAGTAGAACATACATAAAACACACACATACAAAACATATAAGCATATATGCATGCACATAAATGTACATATGTATAAATAAATACACATACAAACATGCGTTCGTATACATAAACCTATACACACAAAGAAAGGACATTAAAAAAGACAAGAACAGAATTCGTTACACAAGGAAATGCAAATCTTATGCATGCAAATTGTGTCAGATATAATTAAGAATTTTAAATTTAAGGATAAGTAACACTCTAAGTAATAGTAAATAATAGTTTATGTAATAATGATTTAAGGGCAAATAATAAGAATATAAGTAAGTAATAATAAGTAATAGTGTAAGTCATAGTAATTTATGAGTAGATAATAATAGTATAATTAAGCAAATAATAGTTAAGTAACAATAATTTATGAGTAAATAATAATAGTGCAATTAAGCAAATGATAGTTAAGTAACAATAATTTATGAGTAAATAATAAGAGTATAATTAAGTATTTAACTAAGTAATAGTAATTTAAGGTAATTAATAGTGTAATCAATAGTAAATAATATAAAGAAAATTTGTAAACCGTAGTAAGTAATAGTAAATAATAGTTTAAGTAATAGTAATTTAATGATAAGTAATAAGAATGCATGAATAAATTTCCTCTTAAATCACCCTTTATGGAAATGATAGTTGAACGCGAATCTTATGCATTAAAATTGTGTCAATGATAATCAAGAATTATAATTTAAGGGTATGTAATAGTAAGTTACAATGTCAGTAATAGGAGTTTAAGGGTAAATAATAAGAACATAAATATGTATAAATATAAATAAAAATAATTTAAAGATAAATCATAGTATAAATAATAGTAATGTAAGAGTGAGTACTAAGCATGTAAATGAAACTTCTATTAATTACCTTTTACAGAAATTAAAGATAAATGCGAATCTCATGCATGAAAATATGTAAATGATAATAAAGAATTATAAAATTAAAGATAAAAAATACGTGTATGGATAAATGCAAATAAGAAAAGTATTATAGTACCATAAGTTGCAAATTGCATTAAATAAGTTAATTAAATGCATTTTTTACGAAAAAACTAAATACAATAATAATTTTTTTCTAATAAAATGTATAATTATATTTTGATATTTCAGTATTTAATGGTTTTAAAATAATGGTCAGGTAGTCTTTGAATAGATCTTAAGTTACATGATCTTTTATAACATAAAAGCAAAAATTTAAAAACATGTTCGAGGAAATGTATTTTTTAGAAACATATATATATATATATATATATATATATATATATATATATATATATTAAATTATTTAATTCCTTTACAATACTCAGCAAATGAGAGAAAGATGAAAATACCATATATAAATCAGTGAATTCTTAGTGAGAAAAATAATTTTAATTTGTTGTTAATTTTCCCGATGTAATAATTCTTAACTACATGAACAGAGAAAAACTACTGTATAGATGCCATAATTTTATCAAAGCAGCATTTATTTTTTTATTTATTTTTATTTATTTATTTATTTATTTATTTTTACAAAGACGAGATTTTAGCCTTAAATAATGCACAATTAGAATGTTATTTTAACTGTATATTACACCTCGGCAAGAAAATTAACAAAGCTGAAAAATGCAATATTTGAGAAAAATCAACTGATAAATATTAACTAGTAAAATATCAAAATGATTATTAAAACATTAACTAGCCTATAGTAAAACTGAAACATATGCCTTTTTGGGGGCTAAATTGAGAGTTACAAATATGTGCACGTTGGGCCACTTCATACACATTTTTCAATTGCATAATTCAAATTTACAATTTTTTGACTTGTGCCATTTTCATGTCGGGTAGAGATATGTGAAGTGTCTAAAGAATTTAAAATTGTCCTAAAAAAATATTATTCCTTAACTATTAATTGAATGAATAATATTCCTGAATATAGTTACTATTATTTTATATTAACTTTATTTTATGGGCATATTTTCAGTATTTTTTCAATAATTTCTTCCTTTCCTTTTTAAAAATTTCTCCAAATCGGCAAGGATAATTCTATGAATTATATATATATGTATGTATTATACTAGTTAACAATTATTTATTTTAGTATTTAAAGACCCGGAGACTAAGTGAAAAATTAGTTAAGACTAGGGCTGGAGTATTTATCAATATATCCCCAAGTATCAATATTTTTTTAATATCGCAATAACGATATTAAAGATCTTGCTCTGCCGATATATCCCTCTAACGATATTTCTTAGCGCGCACAGAGCGATCGATCGATGCGCCGATAAATAATGGTTAATGCCAATCTTAAATACCTTCTTCAAATCCTGCTTTCCCCACCACACACCGAACAAAACGCGCGCCGTATAGCTTATACTAATGCAACCCCTTGTGCGCGCTCTATCAATGTGCCGATAAATAATAATGAACGCCAATCTTAAATACCTTCTTCTAATTCTGCTTTTCCCACTAAGCATGCATCACCACGCACCGAACAAAGCCCAAACAAAAAGAAAGCTGAATAGTGCAACCCTTTTTCTTTTTCCCTCCTATTCTATTGCTCACTGACTAAAATAGAGAAACATAATCCCAACCCCAAACGATATCTCTCTTTCATTAAGAAAAAAAGTGTATCTACTTTCTTTATCTTTATTCGTGCTATCTGCCAAATCAAAAATATCACTGTCCAAAAAGTCTGAATGATATTCATCAAGCAAATTAAGTTATCACAGTATATTGACTTCCCACTCTACATTCATGCATTTACCTGACCCTAAACGATAATATGAAAGAATTTATACTACCGTTAGTGTAAGTTCTTTGATAATACAATCAAACCTGTCTATCTCGAAACCTGCTTATCTCGAAAACCTGTCTATGTCGAATTTTTTCAATTTCCCTGCATTTTCAATAAAAATTTAACTTATTTTCCAAACCTATCTCGAATTATTTTCTTCCTAAACCTGTCAATCTCGAATTTTCGTTGTCGATTTTTTTCAATTTCCCTACATTTTCAATAAAATTTTAACATATTTTCCAAACCTATCTCAAATTATTTTCTTCCCAAAGCTGTTATCAATCTCGAATTTTCGTAAGAAACACAACATTCCAGTTTAGAGCCTTATTGACCTTGACAATCTCACCAGTCCCCATTTCCGCGAAATACGTGAGGACATCTGGGGGTGCTTTGGTCAGGGACTGCGTGGGAATTGTACTAAAAACGGGTTTTCTTCTCTGGAATGATAAGGGATGGGGGAATAGGAGACAGGAGAAGAAATTTTGTAGAACTGTTTCTCAGTCAGCCTAACGAATAAAGTATCATCTCGCATTTTGCTGTCGCGATTTTAGAGCTAAAAATGGCAGGTGTGAAAAGAAAATTGAACGTTTTAACCATCGAAAAAAAAATAGAAATTCTGTCTTTTTTGAAGGAAAACCATTCTATGAAGAAAAGTGTAGTCGCTGCTAAATTTGGAATTCCACCCAGTACTCTTTCCACCATCATGAAAAACAAAAATATCATACAAAAGTACTTCGAAAACGGCTGCAAAACAATGAAAAAGAGCCGTGCATGCTCTTTTCCTGATGTGGACAAATGCGTTAGAAAATGGTTCGAACAATATTGTGGAGAAGGCGTTCCTATCAGCGGCTTAATGCTTCAAAAAAAAAAAAAAGCTGAAGACTTTGCTAAAGAACTCGGATTTGATGGTTTCAAAGCAAGTAATGGCTTGAAAGCTTTAAAATGAGAAATGGCATTGTCTTCCGAAAACTTTGTGGAGAAAGCGGATCTGTACCAATAAGTGCCATCGACGATTGGCTTAAAAAACTCCCATCTTTGTTCCAAGGATATGATCCAGCTGATATTCTTAACGCCGATGAAACTGGCCTTTTTTTTCAGTGTTTGCCGAATAAAACGGCAATTTTTAAAGGAGACGAATGCAAAGGGGGCAAACAGAGTAAATTGCGTGTCACTATACTTCTAGCTGCGAATCAAAATGGCACTGAAAAACTTTCGCCAGTAATGATTGGTCGTTGTTCAGCCAAACCAAGATGTTTTTCAAAAGTGAAATCTTTTCCATTTGTTTATAAATCAAACAGAAAATCTTGGATGACCAGCAAAATTTTTAGCGAGTGGTTGAAGAAAGTCGATAAATCCATGGGATTGAAAAAAAAGAAAAATTCTCCTCTTCATTGATAACTGCGGCTCCCACAAGAATCTTCCTACAACGAAAAATGTTACGGTAGAATTACCTACCCCCGAATACAACTTCGAAACTTCAGCCTTTAGATCAAGGCATTATTCGGAGTTTTAAAGCAGAATATCGCAAAGAACTTGTTCGAAAACTCATCAGTGCGATTGAGGACGGAGAAAAACTTCCAAGCATAACTGTTTTGGATGCAATGAGGATGGTAGACTATGCTTTTAGCTGTGTCACGGAAAAAACTATAAAAAATTGTTTTAAGAAAGCTGGATTCGAGCAATCATGCACAGTCGGAAAAGAAACCGAAGAGCAACCGGCCATGGAAACTGATGAAAATCCGAAGGAATGGATGATTATCAGAGAGAAACTGAATATTGACACTCCATTTAAAGATTTTATAGAAGTAGATGAATCAGTGGTAACGAATGAAAAATTATTAACTGATTCCGAAATTTTAGAAAACGTTCGTGGAACTTCGGATGATGAAGAGGATGATGATAAAGAGGACAGCATCGAAATAGAAAGAGTTGTTACGCCAAAAGAAGCAGAAAAAAGCCATTTAAACATTAAGAATTTTTCTTGAATCCCAAGAAAATATTAATCAGGATTGCTTCTCCACTGTGTCAAAACTGCAAAAAATTGTCCAGTCTAAAAAAGTTTTGCATCAAAAACTCCTAATGGATTACTTATTGTAAAGGTATGTAAATAAAACTAAAAGTACTTCAAATTTTCAATTTTTTGTATTGTTTGAAGAAATTTTCTCTTTTCATCAAACCTGTGTATCTCGAATCCTGTTTATCTCGAATTTTTTTTTTTTTATTACTCCCAAGAGATTCGAGATAGACAGGTTTGACTGTATTGCACATCACCGCTCCTGGATCATATCGTAGGTGATGAAAAACCACAGACAAAGCGATAAAAAAAAACAAACGCTTAATATGACGAATGAAAACGATATGTTTTGTTTTAACTGATTTCCTGCTATTGGTTCATTGATATTGATCTATTTCAAAGTATCGATATTTCCTGGCCAATAAGATGCGAGCTTGAACATGTGTTTAACAAAGATCATCAAAGCCGAACTGATAGCTACTAGAAAAGTTTTTTTTTGCAAATTTTCTTAGCTAAACGCTAAGAAACTTCTAAAAAACTTCTGAAAATATAAGCAATTATAGAATGCATTTTTTTATTATTATTATTATTTTATTATTATTAAATATTTCGATAAAATATTTTTTTTGATTAAGGCTGTACATCAGTCAGATAGCTCCCTTTCTCCTTTCCCATGTTATCCAATGGGATTTTCGTTGCTTCGTTTTATAAAAATATCTCCTTCAAAAATGGAGTTTTTCGAATTCTGTTTTTTGAATATTACTCTTTGAACGGGTCGCCTTTTAGTTTGGTGAACAATTTTTCGAAAAAATTAATTTAAATATTTTATTTCAATAAGTAAATTATGGACTCCAAGTAAAATATTTAAATTTATTTTTTCGAAAAATTGCTCACTAAGCTAAAAGACGACCTGTTCAAAGAGTAATATTCAAAAAACAGAATTTAAGCTAAAAGACGACATGTTCAAAGAGTAATATTAAAAAAACAGAATTCGAAAAAGTTCATTTTTTAATAAAATATTTTTATAAAACGACGCGACAAAAATCCCATTGGATAACATGGGAAGGGAGAAAGGGTGCTATCTGACTGATGTAAAATAAAGTTTTATCTTCAGTGATTTTCCAGTGACAGTTTCTTTATAGAATTATATAATATTGGATAGTTTATTACTTTTTTTATGTAGCATTTATTTTTTCTCTTCCTTTTTTTTTTTTTTTTTTTTTTTTTTTTTTAAAGCCGTACATGTTAAATAGAATTGACTTAAATGCAAAATGAGTTACTTTAAGTAACAAAATGAAACTTTAACATAATTTTGTTTAAATAATATAATTTTTATACTGATAATGTATACACATATATATATATATATATAATATATATATATAATATATATATATAATTCAATTTTCAATTATTGTGAAACTATTACGAATGTGAATTGAACATATATATATTTAAAAAATATTGTAGTGATTTGGTAAGCAGATACAAAAATAAAAATGACAAGTAACTGACATTTAGGATGCATATAAGAGTTTTAAGTAAAAAACATTACTCCCTACGACCAAAAAAGGTGTATCCAATGGCAATTCTTAACTTAAAATGATTTTCATTTTTATTTAATACCTACATCTTAAGACAATTTTTCTTAAGCTTTATTTTTAGTAGAATTATGAATTTTGATATACTTGGTACAAATAAAACCCAGATCACATATTAGCTGTGTTAAAATATGATTTTAAAATAATTAAAGCTTAAAATGGGAAGAATAGAGGACAAACTATACAGAGGTATACTAAAAAGCAATAGTATAAGTTATAAGAAACACAAAATATTGATTCACTTTTTATGCATTTTTTTTTTTTTTTTTTTTGGTTTAATGATAAATTTATGGTAGTAATATACCAGAAAATACATGGAAAACACTCCATACTTGTATACTTTAAAATTCGTGTGCATATGTCTTTAAAAAATAACAAATGTCTATTTTCTCTTGTCTAGAAAGAAATATAGATATATAGCACTAATATCGATATTAACTTGGTGATATATCGCGATATTTAATTTCTGATATCGTCCAGCACTAGTTAAGACCCAGATACTATGTTTTATCGATCATAAAGCTTTCAAAATTAACTCATAGAAAATATTTTATTCCATCTAAATTACATGAATTCAAATATAATATGAAGATCTGTGATTATAATTAGTATTCTCTTGTATTATCTTTAATATGGAAGGATATTTTTAATATTTTTCAATTCAATAAACTATTTGATTTTTAAAATTGCAAGTCTAATTCTATCAATTATTTTTTATAGTAATAAATGGTAACTTACTTAAATATGAAAAAAAAAAAAAAAAAAAAAAAAATCCAAACATTTATTTTTTTTATCACCTAATTACTTTTTTAAATTATATTTTAGTGTTAGCATGTATTTTAGTGCACTAAACATCAAAGTAAGTTTTTGCATTCTATCAATATTTTCGCTTCAGTCTATGGATCTTTTAAGCATCAAGGACATCTTTCCATGCTGTCTAAAATGTAAAAATATCATTTAATAATAATAATATTAAATCGATTCTGTGCGATATATAGACGATGATGCGCATGCATTGCAAGACATTGATGCGCATGCATTGCAAGATGTTTTTGCGCATGCCTAATACATTTTTGACCACGTCTTTAAACATAATTAAAATTCTGAAAGGATCGAAAAATATAATTTCAAGTTGTTCTGCCCTAAAACCTTGCCAAATGTCATAATACGCTGACTAGCCGTTTTTATGTGATACCAAGAAAACAATGCCTCACGAACACCCCTCCTTGCCCCACACAGAAAATATTAAGAAGGGATCTTTGTCTTTCTTGATGTCTAAAACATAAAGATATTGCAAATCATTTTGATTTTGTGTGATTCGCTGACAAATTTTATTGTGCACATAAGCTGTATCACTAAAACTAATTAAAAATTTAAAATGATCGATTAATGTTACTTGAAGTTGGGTGCAGGTGTAAGACCCTACCAAGTATCATTCAATTCCATTCAGAAGTGTTCATGTGATACCCAGACAAAAAAGATAAAAAAATAAAATAAAAAAAAATAAACTATACATATACTATATATATATAGATAGATAGATACCGATTTCATCTAGAATGAATAAGCCGTTTTCTAAATCTCTAAACTAGAAATGCAGATTTCCGAGTTATGCGTATAAGGTAAACAAATGATCTGGATAGACGAAATGATCGAGAATTTCTAGTCTACACTTTCCTAGCTTGTGAAATAATATCAGCAAATATAGTTACGCTCATCAGTGCCTGTCTTTGTCACGCTTTAGGATTAAGATATTTCCTTGGATTCTGCCTGTGTGTGAATGCAAGATGCCATCTAAATTTCATACTTTAGTTAATTTTAAAACAATAATTGTCCGATCGATAAGCTGACGGATTCAAGAAAATTGCACCTTTCATTTGGCACCTTATTTGTAGCGAATTTCTGATTAGATTTTTTAAAATTAATTAAAACATGAAAATAACATCTTTAAAATATACATTTAAATTTTTAATTGTTGCCATTTTTTTTTTTTTTTTTTTAGCATACGAAATAAAGTATGCTTTTACGTGAAAAACAAAATTAAAATATTAAATCTGCTTATGCATATGAAAAAATGATGTCTATAAAATAATAATGATGATTTTAAATTTTAAAAGAAACGAAGAGATAAATAAAGAAACCCCGCAAAGGGGTTTCGCTACCCCCCCCCCGCCACGTGCTAAAATTTCGCACAGTTAGCAAATGAATTATTTGAAGTGAGAAATAAATAAAATGAAATGATAATTTTTCAACGGGCGCATTAGTCGCCCTACAACTAACTAGTTATGAATATTGTAATTATATTAAATTCCTTGCAATGAGAGAAATTTTCGCTGATTTACTAGAATTGTGCTATAAAACAAAATTATAGTTGCTAAAACCCTCCTCATGTGTTCGCATTTATTTACAGAGATTTTTAAATGAGATTGACCACCATAATATAGAAAACGGTCTAGAATTCTAATAGGGGTTTTTAGAACTTGCTAGCAAAGTAAGATAGAACTTATAAGGATGATTAGAACTATCTTTTCTAGTGCCACAATTTAAATTCTAGATGCCAGTCACATAATATTTTTCTCAGTGACACATACAGCATACAAGGTATGCTGTATGCAACATGAAGGCAACATAGCATGCAACACACTTATACAACATGAAGGCATTTATGGCTTCCCGATGTCTGAAACGAAAATATAACGGTAACTTTTCCAATTCTGAGTAATTTACAGACACGAGGCTTTTTTTTTTTTTTTTTTTTTTTTTGATATAGAAAGAAACTTTTGAATCAAAAGAAAAAAAAATTATATCTTACTTAAGTTTTTCTTGTAAATTAAATCACTTAAAAAAAAAAAAAAAAAAAAAAAAAAAAAAAAACGCTTTTTTTCATTTCGTGTAATTAATATATAATCTCATGAAATAAAAATAAAATTTATAAAAAGTGTTCAAGTATAGTTTAGGCGATAAAAAACGATAATTATTTTACTTATTTATAAAATCAAAGTCTCACAATAAAGAAAGTAAAAGTTATGTGTGCATAATTTTTATTCTTAAAAGTATCGTGTGCGAACCTTAAACTCAAGATAAAAAGCAACAAGTATCAGTTTCTTCTAAATAAATTCTAATGAATACAGAAAAAAAAAAAGCTTCAAATTTTTGCTCTCAAAAGAAAAAAGTTAAAGAAATAATGAAGCAAATTTTATTTCTATTTTTTGCCATGTATATAATATTTATGATTTGTTTAAGAATCAGGATACGCAGAGAAAGAATATAAATAACTTTATAAAAATGAAACGAAAAAAAGATGATTAGAAAAAAAAAAAAATTATATTTAAGCTCTGTAAGAAAGAAATTATTTATGTGAAATTATTAATGTGAAGATTTTGTTACTAAAGTTTTAAAGTCAAAATTAAAAAACAGAAAGCTAAACTTGTTAAATAATTTGACGCTAAAAAAATTTACAGATATTTTTACAGTATTAATGATGTTGTAATAGATTTTTTTTTTTTTTTTTTTTTATGTTACTATTTTTTGTAAATAATTGAATAGAAATCTTAATTAACGCATACAAATTTATAAAAACGCAAAAATTACAGTATAAGCCAAATTTGCTAAAAATAAAAGTATTAGAGTGTGTTTTTAATTAAGTTCAAACTTCTGATATAAATTATTGATTAATTTGTGTACCATTTATTATTTGCGCTTTTAAAGTGCAAACTTCTTCAGATACATCACATACGTTTTCCCTTCATATTGAACTAATCTTATTTAACTTTATCTAAAGTAGTTTTACATTTAGTGAGACGCATGGAGATAAATGATGATAATTCTGTATTATGGCATGACTTTTATTTATGCTACAAAATTTGCGTTTGGTTTATTTATATATATATATTCACATGTGAATTTCAAGAATATTTTCCATACTGAAATTGTATAGCTCCATTAAAATAAATAAATAGATAAAACACCATTGGTTGTAATTTGCATTATTTAATAACAAGAAGCTAAGATTTTCTTGCAATTTCCTCTTGTAGCAGGGTAAAAATGAAATCATATAATTTAAAAATTAAACTTAAAGTAAAATTTCAATAAATAGATTTTATTGATGTGGCATCATGAAACTTTTCATACGTGACTACTTTAGGGAAAACTACAGCATTATTATATTTACATTTGTATTATTATATCGGAAAATATTTGTAATCTGTCGGGAAATATTTGTATCCCATGGAGAAATACATAGGAGAAAGGAGACTGTGATACTACCTAGAGTGGAAAAGAACGAGTAATTTGACTTCGAACTCGAAGAACCGATAAGCTCAATTGCAAAATACAATTAAGAAACCATTTTTTTTTTTTCGTATAAATATGAAAAAAGACAAAGATACGTTTTTATATAAAGTAAAGTTTTAAAACCCTCCCTAACAGCACATCTTCTCCAAAGTGACATCCTCAGGATGTCCTATTTATGAAAATGATTGCTACGGACATCCTATGGAGATCTTCACGATGTATTATGAACAAGTGTGTTGTTTGGGACAGTATGGCATGGGAAATTAAAATGCATGTAAAATTCACCATGCCATGCTATAGTTAGTCATTATGAATATTCAGCATCTTAAGTTATAATTTCGCTTTTTATTGAAAAATAAAACAGTATCATATAGTTCTGACTTATAATACAAAATTTAATCTTTTTCCTATAATCAAAAAGTAATTTAATCTTTTCTAGGCTGAAGTACTCATAAATTTATATATATATATATATTATTTTATTTTATTCTTTTTTATTTATTGCTAATTTACTTCGATGATGCAAAAAGCTAACGAATTTCATAAAGAAATGCTTCAATGGAATTCATTTCTAAAACAACCTTGCGTGTTATTCATAAAATATTTTGAAATACACATTGTAAATAAATTATTTCTCCAACCCTTTAATATGAACGACATACAAATTTTCAATTATAACATTATTTTAGAGCCTCCGTTTTGATTGGCACGAAAGACATACAAATAGTTTTTTATTATACTATAATCTTTTAATGTATTCTTACGTTTAAATGAATAAATAAAAAAGTAGTTGCAGTTATTTGCTCATTTAAGATGGATACACATTTTCCCATAAAAATTTCCAAGTATGTTTGATTTGATTTTTCGTAAACATCATCGTGATTATTACATACATTTTTTCATCTGTCGAATACCATAAAAAGGAATTTTTATTTAAAAGACTGTGCATTATAAACTTTCATCCAGAACTTATTATCGAAAACTTTTATTCATAGGGGAAAGTTGTACAAAACGGGGACGCTAACATATCTCTGTCCGCAAAAAAAAAATCTATAAATAAGAAAAATTCGGCAAAGCATTTCCTGATTAGAACAAGTCTCGGACTATCAGATGGCACAGTTATTTTTTAAAAAATATCATTAGTATAGGCAGAAAAAACATTTTTCTGAAAAATGTGCAAAGTCCCCGTTTTGGACAACCGGTTGGGTAAAATGCGGTACTCATAAGAAATAACGTAAATTCAAGTCCTAAGACGAAATTTTATTAGAAAAACTTGGATTACACAGAAAAGGTGAAGTTAATGCAAAATCAAGATGCAGATAAAGTATTTTGTTATCTTTTTCAACAGTTACTAGAATGACACAAAAAATAATCAAACACAGACGTCACATATGAAATTGACATCGCTTTTTTCAACACTTGAACATACTTCATGTGCCCAACTTCGACAGCTGCTACATTGAATCTACCCCATTTTGTCTTTCGAGTCAATGTAAAGTTCATTACAAAAAATACAAGTGTCCTCGCTAGTGTGTTCCTCATCAGATGATAATATTGGGTCTTGAATTTTTTTATTTTCTTCTCCGTTTTAGCTTTTGGATACCTAGGATTGGATTCGGTGGGTTTCTTGAACAATTTTCTTTTCTGTTTATTCTGCTTTGCAATTTTCTACTGTTCTGCAGCTTTCAATTCTGATTTGTAAGGTGATTAAGTGAGTATGACACTTTTATTTCTCCTCATGTCATTCAATTTTTTTTTTCTAACGTTCAGTTTCTTATGGTAGAGGCATTATTATTTTAGGCGAAGTGTTAAAAACTGAACATTTCTGGGGTTCGACGTCCCCGTTTTGGACTACCGTCAATGTCCCCGTTTGAGCCGACCATGACGTGTGCTAAAAACGTGGCATTTCTTCATACACGTGTCAGACAAAACTATAAAGCAATGTGTGAAAATGTGTATTAAATCTAGACGAATCCATAACGTACTTACCAAACTCGAACGTTCAAAGGTCACTTGATAAGATACAATACAGTGTACGGCACAATCGTAATGAAAATCGCAAAAATTTTAAAACTTTGTAGAAAATAACACATCCGGTAAAATATGTCAACAACTAGATTCAAACTTACTTATTGCCGAATTAGAATTATCGTAGACTATTGGATTCAAAGAGGATAGCACTAATCAATGAGAAATTGAACGTCCCCATTTGACCCGCCGTCCCCGTTTTAGACAACTCTCCCCTATATACAGTCGGAAGCGAAATTATTAAAGCACATATTCACAGTTTTTTTTTTTTTTTTTTTTATTTGATCGCTATTTTTTATCATCAACTTACTTTTTTATAAACAGCATAAGACTAAGATCATGAATTGATAAATATTTACTTAACAAAGTAGTATTAGGGGCACATCTTTTAAGTAGGAATTATTGCTAGCACTTTAATAATTTTGCTGGCGACTGTGTGTGTCATTAGGAAAATATTATCGAAAAAATCTTTTCCAAGAAAGAATCCTTTGTCGAGATATGTTTTAATGTGTAGTAATACGAACCGTAATCTTTTATCTCTTCGGAAAGTATAAGTTCACCGGATTTATCTTTTAAAAAATAATACATAAGTATGTATATATGTATTTATTTATATTTATATATATTGGATGCATAACAAGACTGTGAATTAATATAATTTTTAACTTGTAAGTGCTTTTCTTGTTCATAAAAAATATGAGCTTTGGGCTTTTTTGAGTCAAAAAAAAAAAAAAAAAAAAAAGATAGAAAAAAAGAAAAGAAAGAAACAAGGTTTTTTGCCCTACACAGATTATTTGCGTTTGCTCTAGTAAGTGTGAAAGATAAATTGCACCAGTTACTTTATACCTCGTAAGCTATTTAGTTTTACGTTATTCTGTGTAACCTTTAGGCATAACATAAATATTTTATGCCTTTTTGAAAACAGGATTGAGTTTTAATGTCCCTTACTCGTATCTTTTCTTGAACATCCATAGTTAAGATTCAGTCTTATGTACAATTTGTAGTTTTTAGCTGGGGAAATATTCATAATCAGAATTGTATAAAAATCAGTGCATGCCAATGGAACAATCAAAATTATTCTTAAATGATACAGTTACTGCCAAAATATACAAGGAACACAAATAGTATGCTTTCTCTCGGGGTGTTGTTAAACTTTGTGTTGTTTTTTCGACAGAAATAAAATTTCTATAAATTTCTGTGCATGCCTGTGAAAATTGCTTTATGATACTATCTATATCATTCGAATGATAAGATTTGTACTTTTATTGATATATTTTACATGCTGGTTCTCATTATAATTGAAAGAAGTTTTTTTTTAATGTTTATTTGACTTTGTTTTATAATAAAATGCGTGATCAAAATATATTTTTTATAAGATACAAATATAACGTTGCCATTTTTTAAGAACTAATGCTATTAAAATGCTATTAAAAAATAATAATAAATAAATAAATAAATAAAGAAGGTTGTGCAAAAAATTGCATTAAGGATTACACTTCAGCATTTGTTGATTTTCTGTTATTGCAGCACTACCAATTTAGGAATAAAAAATTATAAAGTGTAACATAAATCGAAAGCAATCCTGATTTTTGAAAAAAAAAAAAGCTGTTTATGAGAAGGGTTTGATTATTTGGATATCCTGATAGTAAAATTGTGGATACATTTCTATATTACATAGCTTTTCATCTTAAATATAGAAAAATGAGAATCATATACTTAGCGATACCCACAAATAAACAGATTTTTAAATAAATTGAAATTCTGATTAATGAAACAAAATTAAGATGACGAAAGAAATTTTAGTTATATTTGAAAAACTAAAACTAAAATTACAATATATTTTCCAAGGAATTCTAATCCACATTTCTATGTTTCAACTAGACAATGCAATTTTCTAAAAGCTACAAACAATATGAAGAATTCTTTTTTTTTTTTTTTTTTTTTTTTTTTTAAATATCTTTCTTTGCAATGACGTAAGTCGATATCTTTTCACTATACGAAAAATCTATCAAAAAATTTAATGTGTTGTATCTAAAAAAAAAAAAAAAAAAAAAAGAATAACATGTAGTAAATTTTTTATAAACGTATTATTTTAGGAGTTAATCAGTTTACTTTTAAATCAATTTCTTTTACATAAATTATTAGAAATACCAATACTACACATTTATTTTCTAAAATATATTTAAATTTTAGAAATACATTTAATATTAAATTCTTTTTTTTTTTTTTTTTTTTTTCTCTGTGTTATTCGTTTTAAAATTTTATTTAGTGAAAAAAATACAGATTTAATTTTTTTTTTTTTTTTTTAAGCTTAAATCATATTTTGAATCTACTAATTTATGATTATATGATTATACTACATAGTACACGAGAATAAATTCGAATTCTACCAATTAAATATTTGTATAAGAATAAATAATGTACTTTTATTTTCGGAATTTTACATATCGTGAGTTATTGGATAATTGTAATACGCGTTACAATTAATATAGATTAGTTCAATGAACAAGTAATTTATTCACTTAGCGTTCAACTTGTCCCTTAAAAAGGTATAAAGCTAAATAGGCAATTCTAAGAATTTAAAAACCGTATTGTAAGCCTTTCATGTTTTGTTTGCCGCCGGCAAAAAGTACAGTTATTGGTTTAATAAGTATGATAAATAATTATCATTTACTTCTTACCTAATAAATCTGACGATGCATAGTACAACAGTAATTGATAAGCATAAAAATATGCTGAATTCTATTGCTAACTGTGATTTCAACAGAAATAATTCAAAATCATATTCTGATGAAATAATTCAGATGCTTTATTAGAAGCGTTTTCATTATCACAAAATGCTTTTCGAATATTTTAAGTAAACAAGATTAATTTGTTATCTAAGTGGTCTGGATTTGTAAGAAATATGGAAAATTTTATGAAATTCCGTAAACACTTATTTACTGAGATTATTAGTAATACTATTTGCAAAAAATCATTTCCGTTAGTTTAATAAGAAATGCTTGAATATGTTCATCAATCCTGTTATATATTTCATCAATAAATTCGAGAAGTTGACATAGTAATTTTTAAATATGCATTTGTCATTGCATTTATTTTCAAAAGTTAAGAACTAATTTGTTTATTATTATTGTTATTATTATTATTGTTGTTGTCGTTGTTGCTTATTCTTCTGCACATAACTCTTAAACAATTGAATAAAAGAATGTTGAATTTAGATAGCATGTTCGTTATCAAACTATTTATGTAATTTTCCTTACTTTGGTATCGGAAATAATTTGCGAACTGATTCATTAAAATATTTTCTCTGTAAATTATTTTAATATACCAAAAAGTATTTTAATATACATTGATGGAAAGAAAACAAATGAAAGACTTTAGATAAAAAAATTCAATGAAATATAGCATTGATAGTTAATAATTAGGTATAGGTGTAAAATCTTACAAATATTTTCGAATAAAAATTATAATATAATTTATATGAAATTAATTTTTTTCTTGTATCTGTTTTTATTTTGCTCGAGAAACATTTACCAAAAATATAGTATGAAATCACACACTACGCAGATTAGCAGAATAAATAAATAAAAACAAATAAATTTTATAGATTTATTATAACCAATAACTTTTGTAACCAACATAACTTCATTTTTATAACCAACAATCATTGAAATTTTGTTTTTGTAATTATTTTGTTTTATTATTATTATAAGCAAAAGTTATACATACAAAAGTAATACACACAAAGTTAACGTTAAAAAAATAAAAATAAAAATAAAAATAAAGATAAAGATAACAAAATAAAGAAAATTGACAGGAAAAAGTATTTGTAATTTAGTTTTTAAAATACATGTATATTTATCTATCTGTAATGCATTCTTAACGCCATACCTTCTAATTTAATTTTTTCTCCTTAAATAATTTACACTCCTTTTTTTTTTCCTTTAAATTAATTTGGACAGAAAGTCAATTTGATAGAAGCTGACAAATTATTTGCGATGTGAGAGAAATTTAAAATTAAAATAATGGTAAAAAAGCAAAGGTCCAGATTTAAAGTTCATATATTTATTTGTTTAATAGTTATGAATAAATACACAAATAAGACAGAAAAAAAGGCTAGTTTTCAATTTTGGAAAGCTAGTATGATACACACATATGTATATAGAATATATGAACTCACATATAATCTAAAATATCTTTCTAAATGTTTTTTTCACATTAATACAGACTGCACTTTTGCATATAATCAAGTCTTATGATCTACATCATTATGAATTAATAATAAACAGAAGTTTTTGCTTATTTTGTATTCATATGTGTAGATACAATCTGTCAATTTAAATCTTTACTTTATTTGTACTTAAATTGCAGATAACAAGAATAATCAAATAAATTTAGACTCTTTCTTAAAACTATATTTATATTTATTTACAAACCTATAACTTAAAAAAAAAATATTTGTTTAATTTTTGAATATCTATCTTATCTGCAAATGCAGTGGTAACCAAAACTAACAGTTATTTTGATTGTTCAAAAAGTAATTATTTTCAAATAATTTTAAAAAATAGCCCTATCTATCTATCTATAATAACTTGATCTATGTATCTATCTAAATGAGCTTAGTTATCATTTCCAATAAATATATACATACATACTGGGTGTTCCAAAAGTCCCTCCCCCCCTCCTAACTCGAAAATGAGTTGGAATTGTGAAAAATGGTGAAACACATGTTCAATGAATTCGAGAGGGACTTCCTTTGGTGAGAAAAGTTTGGGCCCGGGCAGGCTAGGGAGGGCAACTTTAAAATTTCAAATAGGAAGGTATATCTTGCGATACATTCCTGGATACGTCTCATCAAAACAATGAGTTTGATATAAATAGTTTTGTCCTACGATGATTATTAAGGGAGATACATGAGTTTTTAGACTTTTGAAATGTGAATTTTATACTTATGTATCCCCTTTAATAATCACTACAGAAAAAAAAAAAAAAAAAACTGTTTATATCAAATTCATTGTCTTGAAGAGGCGGTTCCAGGAATGTATCACAAGACATACTTTGCCCAAAAATGTTTGGGCCCGGGCAAGGGGGTAGCAGTAGTAGTGCCACTAGGGAGGGTAAATTTAAAATATAAAACAAGAAACTAGCCTCCCCCCCCGGCCAAACTCTTTAAAAAGAGGTCCCCACGAATTCATTGAACACGTGTATCGCGATTTTTAATAATTCCGACTAATTTCGAGTTAGGAGGAGGGGGGACTTTTGGAACCCCCTGTATATATTTATATAATGCTATGGTAATTGTAATATTTTTAGGTATATTTTAATTATTTAAATATTTTCATTTTAATTTAAATATACTTTACGATGTATATATATATAATTATTATTAAAATTATCGTAATAACCTTTTTTAACCTTTACCTTATAAATTTGGAGATGCGTAGCGCAATTTTGATTGATAAGGGTATAAATATGTTGAATTCTAATACTAACTGAATTTGCAACAGAAATCATTCCAAAATCACATACTGATGAAATAATTGAGATGTTTTATTAAAAGCGTTTTCATTATCAGAAAATGCTTTGCGGAATATTTTCAGGAAACAAGATTAATTAGTTACCTCAATGGTCTGGATTTGTAAGAAATATGGATTTTTATATGAAATTTCTCAAACACTTAACCCGTTAGTAGTCGCTATAGACAGCGCCACCTATTACAAATTGCGCACTTTTTATTTAACTCTCACCAATAATTTTAAGAAGTGATGTAATCGACGTTCCTTTGGTTTTATTCGCGTTTTATGTATGTCAAATACTACTTTAAAAAATTTTTGGTGGCTATTGAATAAAAAAATCTGGTAACACTGATGTATGGGCGGCAAATCGACCAACTAGCGACTACTAACGGGTTAATTACTGAGATTATTAGTAATTCTATTTGCAAAAAAATATTTCCGTTAGTTTAATATGAAATGCCTGAATATTTTCTTCAATCTTTTTATATATTTTATCAGTAAGTTCGAGAAATTGACATAGTAATTTTGAAATATGCATTCGCCATTGTACTTATTTTCAAAAGTTAAGAAATAACTAATTGATGTTATTATTACTTTATAATTAATGTTATTATTATTATTATTATTGTCGTTGTTGTTTATTCTTCTGCATATAACTCTTAAAACGAATGAATATATGAATATTAAATTTAGGTGATATGTTTGTTATCAAACTATATATGTAATTTTGTTTACTTTGATACTGTAAATAATTTATGAACTGATATATAAAAATAATTTTTACTGAAACTACTTTAATATATCAAAAATGTATTTCATTATATATTGATGGATGGAAAACAAATGAAAGATTTTATAACAGAAAATTCCGTGAAATGCAGTATTGATAGGTGATAATTATGTAAAGTGTATAACCCTTCAAATATTTTAGAGTAAAATTTATAATATAATTTGTATTAAATTAATTTTTCTTGCTGTATTTGTTTTTTTCCCCTCACGACAGACTTCATTATAAGTAAAATCATACATACAAAAGTTATACAAATAAAGTTTACGCTAAAAATTTAAAAGTAATGAAATAAAGAAAATTAACAGAGAAAGGTACTTAATTTAATTTTTAAAATATACATATTTACCTAAAATGTAATGCATCATTTAACACCATCGAACATTCATTTAATTTTCTCATCTAAAATAATTTACGCTATTTTTTAAAAAACATAATTTGGACCCAAAGTCAAATTAATGCAAGCTAACAAATTATTTTCGATGTGAGAGAAAAATAAAATTAAAATAATGTTATCAAAGCAAAGATGGTATCTAAATTTAATGTTCATATCTTTATTTGTTTAACAGCTATGCACTAATGTAGAAATAAGAAAGAAAGAAATGTTATTGTTTAATATCGGAAACTAATATGATATACACACAAAACTCACATCTATTCTAAAATGTCTTTCAAAATGTTTTTTTTTTTTTTTTTTTTTTTTTTTTTACATTAATATTCGCTACACTTTTGAATGTAACCAAGGTCTACAAACTATATCATTATGAATAAATCATAAATAGAAATTTATGATTATTTTGTATTCATATGTGTAGATACTCTCTGCCAATTTAAATCTTTATTTTAGTTGTAATTAAATTATAGATTATAAGAATGATTAAGTGAATTTAGATTCGTACTTAAAACTTTATTTATACTTATTTACAAGGCTATAGTTTTTTGAAAATACAATATTAAGAAAAAAAAAAAATTCTTAATTTTTAAATAACGACCTCATACAAAAATTCTGTGATAATCAAAATTAATAGTTATATTAATTGTTTAAAAAGCAATTATTTTCAAAATATTTTTTAAAGTAACCCTATCTGTCTATTTATAATATCTATATCTATGTATCTATCTAATTGAGATTATTTGTCACTTTCAGTGAACAATATATATATATATATATACACACACACATAGTTAAGTATTGTAAAAATATATGTATATATACTGGATAATACTGGATATACATGGAGTAAGGGACAAAATTATCAGTTGGACATAATAATCTATTTTGATTCTTTAATCTATATTTAAAACTCTCTCTCTCTCTCTCTCTGTATATGTATATATATATATATATTTAATATACTTGGAAGGAACTGCGTTATTATAGCAAGATTCTACTAAGGAGCTGACTGATAACAACTTATTTTAAAATTTAATGGAATGGAAAAAATAACTAAAATGGAAAAAAGTAAAATAAAACATGGAAGTGAAGAAAAAATAATATTTACAAAATTCAACAGAAATAGAACATTGTTTTATTTATATTAGAATTTTATGTAGAGAAACTATCTGTACTATATGGAAGAGTCGATGAGAGAGGAGAATTGTTTTCAAAAAGAAACTTGTTATATTATACGAAATTCATGCAGTTAATTAATTTTTTTGCGTTAAGAGCTGTGTTGCATTATTAATTTAAACCAAATTTCGAGACGTAGAACACCCCCCTCACTCTTGAAGTGAAATGAGATGATAATGCAGTCCAGAGAGAGCGATGCGGTAAATTTTTCGTTTATTATATTCCCCCCCCCCCCACTTTTTTAAAAGTATTAAAAAAAAATTGTTGTTAAAAAAAATATATATATATATTTCTTTCTGTTTGGTAAATCGCGCTCTGAATAGATAAAATGACGCACAAATTTCGTTATCTTTGGAACGTGTTTAATTGAAATTGGTATGATCAATTGTGTTAATCATTGAAATAAGGCTTTACTGGTAACTCGTATGTAATATAAATACATATATATATATATATATATATATATATATATAGGCTTTACTATGTAGGATATTATGATGTACAATAATGAGTGATATATTACAGTGTTGGATTTAATTCACCTAAAATGTGGTTTGGCACTTTCATGCCTCGACTTCTTCAAATTTTCCATGCATTTTTTAGCATTCAAATTTGTTATATTAAAATAATAATAATAATAATAATAATGACGATTATGATATGAAAAGAATAAACCTAGAAAAGAAAATTAAAAATTTCTTTTTTTCTCAACATGGGATGAAAAACATTTATAAAAAATTACAAAAGAATTATGAAGTAATTAAAAACGCAATTGTACAACACATTTATTATGAGTCATAGGAGACTATGGTACAGAAAAAACAATTGCAAAAGCTAACTGTTGACAGTTCACGAATTGAGAAAATTAAAGAAGAGTTTAATGTAAAGTTGTTGTAGTTAATTAAACAAACTGACATATGAGAGAAAGTATAACAAATGATGACAATGACTATTAAAATTAAGTGAAATTAATTTCTGAAAGTAATTGTAAATAAAGAATTCTTTTACTTTTTTTTTTTTTTTTTTTTTTTTGTCGTAACGTATCTTTCTTACAAATGCATTTTTTCTTCATTAAGCAGAAAAGGTCATGATTATCTTACTTTTGCATGTAAACATTTTCATTTTTTTTTTTATTATTAATATCTCGTAATAAAATAGTAATAAGAATAATTTAAAAATAAGATGCATTATGATAAAAATACATACAACAATACTCTTTTATTTCTTATTATTTAAAACCAAAAGAGCTTAATAAAGAAGTTATTTATCAATAATATCAAATTAAGTTTCTCTTTTAAAAGAAAACCATTAAAATATAATTAAAGTTCATTTTGTACACATAATTTAAATTTTTTTTATTTACTTATTTATTTATTTATTTATTTTATAAAAAAGGTCTGATAAAATTGTTTATCTAACGAAAGTGTTCTTTTTTTTTTGTTTTTGTTTTAATCAACTGGTAGAAAAAAGAATGGGAGTTTTAAAAAAAAGGAAAAGTGTTTGTTTTGTCGTTGAAGAACTTCAGGTACATGTGATGAAAAAAAATCTCGTGGTTACTGTATTTCAATGTTTTTTATTAATTTTGTTAAAAGATTTCATTACGTAATTGATGCGTATCGCTGAATTCTTCATGCATATTTTATCTTAAAATAATTTTGGAACGAAAAAATATTTTCACGTTTTTTTTCTTGTTAGTTAAACTTTTTTTTTAAAGTTACCTGTTCAAATATATATATAAATATATGTGTGTGCGTTTCTTCTTTTATTTAATCCTGTGTTTTTAAATAAGGGGACAGCATTTAGTTAACTACTCATTGCAAACCTTTGTGCTTAAAAATACTACTTTGATAAAAAAGTACTCGGAAAGCGTCATTTAAAATTATCTATAATAAAACGTCATTTGCAAACTTTTATCAACTACTTTTACGACTTTTATGAAGATTTGACAATAGTCGAAAAAGTCTTTAATTTTATCATTTCTATAAAAATTTATTTATAATCAGATAAGAATATTCTCTATATTGTCTATATTCTATATTCGTTGATTTTCTTAAATGACGAAAGTTATTAAGCAAAGAAACAATAAATTTAGTTGTCTCAATGAAATTTTTGTTACAAAAACATTTGAAATGTTGCAAAAAGCTTTTAAAGACAGCTATCTACAAAATCACTAATATTGGATTGGTAAAAGATGTTCAAAGATAGGAATGAATCCGTCAGAAATGTTCCGCGATATGGTAAACAATAGACTTTGATTTATGATCAAGAAATCCATAAGGTCAGAGAACTGGTACTCGGTAATCGTCGTTTAACAGTAAGAGACATTTTTGAACATGTACCTATATCATTCGAATTCTGCAAAGCAATCACACAAAAAAAAAGTTGTGACACATCGAACCTCGAGTTGTTCCAAGAAATTTGAATTTCTTCCATAAGTAACAAGTAGCTGAAGCGATGTTTTCGTAAGGTAATTCCTTTATTACTTTTCGAAACACATTATTACCAGTTACGAAACTTAGATCTATGTTTTCAACACAGAAACAGCTCAAAAAATCAAATGAATGCCGCTTGAAAGGTGAAGCAAGACGGAATAGACAACGTCATAGTCGCTCAAAAATAAATGTAGTGTTGACTGTTTTCTTTGATTATGCATTATTAATTTCTGCCAACTGGCAAAACAATCAATAAAGATTATTATTTGAGTATTTTGCGAGGTTTGTGGGTGTGGGAAGAAATTCGTCAAACAGGACCTAAAATATTGCAAGAAATCTCATGGGTTTTGCACCATGATAATGCGTCTTTTCACACTGCAGTTATTATTCCTCAATTTTTGCCAAATACGGCTTCACGAGCACTGTATTCTTATGATATGGTTCCAAATGACTTTTACTTATTCTTACGGTTGAAATTACCTCTTCATGTCTAGTATTTTTAATTCATTAATTTGATAAAGAAAAATCTAAGCGAACTCTGAAGACCATATAGAAAATCGAACTTGGAGCATGTTTTCATGATTAGAAAAAACGTTACCTTAAGTTTATTGAAGTCGGTGGAGAGTACTTTGGAGGAGATGAAATAGATTTTGACTATTAAATTTTGAACTTTTGTTTTATGGCACCATTTCTAGTATTTTTTGATCACAGTAATATATCAAGATTGCTACAGGGCCGTGTTTTTTCCCTCACTCTTTCACTAGAATATTCATACAGAATATATTATCTTAAAGGATAGTAGAAAATATTGCTGAAGATTACTGTAAAAAAAAAAAAAAAAAAAAAAATCTGGTGAAAGTGTCTGGGAAATGATGCAGACCGTAGAAATCCGGTATTTATTCTAAATAACTCTGAATTATTTAAAATATTTTATTTCAGTTATGGATTTCAATAATATTATTATTATATTCAAGATACTTTTCCAAAATCTTGTTTATTTTCTAAAAAATTTCTATTGTGGTAAATATAAATAACAATCATGAGGCAAAAGTAAACGTTTTAAAGCTTATGCAGTGCTAAATATAATAAACCAAAATTAAACTGCTAAAAAAAAGAAAGTGTTTTAAAAAAATGCATTTGCTTCATCAGGTAAAAAACACATTTGTCTTACTTCTATGAATGACCTATATTTTTTTCTTTCGTAATAATACAGAGCATTTTTGCATGTTTGATTAAGAAAGATATAGTCTTTTGAAACACATTGTGCTTTCGGAAATTTTAATTAGGTTTTTAAAATTTTTTCCATTAAGATAAATTTACTGTTAAATTTTATTTCCATTTAATTCCTTTTTTAAAAATTATTCTTGGGTTAGAATTCTACTAACTTACTACTTTTAATTTTAGCAATGTTTCGCATTTATAAACAACATTTTGTTCTGTACCTTTGCCCATGTACTTTTTAATGCGCGTGTTGTAATAAATAAACTAAGCATAACTGGTGAATGTGTAGTTAGTAAGTAAGAAGGTATGGATTTTGAGGTATACTGAAATGTTCAAGTGAAACATATCTGTTTAAAATGACTTTAAAATTAATTTACATTTGTTCAACTAAATATTAAAATACTAATTTATTTTAAGTTCAATTTAAAATTAAAGTGTAAAATAGCGTTAAGAAAGTTATTTTAAAATGTAATAATTAAGTTTTTTTTTTCTATGTACATTATGAGTTTTTCGGATGAGATTACAACACAATGAGATAACAACACAATGATTACTGGGAGATTACAACACAATGTGCTTTTAAAAGTGTTTTCTATTCACTGTACTGATTTTTACAATGTGCTGTAAAAAAGATTTACTGTGATTTTTACACACGTGTTCTCTAATTTTTGCAGTTAAATCATTCTTTTCATCTAGTAGACGTGTGTGCTGGTTTTAATCCATATTAATAAGCAAGTATTTCATCTGTATGAGGATATGAGTTACTGCTTTGTCCGAGATTCGAATTCACAATCTTCTGCTCTTAAATCCAGCTCTTTGCTAAATCAGACAAGAAAGGTTACAAGTACCGTCCGTTTTCAGTGTTACGGAAACAGATAAGTTCAAAATAGGCTCTGAATTTTTAGTAAATCGTGTGATACGCATGAAAATTACTAATAGATATTTGCCACTGATTTACTGCACTACGTGATATATACCCTTATATTACAAATTTTTGTAGCATATTCTTAGGATGTCCCAGGGACGTCCTGTGCTACACAGGGCTTCCTCAAGATAACATGTGAAGAAAATGTGCTATATAGGTAACCATTTTGTTTATTTATTTATTTTTATTTTTTTAAGAATTAGCGGTAAAAACTCGTAACAATCTGTGCTTCATGTATTTTAAGAAAATGCTGTGTTTTTATTATTATTATTATTAATAACGGTGTATGGTATTCGACAGTGAATTTAAAGTAAAATTTTGTAAAAACGCATTAAAGGGTACATTGTTTTTAGTAAAAACACACTTACAATGCCAATGCCTGTGCGTTTGAAGAAAAAACAATCTTCTAAACTGTTCCATTACAAGATTTTGTGGATTACTTTTGCAATTTCTTTGTTCGAGAATAATATATATATATATGTAAATAATCAATAGTAATGCATTAATTTTTCAAATGATTATTAAATTTAATATTTTCAAAAATGTCTAAGCACAACATTTAAAATATAAATGCATACACCAAAATTCTTTTATCGTGATAAAATATAGTGAATGGCATTAAATTTCTTTAATAAATTGAATTCAATAAATAATTTATTTTCATGTTAAACTCTTCAAAATTTAAAGAAATGTTATATAACTCTGAAAGAGGGACATATTACTGATTGAACATGCTAAAACAGATCAAAATCTAAAGAATTTTAATTCTCTTAAAAATGAGTGAATTATTTTGAGAGTTACAACAAAAATACGCCCCTAGAAGAAGTGATATCTCTTCTTTTAAAAGAGTTATTTTAATCCAAGTGATTTAGAAATTCGTGCTGTAAAATTGTAGCAATTCTGCAAATTGTTTAATCTAAAAAATCAAAAACACACACTGCAAGGTGGTATAATTTATGTCAACTGTGAACTGTCTCCGTATGGATCATATGTGTCAAGGATAAGGAATATTTGTCGGGCTAGAGCGAGAAGTTAACACGAGCCTTTTGTTTTACAGCAAACATTTTACCACAGAACCAGTGAGTATATCTCTAGCAGTTATTTCCAATCATTACAAAACGAAATGAAATGCGTTGCCTAAAAAGTTCCTCCACACATAGAGTTGATGTCCGCCTTTTAATAGACTTTTGACGTCATTGATTGCTCTTTACTCTTCCTTACTAGTCACGTAACATTGATATTTCACGAAAAGTGAGAGATGTCACATTGTAAAGAAAAAAAAAAATGGTCCCCCCCCCCTCCCATTGGTTTTTGTATAAAAAAAAAAGGTTACTTTTTCATAGAAAATTATTCTTGTTTTAGAATTTTTTTGTGAAATGAATCTTTAAATAATTGTTTACGAAGAATAAAGTATAGAAATTAAGTAAACAGAATATGTAAGCGGTAAAAGTATATATTGACGCTTAATTTGTTTGAGTGTATTTATGCCATTTGTATTGTGTGCGTTTTCACTTTATGTAAAATCATTTTTATTATTATTATTGATGTTATTGTATGTTACGACCAGTGTTCCAAGAAAGGGAAATTTGGATACCCGATTTTTCATACAGTAAACCTTTTTAATAGATATCGACCTATATCAAAGATTAGTGAATTTTAAAATTACTGTATAAAAATATTGGTATCCAAATTTCTCTTTGTGAGAACCCTGGTCATAAAATAATTTTACTATCTAGTTAATGAAAACATATTCAGTGATATATATGTAAATGTAGTTACAAAGTAATAGAATATAGGAAAATAGATAATGAAATACTACCGTAATCATCAAGAACTAAAATTACATATTATATAAATAAATTAACTAATATCTGTAAAAAATATGAAAAGAAAAAGCTGTAATAGTTTTAATAAATATATGAAATAATCCATTAAATTTATCAAAACAGGATTACTAAAAAAATGCCATATAAGATATCTCGAAATAAGATCTCTAGCAATAACGTGGTTAAACAATATAAATTCTCCTTATTAAATATAGAGTAAAATTACATAGAAAATTCGAGTGTCCATCCAGATTATGTATGCATAAAAACATATATAGAATGCAAATAACCAAGCATTAAGCTTTCACTATTCGAGTTTTTCATATCAGCCAGAAAAAAAAAATCATCTAATATTTACTTTCAAAATTCTGCATGCAAAAATGGATGCCAGAACTATCATGATTCGTTTAAAGAATTCCTAACTTTTCATCTAACTCATTTATCAAATCTAAATTTAATTTCAAACGAAGATTACTTTGAGTTGTAGGAAGAGTTCAAATACCCAGTTTTATTTGAAAACTTACTCTTGAAATCGATAAAAGAAAAAAAAGCATTTTTTCCCTCTGAGTGTTTTCAATAAAATATGCATTTTGTAATATTTGTCAAACTACAAAAGGCTACGCTTTCTCCGAAATGATTATTGAAAACTGTAATGCAAACTACATTATTCAATACCACCAAGGAAGATTTTATTTATATAAGTGCATGTTTGTGGTGTGCTTAGAAAAGTATGAAACGTATGTAATTTCTAACATCTGTACTTGAAAATGTGCTTTTGTAAAACACATTTCTTTTATGAAATAATGTAATATATATACCAAAAAGATGTTTTGAGAGGTATTATTTTAACTAAAGAAAAAGTCTGGATTTATGTACATGCTACTTACAAGAGTACTTATTGAGGATATTTAGTTTAATATTCATTTGCAATCTAATGCTTAAGAAAATGAATTAAAAATCAACAGATATCATAACAAGTTTACAATTGGGATTTTTTTTTTTTTTTTAAATTATCGATGAAGTAGTCTGGGACAATCAGAAACATTTTTTTAAATATTCAGGGTTGATTTACTAGGTTTATAAATATTCAAGAAAAATTAAGGATAATACAAAGAGCAGTTGGTAAAATTTAAATAAAATATAACCTTTATATTTCAGAAAAAATATAAGCACAAATTATTTTACTAAACAGATATTAAGGATTTAAAATAAAGTTAAAAAGTTATATTAAAGTTAAAAAGTTAAACTAAAAAAAAGATAATAATCTTAAAATTAATTTCTGTTTCAATTGGACAACATCTTCTGTCAATGAATTGCAATGATATGGTCTATTTATCTAAAAATCGGAAATCCGAAACTTTTCACCGACAGTTCTTACTCGCCAACCTTACTTTCTTGATCCTAGCAGCATTTTGTTTTACTATTTTTATCAGCTTTTTCTACATTTTGACCGATGCCAGTTGATTTTTTTTTTTATCTTTTTCACACCTGTGTTTGTGAATTTCTTATGTTTTCCCACTAATTTGGCTCTCTGGAAGTTGCGCTGAGTAATATCTTACAACGGCATTAAGAACGAATTTTATACAAACATTTAAATAAAAACAATACCTTAAAAAAGAGTTCTTTTACAAGAGGACCGTATAAATAATATAAATATTAACAGAAATAGAAGCAGTTTTGTTGTCATATAAATCTGTTATTTACATTTTGGTCAGTTCGTTTTCACAAGAATTTGAATTTTCAATAATTTTAAAATAGGGTAGATGCTCCAGAGATTGACATGTTCCAGTAATTGACATCTTTCCCGAAATAATTAATAAATAAGGAAAAAAAATAAAAGCACGTGTTTTACATATAATAATTTTAACATTGTATGTCAAACACTGGAGCATAGGGTGCCAATAACTGGTAAAATTAAAAACTAGCAGTGTCAAACACTGGAGCATAGGATGCCAATTACTGGCAAAATGAATCATGGCAGAGTCAATTACTGGAACATTGAGTGGGTGTAAAATAAAAATTCATAAAAAAAAAATAGTAATTATCAAATGCATATATTTTAACATATATGTGGTTCTGAAAGCATTTCATGCCAAATGTATTCACTGAAAATTTAAGAAAAAATTCTGATGACTAAAACATTAAAAACATCAGACATTGCTCTAAAAGTGTCAATCACTGGAGCACTTACACTGCGTTGTTTGGATATAATTACATTTTTTAATAATTAGTCAAAACTAATCTTCAAACTTATCTATTATTTCATGAAATGAAATTTTGAGTAATTTTTCCACATGCATTGTGATTGCTTTGAATTTTTTATAATAAAAGCTTTTTCCATGCGAAATTTTTTAAATGCTTAAATGATTCTAGAAAGGAAATAAATTAATATTCCTTTTCTTGCTAAAGCGTTCATACATCGTTTCCTTTTTTGCTTTGTTATACAATAATTGGGTTTTGAAAGACTTTTTTTTTTCAAAGCTTTCTGAGATTTACAAAAATAAATTCGCAAATCTATTACATTAATGGTGTTCCAATAAGTTCAGAATAATAAAATAAGAAGAAGATAAAGGTACTTTCTTAACACTGGGCATTGAATTACTTAATAGGTATATTATTATTAGTTTTGCAGTTAAAGCAATTTATCGCATTTTTGATCAGATAAGAAGGTATATATTTATATGTGTAATAATTCAAATGAACGAATAATTCAAAAACATAGAGAAGAAAAAAAATAATGAAAATTGTAAAACTCATGTAAAATCATGAATTGTAAAATCATGAAGAGAAAGCCGCTAGTTGACTGCTAATAATAAGAATAATAATAAATCTTAAAATATGAAATTGATGTAAATGCCCAATTTTCAAAATTATTGCAATTTTTTTTCCTTTCAAAGTGTTGTTCAAAAGCGCGATCAAATAGAGCAATTCAAATATACCTGGGTTTTAGTAAACTTCAATTTAATATTTCGAGCTACTGAATACAAAATTGCTTATAAGATTATATTAAAAAAAATATATATATATATATATATATACATGTGTTTTTGGGAATGAATATGAAAGAGTATGTAGAAATGTACAACAATTGTACAATCAAATAATACCGTAAATATGAAGAAATACAAAATAAAGAGTATTTTTCACTAATAGCGTTATTTGTATACGTCATTGAGAAATTTATATAAATCTGGATTTAAATAAATTCAAACTTAAGATTTTGAACTAAGGATTACGAAATTACTTATACGTGTTCAGATTTAAAGAAATTTTCAAGAGCTTTTAGGAATGTATGTACATGAAAACGTATGTATGTACAAGAAAAAAAGAATACTGAAAGGGAAACATTTATAAATACAAACTAAAAAGAGTTTAATAAATATATAACCTCTACCTCTACATGCAGTAAAAGAAGATGTATACGTGTGTATCCGTCGATTTGTAGGCAAACGAATGGTCACAGAGCTACCGAATTTTGCATTAAGCTCCCTGCTAACCTCTCCTGATGCAGTTGGAAGCCCGATTTCCGAAATTTTGATTAGTTTTTATTTATTTATTTTTTTTATTAATTAAAAAACTATAAATTTATGAAATGATCGTCTCTAGAGATAGAGAGTAAAAAAAAAAAAAAAAAAAAAAAAACACATTTTACGTGGTCCATCAGCTCAGTTTGTTAAAGCATCAGGTGTGATGGTGATGGTCGTGAATTTAATCCTCCAAGAGACAACGTGTTCTTTTAGACCGATAATTAATAAAAAAGATGCCAATTAATAAAATAAAATAAAAACATGTTAGTGTCTTCACAGTATCCTAAACTGCAAGGATGTCGAGAAAGTGACAAAAAAACAGAGTAAAACTTAGAGGCATGTTTGTCGCTTTTTAAGCAAACGGGGACTGATCACAGAGCTAGGAAATTTTACATCGAGTTTCGTTTTGAATTCTTATGATGCACCTTAAAGTTCGATTTCCGAATTTTGATTAGTTTCTTCTAATTAATTAAAATTTTTCTCCTGAAAAATTGCCTGGTGCTGCTATCTGTCATCATTGAATGAAGATGATAGTCTGTCCAAAAAATGTAGTTCTTGAATAATAGCAGCGCAGCTTTCCGTCCATTTATCAATTAAATTAAAATGTTTGGTTATGGTACAAATACGAGAAATGAGGGCCCGGTACCGGTATAGCGCAGACAGAGAAGATGCTGCCGAAGGCAGGGGATAAACTAAGCGGGGTTTTAAGTGACTTTAATTAAATTGTTTTTAGTTTTTAATTACAAAGTTATTTAAAATATATTAAGGATTAGTGTTTTTGGAAAAATCCTTTAAATATAGTGACTAGCGAATCAAGCAAAGCCTCTTAGTAATTACGTATTATAAGGAAGAATCAGTATAAGAAATATTCGAGAATGAAACATTGTTGACTGTTTACATATAATATGTAGATGGAAACAAAACATTATATTATTATTTAATGGATGGAAACGTACATTTAAAATAACTAAATAAAAAATTAAATAAATTAAATAAATAAATATAATTAAGAAAACTTAAAAATTATTATTTTTTGCAGTTGTTAATAGCGATACACAGTACTAGGATGAAAGAGAGTACTTAAACTATAATTCTTCTTTAACAAACTCTTATTTATCTTATAACTTCGAATTACTGAATTTGTATTTAGTTATTGGCTTATCTCAAAATTTTGAGAGTGGACATTAAAACTTATATAAACAACCGAAAAATTTTCTATAATAACCTATTTTAATAAACTATAATAACCTATTTTACGGAAGAAGAAAGAATGTAAGGATAATGAAAGAGTTGAATAACGATGACATTTTTACATAGTATATAATCGGTAAAAACATAATAAAATCTCAATAAAAAATCACAGTTGGAAACTATTATGCAAGATTTATGCATGATTTATTCCCATTAAAAAATCTGAAGTCCAAAGAATAATATGCAAATCATTTATCTTTGTTCCTTTTTACTACTGTTTCTTATTCTTTTAGTTCCCCATCATACTATAGGTATGGAGAACTTAGGTACTCGAGAAATTTTTCGACCTTGATTTCTTCACTTATTTTTTACACTTTTTGAGGTTTTAGGAAACCAGAAATAAGAAAATTGATATGATGCTCGTCCGTATAGGATGTTTCTTAGAGTGTTAGTTTTTTAGTACGTTAGACTGTGTACACTATATCTTAAGAACAAACGGTCGTTAAGAGGTAGTATCAGTTTCAAAATATGATTTATGACCATGTTAAGAACTGTATTGATTTGCATTAGTTTAATTTAAAAACTTCAAAATATTCGAAATTTGCGATTTTCTTAACATAGAAGAATACGGCAAAATTTCCCTTAAACGTGCAATAAAAAGAATGTTTTTATCGTAAAATATCAGACCAGCTTTTCAATATCAATTACGATGCGGACATTAACATTATTAACTAGTAACATACTACTTTGAAAATTTCGTAAGATTAAGATTTCACATAAATGTCCATTTTTGAGGTATATTTTTATCTCAAAGATGTCAAACTACTTTCAAAATGCCATATAAGAGATTGACAGGAACATCATTAACTACGAAAATTATACTTTAAAAACTTCGTTATTCGAAATTTACTATTTCCTTAACATGACAGTGTAAGGCAAAATTTTGTATAATCATTCATTGTGAGGGATATTTTCATAGTAAAGATATCAGTCCACTTTTAAAATATCATTTATGATGCTGGCTCGAACATCATTGAAAACGAATATTCTAGATTAAAAACTTCGTAAGTTATTTAAATTTTAAGATTTTCATGCACTGAGAAAGGAATCTGTAACTGACATCTAGAATTTAAATTGTGGCTCTAGAAAAAATAGTTCCATGGCATCCTTATAAATTCTAGTCTTCTTCGAAAGCGAGTTCTGAAAGCCCCTCTTAGAATTATAGATCGTTTACCTATATTCTCGAGAGCAAAGTTATTTAAAAATCTCTGAAAATAAATGAGACTACAAGAGGCGGGTTTCTGCAACTATAATCTTGGTTCATTACCCAATTCTAGAAAATCAAGTGAGAATTTCTCGCAATATAAATGATTCAGAATATTTAGAGTATTCAGACTATTGTTTCACCATCTAATGTGTACACTAGAAATTCTCGATAATTTCGTCTATTCAGTTTATTGGCGTGCCTTATGCGCATAGCTCGGAAATCTATATTTCTAGTTAAGGTATTTAGAAAATGGCCACTTATTCATTCTAGAGAAAGGCGGTATATTTTTTATCTCAGTGTAACATGGTAGAATAAAGCAATATTTAATATAAACTTGCGTTATGAAGGTTATTGCGTTATGATTAACTTGCGTTATCTTTTCAAGAATTATCACCTAGATTAAAACAAACATTTACTTTTAGGTTAATTTCAAATAAAAAAAAAGTGATGATGGTCGATCATTCATATTTCATGAATCTATATTTTTGAGTAACAACTGAAAACAAAATTTTATTGATATATTTTTATGATTATATCTAAACAGATGTTAATAATACTTTTAATAAAAACATTTTTTAGCTTATAATCAATTTTATATACTATATCTAAATGTAGGGCTCCAGGAATTTGAAGAAAACTGGTCGCCAGAAAATATTTCTAATAACCAGTAAAGAATGTAAACAATATTTCTTCCTTTCTCGCCTTCTTTCCCCAATTTTGAAATTTACCTGATTATAGAAATTGCAATTCTATGCATAAAAATGAAATATTTATTACAACTGAATGATAATTCTTATCAGATTGGTTTTATTATTTTCTCTAAACCGATAGATGTTGACATTCATACATCATTACACAAGCAAAACGGTTCCACACCGGGTCGCAAAGCATGCGAAACAGGAGCAGTATATATACCCTAAAATGATACAGTGAAAACACACCGGATTGTGAGACGTGGTGAGGAGAAAGAGTGCAGTCGAAGCCCAATTCTGCGACCCCCCCCCCCCCAAAAAAAAAAAAAAAAAAAAAAAAAAATGTGTTTCCGCAAAAGTTGAAAATTTAGGTGCCACTTAAAATATATAGGGGGAGGAGCAAGAGACCGTATTTCACGAACCCTGTGTACATAAATATATTACACTATCTATTTCCATTTCTTTATATCAATTCATTAAAAACCGATAACTTATAAAAGAAATAAATTAAAAATTACAATATTTCTAGCTGTTATAAATATACTGTTGTAATAAGTTTGCTCAACATTACAGTACAACGAAACTTTGGACAAATTCATGTACAACACGTTACTTTTCACAACGTAATAGCTTTCAATTATGTTTCATTATGTTTAAAAGCTTTGCTTACATACTTAATTCACTGTGTTCAGTGAATTAAAACTTTGGCTCTCGGGATAAAATCTATTTAAAGGAAATGTTACCAAGGCAACCCGAATGTTGAAATGGAAACAATAGAATAATTGATTAATTGCGTTTTGATTTTTTATCAAACAAATCCAGCTAATTACTATTCTTATAATGGGGTGTCGGAAATTAAGATTACTCACGGACAGGTGGGCGTAGCATCGAAGCTCTCGTAATGATAAAAATTTACCTTACTTAAAAGAAAACACTAATAACGTAATTTATAAAAGAGCTCCTTTTATTATGCGCATAAAAAATGCGCATATTTGTGTATTTTCTTAAGAGGCGATGCATTTCTCTGATCAAAACATGCTTGTTAATTTGATGTCATTCTTTTTCTAAAGATTAAGATGTCTTATAAATTTTCTGGTAGAAATAAAAATTATGGGGGGAAAAATGTGAAAGGATTTATATTGCGGCTTGTTTTATTTGGGTATTATTTTTGATGTTGAAACACTTCTGTGACATTAAATAAGATTGTAAAAATAACATGCATATCTTTTTATTTATTTATTTATTTATTTTTTTTTTTTTTTTTTTTTTGTAAATTCAAATAAAAATTATTATGTTAGAAATCACGCGTACAAATATAAGTTTTTATATTTTGTAAAGAGTAAGCTAAATTCTTCGAAAAGTAATTCTATAAAATACAAAGTTTTTTTTTTTTTTTTTTTTTTTTCAAGAGAATAGTAAATGTCATAGACATTTATTAAAGAAAAAAAAAAAAAAGTTGATTTTGTAATCTTTTAGCTAGATCAAAAATAAAGTTTATTTATTTTTTCCCTATGTTTTAGAAATCTTTGTAAATCAGAAATTTTATTTCAATTTCATCTGATATTGCTTTACATATTCGCTAAAACTGAATTTATATTATAATAATCGAAAAGTAATAAAATGTGAGAAATGTCTTTTTATATTTCGGAATACATTTGAATGAAGATCATAGTTATTGTCTGGATTATTTTATAACAACTGAAACGAAAATTATTTTGAATTTCATAAATTTACTTTCTATTTTTTTTATTCCAAAAATGCGCATTATGAAAAGTCAAAATGCAATACAAATATTTATAAAATGCTTTGGCGAAATTTATCCGTGGTTTTGTTAGTTTGTGGTACAGATTAAAAAAATATATAAATAAAATAATATAAAATAAAATAAAATAAAAAATTCAATCAAAGGCAGAATTTAGTTTAGGACGGAGGACTATTAATTTCAATCTGCAAAAATTTCATTTTTATGTTTTTTAATTTTTAATTTTAATTTTTTAATCTCTTATTTTGACCGTTAAACTGAACCACATACTTTTTAAAATGACTGAAATGAATTAAAATGAAGTGTTGCCACCTAAATTTCATACTTTAGTTAATTTTAAAAAATCTAATTGTCGTGTCGAAAAACTATTTGCGTCCTTGTATAAAAAAAAAAAAAAAAAAAAAAAAAAAAATTGCCCACCTCACAAAACTGGTCCCCCAAAACTCCAGATTGAAACTAATAGCCCCCCCCGAAAAAAATTATGGTAATAAAGACTTCATTTTTATTTTATTCTATATATATTAAAAAAAAAAAAAAAAAAAAACATTCGATTGGTAAAAATTTTTGACTACGGGTTTTCGAGGGAGATGCACGTTTTGACTGTTCTAGAACACGATATTTGAACATTTTTGAAAATGTCTGTCTGTATGTGATAAAAGTTTGTGTCAACTGTATCTCAGGAAGTACTGCATAAAATTTAATACTAATTGATATACAGTTGCACCTTGGCATTAGACTAATCAACTTTTGTTGAAAATTATATAACTCTTGGCTTTGACTTCTCGCTTTTTCTAACTTTTTAACATTGCGGTACAGGACGAAATTTTATTTAAATGTGAACAATGAGAATTATTTTAAGAAATCGTTGTGAAATTAAAAAGAATTATTTATTATTGTAAGTCAACTAGGAAAAAGTATTTGGATACGAGGGTGACAACCCCTCCCCCTTTCGTGCTTGACGGAGTATATGTACAGTATTGGTACCTTTGAAAATATCTTTAAAATTATAGATCGTTTAAACCATTGATATGTGATAGTTTAAAATTAAGTCATATATATATATATATATATATATTTAAATGATACCGTTATAAAGCATACAAACAATTTCCTTCGGACATTTAGTGTTATACTTCTATAAGAAATAAATCGTCTGCATTCATTATGAAAAATAATTTTTAATAACTTATTTCTACTGAATGAATTTGTATGGGAAAATATAGAAGAAAGATTTGGAATGACCACAGTATACTAGTTTAAATCAGTGATTTTGTAATTTAAAACCATGATGAAGGATATCACTTTGAAGTACACTTAAAAGTGATTTGTTAAATGAATTCCTTGTGGAGTCATGTTTTTAGTCAATCAAGAACAAGATTCGCTAAATTTTTATTTAAGAAAACAGTATCAAGTGCACTTTTTTTTACAAGCGTTCGGGTGATTTTGTTGCCGGCTGTATATTACAACACAGCTATAACGAAATACTGGTCATATAATATATATTTGACTATTTAATAATACGTTCGAGTCTTGTAGAAAACATAATATATATATATATATATATATATATATATATATATATATATATATATATATATCTATAAATAGTTTCAAATAAAGCGATTTAGTAAACCTAAAAAAGAATATTATGAGTTCAAAGATGATAATAATATTATAGGTAATAATTCAATTTTAATCGTGCAACCTAACTTAAGGAAGGATGTTAAGGTTCATAAAAGATATTCGTTTTTACATTTTTACGTTTACAATATTACAGGTAACAATTGGTTAAATATTAAATTAATAATTAAACATTTGATTTGAAAACTAATTCTAATCTACATTTATTTCAAACGGCAAATACAAAAATTCATTCACAATGTTTGAAGTACTACTTGAATAATCTCTTTATACAAGTAAAGTTTTATATGAAAATAAATATAAAATAAATAATAATTTTTGACAGAAAATACATCGATAAATAAAGAATGTAGCTAAAAGCAAATAATAATGGATGACAAATTAATATTATTAATTAAAATTTAATATTTTTACCGATTGTAATTTTCCTTATTATTAGTGTCCTCCATCGCCTCCATGTTCCATCAAAATTATACCTCTGGGGGTCACCGACGCGGGAGAGTCATCCATTCCGTGGAGGATCAAAATCGTGACGGCATATTTCCGGACTACCTCTATGGGTGAGTCCCAGACCGTCGCCAATTGCCCATTGCGTAGCACTAGTGCGATGTAATTCCCAACCAACCAACCTACCTTAATGTTAGCAATATTGTGCACTGAGAAAAAATACTGTAACTGACTTCTGAAATCTAAATTGTGGCTCTTGTAAAAATAGTTTCATATCATCATTATACATTCTAGTCCTTCTGAAAGCGAATTCTAGAAACTTCTATTAAATGTCTAGAGTGTTTGTCTACATTATCGAGATAAAACTAATTTAAAAATCTTTTCATATAAATGCGAATACAAGAGGCGAGTTTTAGCAACTATAATCTTGGTTTATAACCTAGTTCTAGAAAATCAAGCGAGAATTTCTCGCAAAATAAAGTATTCAAAGTATTCATAATATTCAGAATATTGTTTCACCATCTAGAAATGTATAGACTATAAATTATTGATCATTTCGTCTATTCAGCTTATCAGCGTACCTCATACGCATAACTTGGAAATCTACATTTCTAGTTTAAGGATTTAGAAAATGACCACTTATTCGTTCTACATGAAGCCGGTGTATTTTTTTTCTCAGTGTGTTTGTCATTTATGAAAATTTAAAAGTTAAAATCAATTTTTATATAAATATACATAAAAATCATTATCATGCAAAAATGTTCTACATTTATTAATTTCATTGTATTTTATGGAACAGGTTTTGAGAAAAAAAATCAATTAAAAATTCTGTCTTACTTATATTAAACGGAAAACAAATTCCCAGAATTTTTCACTGAACTAATGACTTAATCTGAATTTTTTTAATTTTAAATATAAATTTGTTATTTGTATAAAAATGATTGAAATTTCTTACTAAACTTTAAAAAATGTTTCTTTAGTTTCAATGTAGATTTAGTAAAAAAAAAAAAAAAAAAAAAAAAAATATCTTGCTTCTAAAATCACTATTTTATTTTTAGTATTTCCAGACGACATGTTGACAAATTATTGACAGACCGAGATTTCTTTGAACTCTGTATTGAAAGAAGATCGATTTTTTGCTAGATCGTTAATGACTTCCGTTTTTCTGTAATCACGGATAAAGGGAAGAATAAATCAGTTTAACTACTAGTTAATAAGAGAATATAATGTAAGAAATAGTTTTGAATTCAAATGAAACTATCAAACTATAAATTATATATATATTTAAATAAAGTATCTGATATTAAAAATACAAATTAAAGGCTTATTTGTTTATTTTAAATATCACATACTAATTTTATTTTGCTTAAGAATAAAAAAAAAAAAAAAATGTGTAAAGAATTTACGAAGACAAAGAATATGTATTAATACTAAAACAAATTTATACTTTCTTCATTACCAGGAAGAGTTTAATATGAAATGATAAGATGCAAGCTAAAAAATAAAGCATGTGTCTATGATGGGATACATTTTTTTTAAAAAACTATATAGGGGTGCAAAATAATTGCATTACATGCTAAAATAATTGTTTTGTATAGAAAACAGTAACTATGTCAAGGTTTATAGGGACCAACATTTTTAAAATCACTGTTATTTGACAATATATGTTGCTTTCATAAATTGTCGAATTTCTGTGATTGAATAAAGAAAAATTTCTTATAAAAAATAGTAGTATTAAAGAAGTAGGGAGCTTCTATACTTATCCTACAATCATACTGAACTCAAGCCGGCGAAAATCTCTTACTACTATACTTTTTAACAACTTTTGGTAAGTAATTGACAGAAATTCATTGCTTACTATAATGATATTTTTTAAAAATTAGTGATGTTTATTGGTAAATTAGACATGAAAAACAAAAATTTAAAAAAATAATCATTTACTTAATACATTACAGAATTTCTATCATGAGTAAGTAAGTTGAAGATGACATAGTAATTAAAGTGAGTCCCCTTAGTCAGTCCCTGTTTTAACTAATGCAAATAATTGAAAAAGAATACGATTAAAAGGTTTGAAGTACAAATATAGGTAATGGGCAATATTCATATATATGATACTTAGTGCATTGGCTCTATGGAATGACTCTAAATAATCCGAGAAAATGTACTCAGAGATACATCCATAGTGGTTTTTAATAACAAGCAAAAGCTTCTCTTCAAAATATCTTTGTATATTTTGTCCTTTAGCACCGTGGAAAAATTCAAGTTTACCTAGCCTTTGGTACAAAAAATACTTCCAATCCCTATGATAAAATACTTCACCCCAGACACTATAAATCCAGAGATACATTCTTCATTTGCTCCACAGCAACTGATTACCTAAACCATTAAGGTTGAATTTAGAATGACCTGAGAATATAACTATTTACTACTCACCATAAACATGCTTTGTACATTGTTTAATTTCTTTTTAATCATTGGTTACTATTTTTCAGCTAGTAAAAGTTTATATCGTGAGTGAAGCCACATGGATGCCTTTTAAATTACATGTGTTCTAGCAAGAGTATTGTATACACACTGCAATTCTCATGCAGCACTGATATCCATTAATATTATTTTTCTGTTTTTAAATGAGAGACAAACAATATATGGCACTCGGACTGCAGTAGATTTCTTTTGGCGTCCACTTCTGGGCTTTCCTGCTTGTAATTTTGTGTATACATAATTAACTGCATGGGAGAAGCCGTTTCCCAAGACAGTGAAAGGATAATCCATTTTCTCCGAAACAATTTTATTGGACTGTCTGCCTGGTACAATCGCTGGGAATGCCCAGGTTATCATTTATGTATTTCCTCTGAAAGGTGATGTAACTTTTCGTATTTTTGCATAATCTTTCAATTCTTTGTAAACATTTTCGCGATTTCGTAAATACAAATTAAGAGTGATATTTACCCCCATCCTTTGTACATATATTTCTGATGAAGTTAGAAAAAGTCAGCATTGTATAAGATATTTACGCATAATTAAAAGAAATCTTGTAATTTATTTTATAATAAAGCAAACCCTTTTAAAGAGGTTTCAGCTTTTACCTATGATCATTATCGCACTTTTTTATTCAGCCAAATAATTTGCTATAATACAACAACTTTCTTATTGCTTTAGTAATTTTAATTAAAACTTCAGACTGAGAACTGTATAGAAATGCTTATAACACGAATGAGTCCAATCTTTGGGTGTCTCGAACAGTAAATACACAGAGATAAAAACAAGAATATATATATATATGTAATAGCATCAAAAATGTGCAAGACATTTTAAGCTAGTTTTTCACCGTGGAAATTCTTTTTCTGTTGTCATTTCTTTAATCCCTTGTGTAGCCGGATAGTAAAGCAAACACTGGGATTATTGGACGCAGTCGAAGATTGGGGAAAGGGGTGGGATATGAAAGTGGTCTTTTTAATATAATGATTGATGTTGGTTTAGAATTCTAACCTCTGCTACCGCATATATACGTTCACTGTGCTGTTTTCCTTTTACAATACACTTATAATTTAATATTTCTTAATTAAAAAGTTTTTTCTTCTATTAAAATGTGAAAGTTATATATAAAGATTTACTTTCATATACATAGATAAGTGTTTAATGACAAGATGATATAATCTTCGTTTTGTACATTATAAAACTGTGAAGTGAAAACAGCATTACATATCTGCCCTTTTCCAAGACGGTCAGGTGGTTTTAATAAATTTAACGTTGTACTAATGTTGTGTTGCGCAGTAGTCCATTTAGTATAGCTTGTGTTTCTTAATTAAGAATAATCCGAAGTCATGCCAACGTTATTTTATTCCTCCGCGGATAGAATTTTTATACACAAAGAAATGCGTATGAAACAATATTAATTTAGCCTCCTGCGGTTTATGAATTTCTGGCTTTCATAACTGTATAAAAGATAGGGGACTCGCAGGCTAGATGTATGGAGAATGACGTGTTTTTCATTCACGATGTTTAGCGGCTAATAACTTCAGTTAGGGGTAAGTGCCAGCTTCGATTCATATCTCTTTATTTTCCGTAAACTTTCTCCTTTATTTTGATACCTAGTTTGTTTCTTTAGCTCTCTTTGTTCAGAAGTTATGATCATGTGAAATTTTAACTCTCTACTCCATAGACCTACAATGGCGATAGTGTAATAATTTTAACCTTAACTGTTCAACTACTTCTTTACTATTATATAAAAGTCCAATAGTTACAAACAAAAATACATAATGTTAATAATGTATACACAAAATTTTGTTCATTTTTTTAAAGTACTTCTATGATTATACTTTCAATTTTCTTTTCAAATATGGCGTCTATGGAGTTTTAATATAGGAAATTTTTAACGGAAACAGCCTTTTTAAATTTAAAGTTTTAATAATTTTTAGAAAGTGTCAGATTAAAAAATCTACTATAATTGAAAAATATAGAATCTATCATTTCTAAAAATGTATAATATATTAATTATACACCTAGTCAAAGTATATAATTTAGTATAAGAAAAGTTTGTTTACGTCGCTTTTACTAAAGTGTTTTGATCAGAGTTATATCTGTTTTCCCTCCATTCTCTCATTGCCAGGACTCTTTCGTAAAATAATCTTTTTAAAAGAGCTATACTCTATCCTGGGAGCGGCACTTGATATTTTATATGCACTTTATGATTTAGAGTTCTAGTGGTCTTGGAGGCTGACATCTTTGTCCACCATTATAGGGTTTCTTCAAGTCTACCATGTTCTTCAACTATTTACCCCCTCCTTCCCCCCCCCTAACTTTTAGTTTGTGGGTTTTCTAACATTTTCGTTAAGGTTCCCCCCCCCCTTTTTTTTTTCTCGCTAAAAGGCATAGCTGTGCTTTTTTTTTTTTTTTTTTTCTTTCATTATTCTTACTAAACACGTTAGTATTAATGTTTTTAAGGTCATTTTGTTTTCTAAAATTAACTTTCCCGCTAAGCGGCGCCCTTTCGCTAAAGCATTATTTACGTTTTTAGTTGTTTTTTTAGTTCCCACTCCTAAGTTATTTTTCTTTTTTGTCTTTTGCAGTCTCCCCTGTTTTAACTAACTAGTTAAAACAATGCGCAAGGTGTTTTTCAAAACCGCCGCCAGATGGCGTCTTTTAAATTACGCTCTTCTCTAAGATACTTGTTTAGGTAATATATTTTGTTCTAATAAATATTTTTGATCATGCAAGGTATCATTTTAAAGGTCTCGAGATGTTCTTTCATGTAAAATCAACCAGAGATCTTATTCACCAGGTGGTGCGTTTTTATTGCATTTGATTTTTTGGTTCAGGTTGTTGCAAAATTTTTCTAGCCATGTTTAAACCCGTTTTAAAAGAGCAATGTTTAGCACTCGCGAGTCTGATAAAAACCTTAAAAATGTATCTCATTTTAGTTTTTTTTTTTTTTTTAAGTTTCTTTCGGCCAAAGGGTGCCGCTTTCTCTTTATCTCCTGTTTTTAATTCTTTTTTTTTTGCAACTCTGGTTCTTTTTATCGTAGAGTAAAACCGCTTACATATTTTTAAAGGTCTCTTACCCCTCTGTCTCAGAGTAGCACTCTTGGATTTTTTCCACCAGATGGCGCCCTCCAATTTCTATCCTAACCGGTTTTGGCTTCCTCCGAAAAGCTAACATGTGTATAAATGTTAACTGCCGCTCCTTCCCTTTCTCTTCCCTCCCCCCTATTTATTTATTTATTTTTTATTCATTTATTTTTAAGTCTACACTTCTTTTTTCTTAGCCATTTTCGAAGACTATAGTCTTCGGTTTTTGCTTTCTTCTTTACTATGTTCCTTTCCTTCAAGGGACATGGAGAGAGCTGGTGCAAGCCTCGCCGTGTTTGTAATAGCGTTTCAGCGGTTATTTTTGTTATATTAAATATATATATATAGTACATTCCAAAAACTGACAGTAACAAAATTCACTTGTATTAAAAAGAAACATACTTTAAAACAATGTCTTCTTCAACACCGGATTCCCCAAAAGCTTCAATGATGACTTCGGAAGATCATAAAAACACTTCTCAGTCTGTTGATGAACTATATCAACATATTATTGTTAGCATAGAAAAAGCAAAGGTAGAAATACCGAAAAGAGATAAAGGATCAAATGAGAAGTGTAAACAATTACTGACACAGGTAGAAGAATCGATAACGAAAATGTACAAACACTGTCTACAGATAATATCAGAAAATACTGTTGAAATAAAGGATATGATAACAACATCCATAAAAGAATCCCTACCAGCAGTAGTAAGAGACGACATAAAGGACGCCGTCACAGAAGTACTCAGAAAAGAATTGACTCCGCTATACCAAACCATAACAAGGCAAGAAGATGCCTTCCCATCATACTCAGACACATATGCAAACATTCTTACTGCACCAATGCCAAGAAAACTAAAACCAGCACTCATAATTAGTACTAAGGAAGAACAACAGAATATAAATGAAATTAGAAACACGCTGAACAAGCTTAACAACAAAGACATCAATATATCAGGGTATAGATCTACGAAGTCAAATAAACTAATAGTACACTGCCACAATGAAGAAGACATAAAAAAACTAAAAGAACAGTTGCAAAATCAGGAATTCCTCACTGACAAAATAGAAATTATGGACGGAAAACAGAAAAAACTCAAAGTGATAATATTTGGAGCACCAAAACCCGCATTGGGAATCTTCACCAGGGCTGAAGTACAAGAACAGGAAAGTGATCGCATACAGGAATATAAAGAACAATTCCTTGACAAATCTTTAGAGAGAGCCTTGGGCAAGACTATAGAAGTTAAAATATGCCGGATGACGAAGGGAAAAAATGACCAAGTAAATGTTGTGTTGGAACTAGATGAGATTTCTGCAAAAACGATGGTACAAAGAGGTAAGATTTTGATGGGATTCAATAACTGCCTTGTTAAAAGATTTATATCAATTATAAGATGTTTCAATTGCCAGGCTTTTAACCATACCTCTCAACAGTGCCGAAATGAGAAGCAGTGTGCAAACTGTGGAGGTAATCACGACGCAGGGGGTCAAAATGGGTCAGTGAGGTGTAACAACGCCCCTCACTGTATCAATTGTGATATCTATAGTAGATCAATATCAGCCTCGGATAGAAAACGCCTAAACATTGACATGAAACACCCAACTTACTCACATAACTGTGCTGCTTTTCACTTAAAGATTAGGGAAATTGAAAATAAAATAATTAACTCAGGTCAGAATATTACAAAATAATTTTCTTGATTTTTCAATAAAATCTTAATAATAATAGAATAGCAACAGCAGCATTTTTTCAGTTTTTAGTGAGTGAGGGAGCAGACCTGGCATGCGTCCAGGATGCCTATATTTTTAATAACAAACCAATCGGCAAACAACAAAATATAAACTGTTATAGTTCTATTAGAAAAACATGTCATATTCTAATAATAAATCCTAACATAAAGCATTGCCAAGTGGCACATTTTGAAAACTCAGTCATAGTAAATATATCTTTTAATGATCAAGAACTGACAGTAATATCACAGTACACTCCCCCCTCGGGAGACCTCAAGGCAGACCTGGACGCATGGTTGACTGCTAAACATCTTTTCCATTAATCTTTTATTCTTCTGGGCGATCTAAATGCACACAGTGCCTTATGGGGATATCCCAGTCAGGATGAACGCGGTAGATGCCTAGAAGATTTAATTAATGATTTAAAACTAATAATAATAAACCAGGTTCCTTCTATCCCTACTTTTGAGTGTGGTAATAAGCAGGGCTGGCCGGACGTCTCTCTGACCTCTCTCGAATATTACAGATATGTGAGAGCATGGGTCGTTCTGGACGATCTTGAATTCGGGGACCACCGACCAATAAAGATAGAAATAGACCAAATAATATCCGAACAACCAAGAAGAAGATTCAAAACAAAAAATACACCAATAACTAAATTTCTAAATGGTATAGCAGAAAAAATTCAAATAGACGATATAAATTTCGATAACATAAGACAAAAGAAGAATTTGATATGAAATACGATAATTTTTATACATTAATAATAAATCAAGCAAATAAAAATCTAAGGAAAAGAAAAAGTTACTGTTTAAACAAAGTTACTTGGTGGACTCCGGCTTTGAGATCGGACAGAAATCGATTAAGAGCTCTATACAAACGAACGAAGCTACAAAATTCCACAGACACAGATAAACAAATTTTTAGGAGAGAGCGAGCTCTTTACAAAAGAAAATTGGAGGGAGCAAGGAGAGACGCCTGGATTAAGTTGTGTCAATCACAGACATCACCTTATGGCAAAGTAAAAGACTTGGCTTTTAACAAACATGTAGACCATACCCTGTTTGTCGTTTCCAGCGACTCCACTCCCATCTTAGATCCTCCAACCAGACTTTCAACATTAAAATCAATAACCACAGCAATCTTTGGTCCATCTACCCCTACAGCGCAAATTCCATTCGTTCCCGTGGATGAAGAACCACTTTTTACAATTCCAGAGTTAGAACAAGCAATATTTAGCTTTAATAAAAACAAAGCACCTGGTCCGGATAATTTCGATCACATACTGGTAAGAGCACTTTTTAAAAAATTCACACCTCTTTTTCATTCAATGTACAATATGCTCTTAAAATTAAATTACTTCCCAAGTGCCTGGAAAGTAGGTGAACTGGTTTATTTTAAAAAAGAAGGCAAATCTTTGGACCAGCCGTCCTCGTACCGTCCGATTACACTTCTCCCAATATTTGGCAAAATTCTTGAAAAATTAATTCTAAAAAGAATAAATCATCATCTTAACAATTCTAAAATATTCTCCAGAAAGCAACATGGTTTTGTCGAACTTAAATCAACAGAAACAGCTCTGCAGAGGGTAATACGAATTATAAAAAGTAATAAAAGCAATGAATTATACACAGCCTTGATTTCCATAGACTTTAAAGGAGCATTTGATAACCTCCCATGGGACGAATCAATAAAATCTCTCAAAAAAACTAAAACTCCCAATACAATATATTAACTTAATCAGTTCTTTCCTAAGTAATCGGAGGGTACAGCACGACTGGACTGTTCCGGAAGTACAACATCAACTTAATAAAGGTTGCCCTCAGGGTTCTTGCCTGGGGCCATTTCTGTGGTTGGCACTGCTGGATGATTTGCTCAGCTCATGTGTGGGTGATAATTTCACACTGACTGCATACGCTGATGACCTCTCACTTCTAGTTTGGGGACAATCGAGAAGTACACTGGAATCAAATGGTAATCAATCTCTAGGAAAAATAGCAAATTGGTCAAAATCTAAACGCTTAAAAATATCTCAAGAAAAAACCCAAATGACTCACTTTGGTAAACCAAAAATCTTAAAACGTCCACCTATTTTCAAAATAGATAATAATAATATAAAATTTGTAAAACAAATAACTTATCTGGGCATAACAATAGACCAATCCCTCTCGTTTCTGCCTCATCTTAAAAACAAACGTTTAGAGGTTTAAGAAATCACGCAAAATTTATACAAATTTTCTTCTAGATCAGGTCGTCTTCCTCAAAATTTTTTCAAAGTGTGGTATGATGCCATTTTGCAGCGCAAATTAGCTTATGCGTGCTCGGTGTGGTTCCCACATATGTGGCAATCCCACGGGAGCAGGCACTTATTATCAGCGCAGAGATCGGCTCTCTTGCTTATCTCAAGAGCATACAATAAAACATCTACTGTGGCTCTACAGGCAATAACAGGTTCTCCCCCTATAACGGAACAATTGAGAATGGAAGCGGAGTTCTCTCTGGTGACGAGGCACTCAACAACTATTATGAACCATTTCCCACCAGATTACAATACAAAAGTCTCAAAGCATTTAATTAAACCAACATGGAAAGGAATAAGTTTGCTCTCCCAAGAAAAATACAAGGGTGGTCTAAAAATTTATACAGACGGCTCAAAAATGGAAAAAGGAACAGGCTTTGCTTTCTGTGTTTTCAATAACGGAAAGAGAATTTATTCTGAAAATGCTCGTCTATCGGACAGAAACTCCGTCTTTCAAGCAGAGTTGTGTGCAATCAGACAAGCTGTGGAATGGTTTCATTCCTCACAATTTAATTCAACTATAATACTTTCGGATAGTCAATCAGCACTCTTAGCATTAAAGAAACTGGAATTGCAAGACTCACTAATTGTAGAAATTCAACAAAAATTGATAAATATAAACAAAGAAATATATTTTGATTGGGTGAGAGGTCATACAGGTATTGAAGGCAATGAGCTGGCAGATGCATTGGCAAAGGAGGCCATCGGGAACGGAAGTGCAAAGCAAATATATCAACCAATCCCATTATCATCATTAAAATATGAATTAAAAAATGAACTTATTCAAAATTGGCAAAAAATATGGGAAGAATCAGAAAATGGGAGGTATACATTTAAATTTATACCAAAAATAAACCACGAATATAACATAATAAATAGACATCTATATATCTTTTTGACAAATCATGGTCCATTCCAAACTTATTTATACAAAATCGGGAAAAGGTCATCTCCAAACTGTATTTGTGGCAAACTTTCAAACTCTTTGCACTATGTTCTTGATTGCCCTTTAACAGAGCGTTACCACCTCAAAATGAACGATAATCAGTCACTCATGAGCTGGTTCAAACATATTACAAAACACAATAGTCTGAGAAACAAAATAATAAATTGTATGAAATATGTTGAAGAAAACGAATTTATTTTTCAAACTACACAACCAGCATTAAATGAAGATCCCTAAAAATATTTTAGTAATTTAAAACTCAAAATCCGAGGCTGAGGCGCTCAAATAGAGATTAAAAACAGTATATTTGTATCCCCAACCTTTTTTTTTTTTTTTTTTTTTTTTTTTTTTTCAAATTAGAACTTAATTAACTGCAAAAAAAAAAAAAAAAAAGAAATGTTGAATAGTTGTAAAGGCAGTTGTGAATCCTATTGAAAACTTACTAAATAAAAAGGTACTATATTTATTAGAAGAAGAACATTCCTACTAATATAGTAAAAACTGTTCGAACAAAACTATCTCTAAAAATTAGAAATGTTCATATTCAACTGTTCACATCTAAATATTATTATAGAAAATCCCCGATCGGTTGTTTTACAGATGGTGGATGGCCATCGCCGGACCATGATTCTTCCCCGATAAGGCAATTAGCTTCGGGCATGGTTCGGAGTCTCTGTATCTCTGTATCTCAGTCTCTCTGTATAAAAGATAGGATTTTCTGTCTGACAAGGTTGTATACATTGGCAGTTTATGCTATTAAAGACTTTGCACCGATGAAAAGTCCAATGTGCTCTTCGATATTTAATTACGTCGGAAAGTATTTCCCGAAGTTTCTAATAACCAACAGTGCATTTCATCCAGACAGTATTGCCAAACTTGTAGGGTCTTTTAATTTAATAATTACCACTATTTTTTAAAAATGATGTTTCACATAAATAATAGTCAATTAGACAGTCATACAATTAGGTGAACATTACAATTAACAATTAGAAATGAATATTGAATATAAAATCCCTCATTACAAGTTGGAAACACTGCTAGGTTCTAAGCCACTTAGAAAACCTTTTGTACGTTTACCAGAAATTTCGAGAGCTTTTTCACATTTATTTAGGATTACATATAGAATTAATCGGATTTAAAATAATCTGGTATGTCACTCACATGATTTTCTCTTACCCTGAAATTTAGTACTATAAATACAGGTTGGAGATTAAGTGGGAACATAGCGAGTACTGTTATGTAAACCTATATTAAAACGATTCAAATTAGGTTTCGGAAAAGTTTTATATGATAATTAGTTCTGTGTGAGGGGGAGATACCGCCCCCTTTATCTCTCCGTTTCATTACTGCACTCATATTTATATAGAATATTAATCTGTTATTAAAATTAAAAGTTCACTTAAAATTATTCAGAACCCTTCCACACGTAACATTCCTTGAAACGTATCAGTCTTGATCAAACTTTTACACCAAAAAACTTATATTAATTTGAAATATAATATTTGGATATCCTGAAATTATTCGTTTTTAAGTTACTTTAAAAGACACAGACAATGATCAAACTTTAAAAAACTTGACTTCGGTAATCAGGAAGCCTCAAAACATGTAAATAAGTAAAATAAAAGTTATGAATATTTAACTTTAAAATGTACATTATTTATCATATGTCTATGAGGAATTCGTTTACATTCCTAAGCAGCTTTTCTGGGCATGGTAAAATATTATACTAAAACACTTCCACTAACAATACAAAAGAAAGTAATCACCTAAATTTTTTTAGCCCCGTATATCGTTTGAAGATTATATACAATCCACATTGTGCACATAAATATAATCCTATAGCATGAAATGAAAACACAACCTGAAATTCACTTCCATCAATTTTCAGCTATTGTCGCACTGTAATTTAGTTCTTTTGTGTAGCCCTGTAAATTAACAGTGAATGATTTCCCTGCCATATTCTATATGAGTCATGTTTTTACGCATATAAAAATATATATATTCATTTGATCTGTTTTAGTGCAGTCTATAAATATTAAACTCTACTTACCTGCAATTTTCCCCATAGACGTAATGTATTTGAATACTCTTGAGTGTCCCTGTACCCAAATGATTTGCTTCATCTCAACGAAAAGCTCAGAGTAGCATTCCTATATGATACACATTTAGAATACTAAGTTTGGACTTTCTGCTGATACTTGTTCTTGAAATATGTTGATCACAGGCAGTCACAGAGACACACACACACAGACCAACCGCTAAAAACATGATTTTCGGATTCAGGGGACCTGAAAACATTTAAATATAACAAAAACTCACTTTCGAAAATTTGACCCCAAAACAATACTATCTCTACCTTAGCGGTAAGAGAATGTAAATAATCTGGTGTGCCACTCATACGACTTTCTCTTACCCTGAAATTCAATACTATAAGTACGGATTGGAGATTAAGGGTTAAGATAACGAGTACTGTTATGTTTTAACCTATGTTAAAACAATTAAACGGAGCAGCTTTATTTGACAAATTTCTATGCGAGGGGGGCTACTGAATCCGTCAACCCCCCGTTTCATTATCGTACCTACATTTATAGAGAATTCAAGCCTGTTATTAAGTTCAAAAGTTCATTTAAAATTATTTAGACAACTTTCACACGCATCATTCCTTGAAACCTATCAATCTTGAATAAACGTTTCTAGTAACAAATGCATTATTTGAATCGCCTGAAATTATTTGTTTTTAATTTAATCTAACAGACACAGACACAGACACAGGCAAAGATCAAACTATAAAACTTGACTTCGGTATTCAGGAAGCCTGAAGACGTGTAAATATACAAGAAACCAACTAAGGAATAATTAGCTTAAAAAAAATACGTTATTTACCACATGGCTATGAGGAATTAATTTCAATTCCAGAGCAGCTTTCCTGGACATGCTAAAATATTATATGATATAGTATATTATAGTAAAGCACTTCCACTAATAAATAAAAAAGAATGTTATGGGTTAAATATTGGCAGCCCTGTTTATCTTCTGAAAGTTATGTACACACCATATGGTGCAAATAAATGTAATCCTATATTAATAACACGAGGCATAACCTGAAGTACACTTCCATCAATTTTCAAGTATTGTCGCACTATAACCTAGTTTTTTTGTGTAGCCCTGTAAACGAACAGTGAATGATTTCTATACCATATTCTGCATGAAACATGTTTTGCGCATATAAAAAATATATATTCGTTTCATTTAGTTTAGAGCAGTCTATAGAGGCTAAACTCTACTTACCTTCAATTTTCCCATAGACGCAATGTATTGGAATTTTATTGGGTGTCTCTGTACACAAACCATTTGCTTGATCTTAACGAAAAGCTTAGTGTAGCACCCCTATATGATGCACATTTACAATACCAAGTTTGAACTTTCTGCTGTATTTTCTTTTCGAGATGCGCTGATAAAGGACAGACACACACAGAGACCAGCCGCTAAAAACATGATTTTCAATTCAAGGGACCTCAAAACGTTTAAATATAACAAAAACTCACGTTCGAGTAATTTGTCCCTAAAGCAATACTTTCTCTACCTTATGGGTAAAAAGTAAAATGTATGAAAGGAAGTCATTAGTAACGCAAATATACAAATCTAATTCTCTTTTCTTCGAGTGCTTCTCAACAATGCTACATTAAAATCTGCAATTAGTTATTTCTTCATTAAAATCTTTGAAATAAAAACGATATATTTGAAAAGTGTATTTACATTTAAATGAATGAAGTGTGTAGAAATAATTGATTCCACTGTTTAGAAGATTTATTTAATATATTTATTAAACATGCAATGCAGGTACACATTTTTTTTTTTTTTTTTTTTTTTACTATTTATAGTGTTTTTAGTAAATCAATATCTGTAATAATTGAGGTAATGAGGTAATTGAGGTGTCTGTAATAATTGTTTAAATAATTGAGGTTTTATTTTATTTTCTTTAGAAAATACTTTGAAACAGTTTTTAATGTTCTGAATGAGCGTTCCTTCTATTCTGTGATGTAAGAATTATTTCCATTATCAGTTTAATGATCAGGAATGTTTTTTATTATTTATTCAACAAATGTACTTTTTAATTATCAAATTCGGCTGATCTTCTATAGTTTTTAAAGAAATTATACAGACATATATCTATTCGAAATAGAACATATATTTTAAATAAATAAGTAAAAAATTAAAATTCTAATAAAAAAAAAAAGAAAAAGAAAAAGAAAAAAAAAAAAAAAATGGAGGGGGAATAAAATGCAATTTGCTGAAAGTGTAGCATATCGCTTTTTTTTTTTTTTTTTTAATAGTAATTTGTTAGTGTTATCTAATGCTAATAACATTTTTCGTACTTTTCACGCATGTGTACAGCGGTGAAGAAAAAAAAAATCTGATTAATAAGATAAACTTATCTGAAAACTTTGTATTATGAGTTATCTGTTCTTTTAATATTTTATTTCACTAACTAAATATCATTCTTTTGAATTGATTTGGAAAGAAAGAAATTTATTAATATCTTTTTCATTTACGTATTTTATTGATTCTTTAGGTCCTTTAATGAGGATAAAAGGATTAGGTGTTAATATGATCAGCCACTTAAAAGCATACAGATAAAAATCAATAATATGAACTGATAACTAAAAAGCATGGTGAAAGTAGGAAAAAAATGTAGAGGCTGAGAGTAAGAAAGAAATTTTCCTCGTTACATTTGTGATAATGAATATTTTTTTCAACCTGAGATCGTGCTTTATCATATTAATCTACTTTTGCATTATCGGTTTTTGAACGAGAATTCAATCTCTTTTGTACAAGGTCCTTTTCTACTTAAAACTTCATTTATAAGTGGAATAAAATAAATAACTTGGCTTTTAATAAGCCTATATTTCAATTTTAAATCTAAAAGTGTTTGCTTTTTAATGTATATGTATATATATTATTTGTACGATTCATAGGGAATAGCGAGTTAATTTTTTCTTCCATACAGATGTTTGAATAAATTTTTATTTCATTAAAATAAATGAAAACATACGACGTGTTACCTTAAATAAGCTGCTATTCGGACTGGGAATTTTGTGTAAAATTTGAATAAAAAAAATATGTTTTTGCTATGTTTCCTTTCTAAATCAAAGACAATGAGATGTTATATGATATACAGAAATGACATGTTTCCCGATCTCGGCAGGAAACGTCATAACAGAAAATTTATACAATAATTTTGATTTTATTTAATTGTAGAAAAATATCAGGGCACACATATTTCAAATTAGATTTTTTTTTTTTTTTTTTTTGTAATATGAAATATTTTCTAGTCATTATTACTGAAAATCAGTCTTATTTGAAACTTTTACTGGATCCAGAAACACCAATCAGAAACTGATTCAAATCCAAAAATAATTATCTAAAAGAGAGAAACTCGTCCTGTACCAAAAAGATTTGAGCCAATATCATCCGATGTAGAATTTTATTTAATAGTTCTGCTTTATCAGTTGAATAACTGCTTCAGTTCGAATGACATAATTATGCATAATTAGTAATTAAATAATATATTCATTCAAAATATTTTATAGGTACTCATTAATAACGCTTAATAACATTTTAAGCAGAAAACAAAATCAACCGCAGAAACCGACTTAAAAAATGACAAATAATAAGAAGAAAAAGACAATATTATGTAAAATTCGATAACCTATAAGAGTGTTAAATTATGTACTGTAAATAATAAAATTTATGTTAATCATCTACAATATTTTTTCTTCTCGTTTAAATACCATTGATATTTATTTAGTGTGTACTTTTATAAAAGAAATTAAGAAAATTTAATGTATGTATGACTTATTATGATAAATGCATACGTTGGATGCACGCATAAAATGTTAATCATATAGTATTAATTTGTGTCAGAAAATACTGTTTATACTTTTTCCGCATTTTATTAAAATTAATTTCTTTTCTTTTTCAGACAAAAGTAAGTGATCCTGATGTTTTCATTTTTTATTTACTCCAGTCGGTGATTTATTTGAGCCATCTAATTCCAAGATTATGTAAGTATGAGATATTTATAATGATTTATAACAAATTTCGTCCTGGATTAAAATGCATTCCAAACAAACACATACAAAATAATTATTTTCCACGCCACTATCTAAAACGCCTTTTCAATACAGGGCATTTAAATTAGAAATTAAATTGTTATCTATATATTTTCAATGAAAACACAATAATTATTCATAACACAGTTAAATCATTAGTACCAATTTGTTTAAAAAGAAAATCACATTTCCAAATTACATCAAAAACTCAATTTTGAATATTTCCCTATTTAAAGGTGTATTATAGAGAGAGTTTGTACTTGATAAATAAGCCAAAACCAAAAGGAAAAGTTTTCAACGTATATATGTAGAAGAACTTATGTGTCCTGTCTGCATTTTATTTTATTTTATTATTTATTTATTTATAGTTGTCTGTGGCGTTTTAATTCATGAAATAATTTTCTTGTTGTTCATTTAAAGGTGTGTAAATAATGTATAAACATAAATAAATACATGTATAAATACACATAAATACACATAAACAAATACATGTATACACATAAATAAATACATGTATAAATACTTTAAAATAAAATGAAATAAAATAATTCCAGAATTAAAATATTCTTATAAGTATCAATGACAAATAAAAAAGTAGAAAAATACCATTACAAAAATGATGCCTATATATTTTTTATTTTTCCAATTGTAACAATTGCAAAAATAGAAATGTTGAATAAAACAATGATACAGAAATATTCATTATAGGGTTGTTATAACATTCCTTTCAAAGTAATCATTTGGAATCAAATTACGAAAAAAAAAATCACTCATAACAACATTAAATTGTTTCATAATTTAGGTAGCAAAGATAAATTAAAATTATATAAAATATTAAGATGACAAAAACAAATTGTGTTTGACTAAGTTTAACCATTCATAATTTTTATGCCCCAAGTTTTTTAATGCAGCATATGTTATTTACTGCTGCAATTATATATACACTGTCAAACTTAATTACACGACATGAAAATGTTAATTTAATTTAGGTTCCAAATTTTGGTAGTAATAATATAAAAATGAAAATATTTTACGTCAATAGCTTTTTTATTGTTTCATATTTTGTCAGTTAATGATATTTAGAAGTGAAGAAATTCACTACATTTGGACAAATTAAAACTGGATTTCAATTAGATCTTCACTCATACCAAAATGTTTGACATTTATAAAATAAATTAAAATATTATTGAAAAGATTTGTGCTTAAAACATCTGAAGAATAAATTTAAAAATATATTTATTTAAAGGGACATTTTAAAATTATTGTATCGATAGTAATTTACCATATTTCTCTTATAAAATAAAAAATATCATTTAATGACAGTGTTTAAGAGAAAATGAATCTCAAATTAATTTTAAATATCTCCAAACCATGTAAATTAACTGTGAAATAGCAGCATTATAGAAAAATAAATAAATAAAAGACTGAACATGAATATTCCTTTTTCTGATATTAGCGTTACAAAGTAATGTTTTACTTTAAAATTATGTCGATCTTTAACAGTATACTTATAGTTTTTTTTTTTTTTTTAAATGTAAATGTTAATGTATTTTAATTAGTTTCTTTTGATGGTGTAAAATTAACTTTAGAAATTACGTATATGAACTCTCTTCTCTTAGGTTCTATTATAAAAAAAAAATAGACAACTTTATATGAAACATGACTAAGTACATATGTAAATACACATGGAAAGACAAAAAAAAAAAGTTTGTTGGGAAAATAACAAACATATTACTATGAAGTTAACATATATATATTTTTTGTACCTCTAAACGCGTTAATTATATTCGACTAAATTACAAAACACTGGAAAATGAATATTTTTCATTTACTGTCTTGTTTTCGCATTTTTATTGCACTGAAAAAAAAAAAAAGCAGAAATACGATTTGTCAGTTTTTGGTGTTGTTAATTAAGTGAGAAAGCCCAAATCACTTCGTTAACATAGTCGTAAACAATTATGCGAAGAATTCTTCCTTTTTAAATATTTTGACAAACAGTGTATGATTAATTCCCACAAACGTATTAAAAGTGACATTTCAAGTAGTAACTGCTATATATTATTATAAGAGGTCATACTTCTTTTCTGTTTTTTATACAGATACTTGCGTTGTATTGTAAAGAGTACTTATGTTTATTTATAAGAAACATGACATTACCTTATGTATTTTAAATTTTATACATAAGGTAATATGTTTTATTTGTGGTGTCTTATAAAATACATCACAATTTTAATTTAAATTATTATAAAATTAAAGTGCAGATAATTTTTCTTTAAGTTCATGTCTACAATGTTATTAAATGATTTTATATGTTACAATTTATGAAATAAAATATTACTTTTTTATTTTATGTTTTGCATTTAAATTTAAAAGCTAATTCATATGTTATAAAATGAAAAGATACAAATAATTAAATTGTTCTAGTACATTAATTTTAAAAGTCCGTGTTCCAGGAGATGTATTCAAGAAATTAAGTTAAAAAAAATGTATAATAATGTTTATTTGGTAGAGTTTTCATGAAAAAAAAAAAAATACGGAAATAATAGCAAAGATAATGACTCATACGGAAGGTATATATATATATATATAAAAGAAAATTTATTGATTAGTTTTTGACCATTTACTAAATTAGCCATTTCTTTTCTTTTAATACAAAGTATCACTTGGGGGACATTTTTTTTAACCCCCTTAAAAAAAAAAAAAAAAAAAAAAAGTAAGCCTATTTTCCGAATTGTTCAAATATTGAATTTGATGAAAATTTGCTCGCTAGTTTTAACTTAAAAATGCAGATTATTAGTAGAATTTAATTATAACCGCTCAATATTTACTTTAACTCTTTATATATATCTTGTAAAATTGCATGTTGCATTTTATCTTCTAAAATTCTATTTTACACAAATTATAATGTTGTAAATAATAAAACTACTTTCCTGCATCAAATGCGCTAATTATATTAAAATTAGATTTGCAGTTAAACGAAAAAAAAAAAAAAAAAGACAAAAAAGAGCAGCCTGTCTGTTTTCACTAAAGCGGACTTCGTCGACAAACTTGCTGCATTAATGAATTTAGTGAATTGGCGAGCAAATTTCATGAAAAAGGCAGTTTAGATCTGCTACAGTTCTGAAGTTCTATCGTCAAAAATAGCCGAGTTCTAGAATTTTTCATCAAATTCTGGCTCAGAATTTTCTCGAATTTTTTTTCCAAGTTTCGACTAAGCTTATAAAAAGGAGTAGATTAATTCCCGAAGTTGTCAGTTGTATTTAGGCAATTTTTCTGATCGGCTGTCTTTTGACAATGTACTTCAAGCACATGCTCATTGTTTCTGAATCAGAGAAATTCCTTCTCTGTGGTATAATTAATACTGTTTAATTTACGTTTGTGATACAAGTGATTACTTTACTGTGCTATTTCGTGGATATATGTTGAACTGCCAGCTTTACTGGATTGTTTCAAGAATATTCGTTAAAATGTGTGTTTTGTTGGATAGTTTCGAAAATGTACATTAAATTAAATGCATTCATCGCCAAGAACCTGCCTGTTACTTTACAAATTATTCGTTTCAGGCAAAAATGTGGATATTTTTGTAACAATATGTTTTCTGTATAAATATTTCAACACACAGTGTGCGATTATATCCAAAAAATATTACTAAAGTAACATGTGAAATATAATTTAAAATATTATTTGAAAACACTTTTGAAATTTCCTATTTTCATACAGATAATTGGCTAATACTAGAAAGATTAGAAATACTTATCGAAAGGTTTTTCATCATAAGCATGTAGTGTACCTTTCTTTTTTATCGAGTGCATTTTTAAATTGTTTTTGATAAAATAACTGAGATTTAAGCTAATGTAATATTCGATAAAGCTACAGGTAGTAAATAGAACCTTTTAAAACAAACATCATGAATCACGGAGTTTCTAGACAATTATTTTGGGTTCAAAAATTAGCAACCCCCATCATTAGATGAAAAGAGCAGGCACGAATAATGCAGCTTAAGATTCGCAACACTTTGATGCAATGTGTTTTGTTACATGCTGCAGAGCAAGGGGAAATATATATACAGTGAAACTTGAATAATTCGAACTTGTTTAATTCGAAATTCTGGATAATTCGAATTTTTTACTCAGTCCCTTGAATTTTATATTAAAATAATGTTAAAAAATCGTGGATAATTCGAATTCTATTTTGGATAATTCGAATTTTTCATAGGATTATCTTTAAAATATTACAGTAAAATTTGTTTCCGGGATTTTTTCTCAGCTAAAGTGCATTATATATCTTAACAGTCTTTCAAAAGAAGGATAAGGAAATACAAGAGAAACCCCTAGCTAGTGCATCTCAGAAGATATGGTGAATTTGCATAAACTTCCAGGTTTTTTTTTATTGAAAGTCATGCCCAGAGCTGCCAACCTAATCCGACAAATTGTTAGTACCGTCCCTTTTTCTACACCAAATAATTTTTAGAGTATTTTTCTTCTTAATTCATCATAGCTACATTTAAAGAGAATTACTCTAAAAATTAATTGGTGTAGAAAAAGAGGCGGTACTAACAATTTGCCGGATTAGATTGGCAGCTCTGCATGCCTAATGTAGTAAGTAGATTCTATTTTTGTATCAAGTCATATGCTATGACACAAAGATTGTACTTAAAGAAGAAATAAAAAATATCTGACTATTTAAAAAAAGTGTTGAATAATTAAGCTCGTAAAAAAATATTGATTTAATGGGGGAGGGGGAGGGATGTAGCAGTATTCTTAGGTATAAAGTTTATGTGTTAAATCTTTGATCGTAGAGTTTTAATTTTTTAATATCTCTCTTTTTTGGCAAAATAGTATAGTATATGTAATTCGAATTTTCGGATATTTCGAATTTTTCTTTGGTCCCTTCAACTTCGAATTATCCAAGTTCTACTGTATATATATACTCATGCTGTAAGGGTGACTTAATAGCATTTGCTTGATTCTCTCCCATGTTGCTTCGTGTGTATGTCTAAAGTCAATAACAACAAGTTGTATAAAAACTGACTCTTTTATTAGAGCTTCTAAAAGAAAGGGCGGAGAGACATTCCAACATTATTTTACTTTTTACTTGAATTTAAGGTAGAACACAGCTTAGTGTCAATGTGTGAATGACAATCTAACTCACCAAGACTTTCCTCAAGCATGATAGAATGACAGTTAGAACTCTCTTAGAACAGCTAGCATGTTCACTCTACTGTTTTTTAAAATAACTTAAAGATTTATTAAAGTTTCCTTTAATATTTTAACTGCATAAATGTTTCATTCCGTTCACATTAAAGCGTTTTAATTGAAATTACTGACATACAAATGAACTCTAAATTTTCCCTACATCCATAACCTTGCTCCAAGTAATTTCACACTTCCTCCAAAATTAACGCCAACTAAACAAAAATCGAATTGACATTTCCCCTTCAACTAACCAAGCTCACCGTGGACAATTTACATTTCTTCCGAAACGAACATCACTTAAGTGAAATTCAAATAGATACCTTTCCTCAACTAACAATACTCTCTTTGGACAATTTACGCTTACATTCTCAGCGTATTAACTCCAAACAACAAATGCATTTTAAAACATCTATCAATAAAGATTTATTTTTAATACATTGACTTGTATTTCCTTTTAATAGTTTTTCTAATCAAGAATCAAGTATCGAGACTCGCCAAAGATTAGGTTAAACACGAAGTTTCTAGGGACTTTAACCAAGTGGGTTACCAAATGTAAAGTAGTTACAATCAGTTTTAGTGTTGGATTTTTTTTTTTTTTTTTGTGCGATTTATCAACCACTGGCTAATGGCAATAGAAAAAAAATGAAGATTAAGTAAGCGAATTTTATGTTTAGCTAATTATAAAATTTGGATATAAGTTTTAGGCTGCCAAATAATTAAAAATTGTTAAAGTTAACAAATTCCAAAAATTTGCGTGCCTGGTAAAAAATATATGGGATAAATTTAGAAAATAAATAAATAAATAAATAAATAAATGTGTGATCAAATAGGGACTTATAAAAAGTATCTGACAATGATTATAATCGTATAATGTTATTCTAATATCTTATAAAAACAAATCAAAGGACAAAATTAAAACTGATGCTTTGTTAGATTCATGGTAGAAATTTTCATTGAAGGAAGCTATCAGAATTTCTTCTGGAAAAATTAATTTACAGACTAAAACGAGATTTGAATTATATATTGAAATTATTATCTTTAGGTATCATCTATAAGATTAAATGAGCATTTATGCCAAAAATAAATTCAAAAAATGGCGTTCAGTCAAAAGAAAGAAATTAAAACTTCTTCACACACCATAAATTTTAAATCAGCACAACCGGTTTCGAAAAGACATAGCCTCTTCATCAGGTGCAAACACGTGCAACTGCCTTGGAGGCAAAAGCAAGACACAAGTAACACAAAAGCAAGCAAACAGGTCTTGCTTTTGCCTCCAAGGCAGTTGCACGTGTTTGCACCTGATGAAGAAAGGCTACGTCCTTTCGAAACCGGTTGTGCTGATTTAAAATTTATGGAGTATTTATGGTTTAGATATTTATTTTATTGATTTAAATTAAACCTTATTTGCATTTAATTTGTCATGTATTTATTTATCTAATATATATATATTTTTTATTTTAAAATAACTTCTATGAAAATCCTATATGTGATAGGCTGTATCACATGCTAATAGGTCATTGACAACTGCGCGTTTCCTCAGATTTAACTTTTTGGTACTATTGTTTTATTATAATTTTATCATTCTTCTTAAAATATTCAAAGACGAAATTACGAATTTATTGGAGTTCCAAGATGTCTGCAGCTTGAACTGCTATCGTTCACCAGATTTCTTTCTCCCCTTTAAAAGGATGGTGGACATTAAAAATAGTTTTTTATTATTTACTTAGGGTTAATTAATTTTACATTCATATGTCTTGAAATATACCAATATTCTGTACATCAAAATTGATTGAAAACTATTTAAATTTAAAAGAATAAAATTCAAAATTTTAATTTTTTTCAAAAACTATAAAAATGAATTTTTTTTTGTTAACTAAATTTCGACCCCCCCCCCCCCCTTGAATTTACACTGTTATAATTTAACAGTATGTTCTAAGCATATTTCGGTATTACTTTGTGAATTGATTGATAAATTGAATTTTTTTTTTTTTTAATATTGTTATGTTTGAATGTTGACAATTTCATGAAAAACTTCAAAATTGAAACGTAAATATATATTTCTTAAATATTTTATCAATTAATCCACAAAGAAATACCAAAATATCTTTAGAATATACTGATAACTTAAATTAATTTAAATCAAGAAGAAAAAGAAAAAAAGTAGCATGGGACTCTTAATTCTTTTTTTTTTTTTTCCTCTCTTTTTAAATAGTTTTCGAGAAGTTTTAATACACTTAATTTAACATTTACTATCAACTTAAGTATTTTTTTTTTTTGATGTGTTATTATTAAAAATACATATATTTATATCTTATTATCATAGTTTTTATCACATGTCATAAATGTCCGCAAGATGAACTTATTTCGACACGCAAAGCTTGTTAAATTTCTTTCGGTCTTTATTATAAGTACGGAACGAATGATATTATTCTTTGAAACCCTAAACATAAGAATTAACTTTCCTCTAATAAATTCTCTGCAAAATTAGACATGTGAATTGAAATGTATAAGATCTCTTTTATGTAATCAGTTTAATTTACTTTAGAATGCTGTTGGTAATACATACACCCACACAAAATACATAAATAAATAAATAATAAATAAAATGAACAATGAATGAAATAAAGTCACATTTCAAAACACTTAATGAAGATTTAATTAAAAGCAAGCTTATGGAAATGACGTTTTATTATTTAAAGACACTTTAAAATAAATTTTAATAATGGAATTACTTAAATATTGAATTGAGTACAGTTAGTGAAACACTATTCACATTATGTAAAATGTATTACAGCAGAACTCTCTCTTTATAAACTTTTGTTCAAAAGCAACCTTTGAACAACTAATTTCAATCCAAGCAATTTCTTATTTTCAGTTGACAAATGAAATTTTTGTAAAATCTAGTTAAAAGTAATACCATAAGATCCAAAAAACATCAATGCTTGTTTTACCTATTATGTAGCCAATAAATTCACGAAATCTATTTTGCATTAATATAATGATATGTTTATTGTATAATAAACTACCTCACTCATGATTAAATACAATAAACTGTTTGTTAAAAGTAATGTATAAATTATTTAAATTATAAACTAAAATTAATGAATTTCGCTTTAATAAACAAAGTATGAAAAAAAAATTTTGATTGATTGAGTAATTTCTAACTTAATTAATAGATTCGTTGGTAATTTATCAATGCTCTAAGAAGTAAAATAAAAAAATAGTATAATTTTAGCTTATAAACTCAAAACAGCCATCTTATAATTTATTTTGTTGTCTAGGGGAAAAGTTAATTTTTTAGAAAAAAAATTTAATGTTACATTTAATTTATCACCAGCAACGATAAGCAAAAGAAAAAATTAATAATGAATGAAATAAAATCGAGTTTCAAAACACTTAATGAAAATTTAATTAAAAACAACATCTTTTATCGTTATGGAAGTAACATTTTATTTTTCATAAACACTTTAAAATTATTTTAACAATGGAATTACTTAAATATTGTATTGAGCACAATAAGTGAAACACTGTTCGCGTTATTTAATTAAATGGAAAATAAGATACTCATTCATATTTTATTCATTTATTTATTTTTATGCCTCTCGAACAACTGAAAATAAGTTCAATTTCTAATTTAACTAAAATTGCACTTCACATTCATCTCTTTATTTTTTGAAGCATTTGAGACATTTTTTTTCAGTTTAGATAATTTATAAATTATTCTAAATTCCTTTATTTATTTTTACTGAAATTGGTGTTTTAGCACCAATTAATTCATTTATAACATAAAATTTCATGATGAAATATTGTTAGAAGTTAGAAAAGTGCCACTGATAAAAATTCGCTGGTGCGATGATCAAGATTCTGAAAATTGTTACAAAGGTGGTGGTGGTGGTGTATGTATGGGAGGGAGGTTAAAGCTGATTAGTAGTGGAACTAATAAGAATGAATTAATAGAATGACATCCACGCTGGGTTCTTCTAAGAGGCACTAGCTATAGTTGACTTGAAATTCGGAAAACAACATGAAAAATACTAAACGGCAAGAAAACCGATATTGACCTGCCTTCAACAATATCTGTGAAATGCGGCATAAAAAAGTATTTCTTCTCCAGGTAAATTATGGTACATCTTAAATAATAGAAAGTAGTCTGATGGACAATACAAAAATAAGAGGATTTTTTAACTCGTACTTATTTTTTTTTCCTCCAGCATTCATATTAATATTTTATGAAACACTGTTAAAATGAAATGATACGTTTCAGGGAAAAAAAAAAAAAAAAAAAAGATTCCAATTTAGCTGCAACCTTGTGTGCTATGTTTTACCTAATTAGTAGTGCTATTTTGAGAATCACCACCACTAAAATGGTAAAATGTAGCAGCAAAACATTGGTTAACCAAAAAGCTGCTTTAATGGTCTTACAATGTATACATTGGACCAAATGTCAAACTATTATTTTTAACGGAGTATATTTGAAATGAATTTGTAGCAATAGAATTTTATCAAATAACATTTTTCTTCATTGGTTCAAGTAATAGAAATATAAAATATTCATATTAGTATCCCGGTCCATATGAAATGAAATGAAACGAAACTAAACATTGTACGCTTGTAGCTGATGATAGGATTGCAACATTTATAAAAAAAAAAAAATAATAATAATAATAATAAAATAAAAAGGAAGAAAGAAAAATAAAAATAAAGAAAAAATAAATAAAGAAATATAAAAAGAAAATATTGGTTCTACAAATTATATAAAAAATTATATATTATACTCTTTTTTATGAAATTTTATACAATATAATTTCTTTTTAAAAAAATTATTTAATCACAAAGGAAACATTTAATTTGATATACAAAATTTTAATTTTATTAGGAACATTAAAAAAAAAATCTTGTAAAGATTGATTGTCTCGAAAAAAGGAAAATAGAGGCTAGTAATAAAAGAAAGTAAAGACATATAACAGAAAAGTTTGATATTGGTAGTACAAATTATATAGTGATAATGGTTTGCAAATTCGTATCTATTTTTCAAACAATAATTTTAAACTTTTCAATAATACATATTATGGAACATTTTTTAAAAATTCTGTATTTCGTCACAAGTGTTACGTTTAGTTGGATTTGAAAATTCTAATTTTAGAAAAAAAGTGTGGGAAAAAGAACTTGCAAAATCGTCTGAATATCTTGAAAATCAGATCATACACAATAATTTTTTTCCGGTAATTATTTTAAAGCTTTTATATCAAAACTTTTAATTTTAGAAAAAAATAAAAAACTGATGGTTTAGGGAAAATAGAGATATTAAAGAAAGACAGAAAAGGGAAATTTTGTTTCTACAAATTATATACTGAAAATATTCCACAAATTCATATTTATTTTTTAGTAAGTGAGTCTGATAATAAATTGAACGATGTATTTATTTTGCGATTCTTTCTTTTGTCAGAATGGCTCCATTTAATTCCATATGAAAAATTATAATTTTAGAAATAGTGGAAAAAAAAAGTACAAAATCTGACACATTCTCGTAAGAATTCATCTAAAACTCAATGAAAATAATGACAGTTTTTTTGATCAGCAATATATGTATCTGAAAAAATAAAGAAAAAATTGAAACTGGTAAAGTAGCTTCCACAAATTATATATTGGTAACATTCTACAAATATATAGTACTTATGTTTCATACAATAATTCAAAATATTTTTAAAATAAATTTTATGTAATACTATTTTTTTATCATTGTTCATGTCATCGCAAAGAATACATTTAATTTGATAAAAAAAAAAAAAAAAAAAAAAAAACCTCTAATTTTAGAAATAGGAAAAGAAAATATCTAAGAACTGATTGGCTTAATATATATATATATATATATATATATATATATTGGTTACAGAAAAATATATTGATAATATTCTACAAAGCCCACTAGCCCTAAGATATCTATTCTTTCCTCATGTGTTTGTAAATGTCGTAAAACAACCAACTTCGCCCTATGTCGCGTGGGAACCTTGTTCTGGCGAACTGATTTACTTGTAAACAATTCTCCCTCCTTCCTGTTCAATTCTAGCTCATTGTGCTTTTGAGTTTTCAAGATTTATTTTATTTCGCCCCCCTGTCTCGGGAGTACTCTGTACTGACTAATCTTACTTTAGTGTATTTATTTTTTATTTATTTTTATTTTTAGTTTGTTAATAATTAATACATATTTGTAATACTTCGCCCTATGTCGCGCGGGAATATTGTTCTGGCGAACCTTGTAATTTTTTTTTTTACATAAACGTTCCGGAGTAGGGCCTAGCATAGCTAGAAGCGCTCGACACCACTCTTAGAGCGGTGAGCGGCACCTCCTCCTTGTTAAATCCTGTTAAATATATCTAAAATTTTTAATAATACATTTAAAGTAATTTTTCTTTTAAAATTCTGTACTTCATCAAAAAGGATCAATTTTATTTAATATGAGAAATTCTGAATTTAGAAATAATACTAACAAAAATCTTGTAAACTGATTGCCTAAAAAAATAGAAAATACGTGTGAGAAAGTGAGATTTGGTTAAAAAAATTAAGTATTGAAAATATTCTAGAAATTCATAAATTGTTTGTTCTTTAATTAATTATTTTATTTTTATGTCAATTATTTGTTTTTCAGTCATTTACTCGGAAACATTTAATTATACATTTAATGGAGTATTCATTTTAAAATTCTGCATTTCGTCAAAATGATTTATTTAATATGATATAAAAAATTCTAATAATTCTAATAATAATAATAATATCTTGCAAAACTGATGAACTTCGGTAGGAGTAAATTTTCCTCCAAAACCCAATAAAAATAATGACACATTTTTTTTTTTTTTTTTTTTTTTAGCACGTGATATACTTGGAAAAATAAAGGAAAAATTATGCTGGTAAAGCAGCTATTTCTTTTACAAATTATATATTAATAACATTCTATAAATGCAAATTTATATTTTAGACAATAATTCAAAATCATTTAAAAATAAATTTAGTAAAATTTCTTTTAAAATTGGTTATTTCAGCAAAAATTATATAGTTACTTTGACATGGAAAACTTGATTGTCTGGGAAAATAGGGAAAAAAAAAAGTAAAATAAAGAAAGAAACATACATTGATTTTTCAAAAATATATTGATAATATTCCAAGAGAGATATTTTGTTCGACAAATTATATATTTATAACTTTTTAAAAATTCATACTTGTTTTGAGCCAAGAATTATAATACTTTTAATAATAAATTTTATAGAATATATGTTGTTTTAAGTTCTGTATTTCGTCACAAAGAATCCATTTAATTTGATATGAAAAATTCTAATTTTAGAAATAGTGTTAAAAAAAAAAAAAAAAAAAAAAAACTTGCAAAAACTGATAAGCTTGGGTAGGAGTAAGTATTCCCTCTAAAACTCAATAAAAATGATGACACCTTTTTTGGACGGCGCGTGATGTATCTGGAAAAGTAGAGGAAAAAAGACTGAAAAGGGAGATATTGGTCGTTTCCAAGATGCTTCGTAACGGCGATATATCAGAATTTTTTTTCTTGCTAACGGTATAGAATACACGGTTAGGGATTTATCACACTACGTTCATGAAAAGGGATGGCTTTTAGCTTGTATAATATTTAAATAAAAATTTGAAACTTTTTTAAAATCTTCAGTTTTTGGAAGTGAAATTATATGGATTAAGTTGCGAATTACTCTGAAATTCTAACGATAGATTTTATAATATAACAGCAGATTCAAAATGAAAAAATTCCGGATAAAATTCGACTTCCTTAAAATTTCTGTATGAATAATAGTAAGGTATTTTGATCTATCTTTTTTTTTTCTTTCTTAGAAACCATTTAAAAATTAATAAGGAATAACTGAAATTCTAGATGAAGATATGACAGCACAACACAATAAATATAATTCAATTACATGTAATACAGAGAGTGTCCACACATTTTTGTAACGATTTTGATTATCTCCTTGAATTTACATTTAAATTTTAAAATAAAAATGTGACTGACATCAAATTGGTGCAAATTTTAACTATCGTCTGCAGCATTAAACATATTTTTTGCTCTAAAATGTCACTGTATATAAAATAAACAATGGATCAAAGGCTATATTCTTGGACTTTCCAAAGAGAAATAACTCTTATTCGATTATACACACATATATATATATATATATATAAGGATGTGAAAACCATAGTTTTAATATTTCTACACATAGAATAAAGGACATAATTAATAAAACGATAAATAAACACCAAAGTGTGCATTTGACTGGGCAAAAGACAAGAAATGTATACCCACCAAATATATGTACTCTTCTTATTAAATCTAAATCTTATTTCATGTTAAAAAGAAAATCTAACACCCCAAAGAGCTATCGCGTAATCTTTTAATATATCAGTAGGAACTGTGAACAATGTTATAAAATCTGATTTGAAGCTCAAAACAAAAACATAATGTCCATCGCCAAACGCCGAAACAGGTTTCGCAGCGTAAGACTATGTGCATATTGTGTATTAAAATTATTTGACAGATGAAAAATGGAAATAGTTAAAATTGAAGAGGCTTGGATATTATTATGTGATTTCAATAGAAAAAGATCGACTTACAACCGAAAAAGAAGAGAAAAAGGATGTAAAATGTTGGTTCAGAGAAAATAAGGAAACTTTTGCTAAAGTTTTTATGGTTATTACTGAATTCTCTGATAACGGAAAACTTAAAGTAAGGAAAGTAAAAAAAAAAAAAAAAAAAATTATCGCGGAATACTATCAGAAATATGTTGGAACACCTATTTTGAAAGAATAAATTCAATTCCTTAACCAATCAAACTTTGTTGTGTTGAGTTCCTTCAGAATAAGACTACAAAGCCATATACCTCTAAATTTACTGCTTTTTTTTTTTTTTCCAACGAGAAATAAAGTTGGAATTGAAGCTAGTCGCTGTAATGCATCCCACCCAAGTCTGTTGGCGTGTATCTCATGGGTTACTGTGCATGTGGACTTTTAAAACAAGCTCTTTATAAGCGGTATCCCAAAACATTGGATGGACTATGGAAGATTGTGGAACAAAATCAACCTTGATTTTTTAAAAAAATACTCTGTTATCTTGGAAATCAAGATGTAATATGATAGTTTAACAAAACGCCTATCAGGCTGAACATATTAGAAAATAAAATTCTTATATTTGTGTGTATATATATCTTTGCAAAATCGTTACAAAAATGTTCGATCTCCCCCCCTCCCCCTCTCTCTCTCTCTATATATATATATATATACATATATCAAAAACGCTCATAAATAAGGCAAAAAATAGTTTATCTTTAAATTTAATATTTTGCGTATATTACTCAAATGTACAGCTGTGTTGTCATTGCAATTTTATTTTTATACACACTGAAAAGAACAAACAATATAATTCCTATTTAAACTGTATTGCTATATTTTTACAACATGATACTCTTTTTGTAATATACGAAAATAAAGCATCTGAAATTAAATTTGATTAAGTATATAAGAATATTTGTTATTCCTGGACAAAAAAAAAAAAAAAAAATTACAATATTGTCTATCTGAAAATCTGGAAAAGTTACTAAGAGATTTTTGTTTTACAAAATATATTAATAGGAGTATATTTCACCCAATTTTTTGTTATAAGTTATTAAAAAAAAAAAAAAAAAAACTCTTACTTTTTTTAGTGAAAATAAAATCTTAAATGTACTTCAATTTAAAAACATATTTTAAAGGGAATATACAAATGACTACCGAGTCTAATAAAGTTTCACATTTAATTAAAAACCTAAAGATACATAATAAGAAATAAACATTGTAGCAAATTGTATTATTAAAAAAATGCTTAAATATAAATTAAAAAATATATATTGATGTATCTTAGATTTAAAAACTAATTTATATTTGTAATTGAGAAAGAAATTTCAGTTATTATTTAAAAAAAGATTTAAATGTCTTATTTATAAATTTTTATAAGCATGATTCCTATTGAATAGTTTTAAGGAAAGCAAACCTTTTCTTGAAAGAAGAATAAAAAAAAAAAAAAAAATGATTATATTGAAAATGAATACATCTGTTCATAATAATGTTAAATAACAGTATAAAGAATGAATGTGATGCAATATATTGTGAAATACTAATAAAGTAATATTTTTACATTTCAGTGATTTTTGGAATTGTACTATTTTATACTTACTGATTAAATTTTTCTTATTTAGTATCTTATTTAGTATATGAAATACAATTACAGCATAACAGTCATGAATCAGTTCTCGTTTGTGCATTTATATTGTAGTTCATGGTTCTGTCTTGTAAATAAATGTAAAAATTTCAGATTTAAAACTAGGATTTGTCGAAATAAGGTAGAAAAAAATTAAAGGTTTTAAAAATTGCAAAGAAAATAAAATATTTTAAAGTTATGTTAGGTAAATATATTACATATTATATTATTTATTCAATGAAAAAAAAAGGAAAAAGAAAACACTGATTTTAAACGTTAATCTTTAAAAATACAAGTAATATAAGATATATGAAATTAACTAAACCATATTATAATTATTTGAAAATAGACTCGTTTAAAAATTTCGAAGAAAATTTTGATTATTTAAGAAAAATGCATTATCTAGCTAAATCAATAATTTAATAATGTGCATACATATATATATTTAACAATGGAAAGAATCCAGAGTTTAAATTTCAGTTCTATAAATTATTACTCCTATAAAACAAATTTTTTACAACCAAACGAAACGAACTTAGTTATGAATAAGTGCGCAAAATACAGTTTGCATTGATTTCTCAATATATGAGAATCTCATATCTTCTATGTGAATGATAACGTTCAACATCCGAAACAGTTTAATGATAGGAACTAAGTATTTTGACAGACACATTTTTTAATCCTTAAATTTATCTTAAATTTTTAATACATAAGAAAAATTAATTCTTATAATCGTATGTAGAGAAATATTAAAAGATTTCCATGCGAACTGCTTTCTATTTTTGACGAAAAAAAAATGTATATCAGCATTTTTATAAGCAGAATTTTTTTTTTTTTTTTTAAACCTTAAAATAATATTTATTAGGATTGTTACAAAAATTATAAATCAATATTGATACAAAATTTAAGTCTATATTATATATTTAATTTTTTATTTTACAATTTCCGTTTCTATTTCCTTTCTTTTTTTTTTTTTTTTTTTTTTTTTAAAGGTGTACGGTCTTCGTAACATGTACCTTTTGCTGTTGAAGTTTTAGCTGAAAAATGCAAAGAAGTAATCAAAACTTAACAGGATAAAAAATAATCAGATTTAATTGGCTTTTAAACAAACACACACATACACAAAAAAAAAAAAAAAAAAAATGATAGATACGAATTTTAGATGAATGCAAAATGAGTGCATTCCTTGTTCTATATATCGCATTTTCAATGGCTTATTATTTTGAAATTATAGATAGTATTATATATGTAAGGCGCTTATTGATACTTTTTGTGCATATTCATCATCTTGCAAATGTAATTATGTATCTAAAGTTTTTTCTGTGATATTACAAAACTTAAAATAAACAAATTACTAACTGAAATCAGCTATCTACAGACATTTAAAATGCAAAATAGTTTGATTCTCTTTGCTAAGTTTCATAAATAATTCATTATGGTAATATATGCTATTAATTCAGAACAATTCATTTAAAGCAATTTATTTCAAAAGCTTTTTATTTCTATTAACAAAAAAAAAAACTTAAATATATTTTTGACTGCATAAAATAAATATAATTTAAATCATTTAATGCAATAGTTTTTTTTTTTTTTTTTTTTTTTTTTTTTCATGATGTATTTAAAATAAATTATTTCTATTTACGTATTTTAATGGCATTTGAAGTATTGCTATCAAAATCTTTTTACTATTACTTGCATGCTAAAATGATTAAATAAAATGTTTAGCTACTACAAACGTTATGGTACTACAATAGACTTTTTTATTTTTAAATTATGAAAACACTTTGTTTTACATAAATTAATTTATAAGTGAAAACGTTGTGACAATTTAGGTAAAGGCAACTATGAATTCATAAAATGTATGTATATTTATGAGATATATGCATTAAACATTGATTATCGGTAAAATATTAACCTTGTATCACCTTATGCAAATAATTAGAATAAAATGTGTTCATCTGAAAAATTTCTATTTATAAACATCTACATTACAAAAGTTTGATTTTTGAAAATTATTTTTAAAAGGCATTCAACATAGCTATCACTTTTTACGCTTTTTAGCAACGAGTAATTAATAATAGAATCTTAGAAAGAAAAAAAAAAAAAAAGTAATACTATCAGTCATTCAATAAAATAAAATTTCCTTCTAAATTAAAATAGTAATAAAAAAAGCATACAAAGTGGCAGTTATGCTTCAAGAGAGCACCAGCTGTTATAGTGCAATTTGACTTACAGTCGGCAACAAAATTATTGAAGCACACATCCACACTTTTCATATACAGGGTGATCAGTTTAAAAGAGTACCCGTTGATTTTTCTTATTACCCTTTAATCTGATGGATGTGGCGACTATTCTAAGACTGAAGTATAATTGTTTGAACCTTGTTTAAGTGTGGGAGACAATTTCTAACACTGTTTGACTGTTATAACTTTATTTGTGAAATAAAATCGAAATGGAGACGCATAGTGTTACTTAATCCTGTGATAATTTTGTTTTTGAAAAACATAATTTAATTCAAATTTTTTACATTATCATTCCTTAAAGAAAACGCTTAAAATGTTCGCCATCATTTTGAATACAATTACGAACACGTCGAACCAAGTTTTTTGACGCACTTCGCAGCATTGTTGGTGTTACTGACGAGAGTTCTTCATTTATGATCTGCTTTAATTTATCGATGTTTGGAGGACTTCTCAGGAAAACCCTATGAAATGATAATGTGATAATGATAATGTAAATGTAATGTAGGAATGACAATGTAAAAAAATTGAATTAAATTCTGTTTTTCATAAATAAAATTATCACAGGATTAAATAACTTTGTGCGTTTCCATTTCTGTTTTACCTCACAAATAAAGTTGTAACAGTCCAACAGTGTTGGATATTTCCTCCCACACTTAACCAATGTTCAAAGAATTACAGTTCAGTGTTAGAATAGTTGCCACATCCGTCATATTTAAGGGTAATAAGAAAAACCAACGGGTACTCTTTTAAATTGATCACCCTGTATATGTATATATATATCGCTAATTTTTATCATCAAATTACTTTTTTATAAACAGTATAAGACTACGATCACGACTCGACAAGTATTTACTTAACAAAACAGTATTAGGTGCCCATCTTTTAAGTTGGAATTATTGCTAGTGCTTCAATAGTTTTTCTGCCAACTTTAAAGTAGGTTATTATTAGAAGGAATATCAACACAAATCCATTTGGATCGTGTTCAATGTAATCATTATTAGCAACTAGCAAACTGTTAATTTTGTAATGAGTTAATTGAAAGAAATAATAAAATTGTAGAAAAAGACAGAATTAAAATTAAGTTAAATATACCGTTAAAATAAAATATACAAATTCGAAATAAAGCCTTTATGTTCTCGAATGATAAGGATTATGTGACTAAATTGCTTAAAAATTAAAAATAAAAACATGTCAATTACAGTATGATTCGCTGTTTTCTCAATGTATTTTGAGTGAAACAATATCTTATGTTCGTGAAACATAATTAATACAAATCGGATATATTTCATGAATAATTGAAAATATGTTACGACGAAAATACGAGATATTCTTTAATAAAAATTTTTCATTGCATTAATTACAGAAGTTTTACACCTTTTAAAACCTTTAAAACGTTGTTTTACAGAAAAGCTATTGGTTGAAATTAGCTAACCATTAATATTTATAAATAAAAACGCTTTCTTTTATTCAGTTTAATGAATATAAAAATATTTTTAATAATAAATGTTGTTAATTTTCTAACTTTTATTAAAATATAAAGAAACTATATTTTAAGAAATGTTTTTGAAATTATGTTCTATGCTTATTTGAAATAACCAGCTTATTTGATTTACATTTTTCACTATAAACAACGTCTGTTTCAAAACAGATATTTCATGTAATTCGTATAATTGCTTGAATGCAAAATATGCCAAGACATACCGCAGTAAACGTATAATATATCAATGCTAAAAACCCTTAACGGGTTAAAAGTTTGTGACGCAGCACTGTACTTTATGGCTATAAGAATTAGAAATACGGGTCTTAAAAATAATGATATCAAATTTTCAGTGACGCTTTGATATTAATTAAATTATACATAGATTTTCTTATTTGAATTTGATTTTTCCTTTTATTTATATTTACAGTGTAAACGTTATTTTCAACTTAAAATAATATATAGCATTTACTCATTGATACCTTTCCATTCACATCTCTTATTCTATGAAAGCATGTGTTTTAATAGAAATTATATGAAATTCCAGTAACGCAGTGGTGTTACATTAAATGATTTGTTTTTAAATTTCACTGCAATTATTTTGTTTTGCATATTAAAGTATGTGTGCACATTGAAATATTGCTTTTAATTTTCAAATACGCTGTCAAATATATCACTTTCATTAAGCTTATATTATGTACTGAAATATATTTATTTCAATGAATTATTCTATCTTTTGCGTCACGCCATCCAAAACTGTAAGTAAAATATATGGAAATGTTTACTTTGTGTCATTTCATCCAAATAAATTGAAAATGCATGCAAATAGATATCGTGCTGCAAAGAAAAAAATTGTGAAAATTTTTCAGTTTTGGATGGCGTGACGCAAAAGATAGAATAATTCATTGACATAAATATATTTCAGTACATAATATAAGCTTAATGAAAGTGATATATTTGACAGCGTATTTGAAAATTAAAAGCAATATTTCAATGTGCACACATACTTTAATATGCAAAACAAAATAATTGCAGTGAAATTTAAAAACAAATCATTTAATGTAACACCACTACGTTACTGGAATTTCATATAATTTCTTTTAAAACACATGCTTTCATAGTATAAGAGATGTGAATGGAAAGGTATCAATGAGTAACTGCTATATATTATTTTATGTTGAAAATAACGTTTACACTGTAAATATAAATAAAAGGAAAAAGCAAATTCAAATAAGAAAATCTATGTATAATTTAATTAATATCAAAGCGTTACTGAAAATTTGATATCATTATTTTTAAGACCCGTATTTCTAATTCTTATAGCCATAAAGTACAGTGCTGCGTCACAAACTTTTAACCCGTTAAGGGTTTTTTGCATTGATATCATTACTTTTTAGGGGTTAATGATCAAAACGTAAAATTAAAGGAGCATGGTAATGAGTTATAACACTGTATAAAAATTGTTTTATAGGTCATACTCGAACAAAATAACAAACTAAATGAAATTTCAAAATTTTATAAAAAGTGATAAAAAAAAAAAAAACTTTAAGAAAGAATATTTTTTGAGGGATGGAAACATGCAACATTACAAAGGCATAATATAGTACATTTTAAAAATGACAAAAATTTCTACAAATAAAAAAATAATAAAAAAGATTTTTTATTTTATTCAATATTCAATTTCTTATATAGCTCATTGGTTCAACTATTTCTTAGATGGTCCAACAGAAAATTCAAAATAAATGTTGAAAAAAATAATTTGTGTACGAAAGTTTTTGTAAAAAAGTGTTACGAATAAATTTCTAAAGAGTTTTCACCACATCGATTTTAGTTAGATAAAAACTTAACAAAAAATTTTTAAATGGTCAATCGACTGAACAAAAGATAAATATTTTGTTATTTTTAAATTGTAGATGCATAAAGTAAAACTTTTTAAGAATATGACAGTAATTTTCCAAAATACCTAGCACCATTGGGATGAGGTTCAGATACTCCCTTGGATAATTCTAAAAAAGATGCTTAATCAATTTGAGAGAGAATTTGTTTGGTTTAAAATTAATTCAGCTGGGGAAAATAGGAGGGGGGTTACCAGGTAGATCACTTAGAAATTTTAATAGGGAAATCGCTTTTTAGAAAAAAATTTATAAATAACATGCATTAAAATGTTATGCATCTAGTTTTATTCTATCTGATTAAACATACTGTACATAGTCCCCACATTCTTCCTAGTATTTCGGAATCATTCTAGAATTTCAAAAAATTTCTGAAACGTAGTGTAGGGATTTTGGACTTTGCCTCATTTTCGAAAATTGGGTTATGGGGGTATAAAGTGTATATGAGAGATCTAACTTTAAAATTTTAATTGATAAGGATTTTTTAGCACTTTGAGAAATCTTCTAAATATAATCACTTAAAATGTTTCCAGCGATACTTTTTTAAGGTTGGTTGTTTGTAGGTTTAAGGCCAATTGACTGCGCTAGGGTCCTAGGCCTATAAGTACATTGCCCCCCGTGAGGTCTTTCTAAGGGGTCGTAGCCCGTATTTATGCAAGTTTCGGAGAAAAAACACTAAAGGAACGGCTAGGTCGAAGAGTGCGGGATGGGATCGAATCCGGCACTTCCCATCCACCAGCTTTTCAGCGCAGAGCCGCTCGTGGGGCATTTTTTAAAGAAGCTTATATATATATATATATATATATATATATATATATATTCTAAAAGTCCCATTTTTCTTCCCAAATCTATAGGAAACGCCTTGAAAGTTTTGAAAACGTAAAAAGCGTGCATATTAAATATGAGTCTAAGTAGAACTTTAAATGAGCTCCTAATCCCCCTCCTATTCGACATTTTAATGTTTGCCTCCTAAGGTTTCTTCTATCTCAATTCAGCTTCAGTTTCTTTTTTTCTTTTCCTTTCTTTTCTCTTTCTTTTTTTTTAAATAAACCAAACGAGATCAAACCACGTGATCCTGAAATAGGAACATAATGGAGACTATTTTCAGTATATTTAATAAAAAAAAAAAAAAAGAGGCCAACAAAATATATTAAAAAAATTTTTGTTTGCAGAAGACATTTCCGACAAACTACAAAAAGAACTTCATTTGTTTAAAATTTCAAAGATGTGTCTTTCGCCCCCCCCCCCTCTTTTTACAGTTCGAATTTTCAAACAAAAAAAAAAATCCTTCAAACTGATTAAGCTCCCCCTCTCCCCGCCTCCTTTTTTTTTTTTTTTTTTTTTTTTTTTTACAGTTTTTAAATTTTCCAAGGTTTTCTCGAGACACGGGGGACGACTTTAAAAGAAAAATTTTCTTTCTTATTTTCCTAACAAATAGTTATAGAGAAAAACATTTTGTGTTAAAATGTTGTTTTGAAAGGGTCTTTCCATCAAACTAACAGAGATTCCCCCTCCCTTCACCCAAATTTCACATTTATAAAATTAAAATTTGCCCATCACTGAGTCCTTATGCCCCCCTCCCTTCCCCTACTATACACATTTGTTTTATTCTTAACTAAACAAAATTCCGTAAAAATTCTCGTAGACGTGTTTCACAGTTTTTAGAAATTCCGAAAATTACTAGATAAAAACAAATTGAATAATTCGTATTCGACACTGTTTGGCGAGATTTTGTATGAACTTTGGAAACACGCTTTTCTAAAATCTATGAAATTAAATTCATATAAAAATTCTACAGAACAACTTGATTAGTTTTTTATATAATACAAAATGAGTTTAAATCAGTTTAATTTAACGTTGTTTTCGTAAAGAATTTACCTTTACGATTTTTATAATATAATGCAAACTCAAGTTACTGTAACAATGTTTGTGTTAACAGTAATTATTAAGCTACGGAAAAATCATTTAATTTAGTATAAGTATTAATCGTTATTATTGTTGGTTTGGCCACGACTTTTAAGTTTTTAAACTGATTAATAGATTAGTTTTACAAAGTGAAAACAGTTACATATTATAATTTTACTTAATTTTTTGTGTTTAATTAAAAGCTTAAAATTGCCTCAGTTTACCTCGTAATCTTTTTAAGATTTTATGGATATTGTATAGGAAAGCTATATTAAAAAAAAAAACAAGTACTTACACAAATTTCAGAACAATATGTTGTACTAAATAATGAATAACAGAGGTTTTTTAAAAAAAATGTGATAGTAAAAAAAAAAAAAAAAAAAAAAAAAAAAAAAAAAAAATCCTTTGTAATGGAAATAAACATCCTTGAATCCTATTTGAACCTCTATGTCATTTAATAATTTGAATGATATCATTCACCAAAAAAAAAAAAAAAAATTCCTCAAAGTTTTATGCCATATTTTTTAGAATAGTGTGTACAGTATTTACAATGTTATTATTAATTTCTAATTTAAAAGTTGCAAATGCGTGGTAATTTCAATTTTATTTTATATCACTATTATATCTAAGAAATAAGTATATACGAGTTAAGGAGGATATTTTTTTTTATTTATTTATTTTTTCTGGAGTAGTTTTGATTGTTATATTCATGCCACCTCCCTACTGTTAAATTTAAGAAAGAAAGAAAGAAACGCGAATAATTTTTTAGGTGTAGATTTGATTTAAAAGAGAAAAATAAATAATAATAGAAAAATCTTTAAAAAGTGAAATTTTTATACTGGTAAATATTTAGGTAGTATAGTTTGTTATGAATTTAATTAAAAAAAATCTTAATCTATTCAAAATTTTATTATAGCTTAACATTTTGTAATTTATATATATGTACTAGAAACTTAATGAGCAAATTAATTATTTTCAAATTCTGTTTTAAGAATTTTTTCAATCCGTAGTTTAAGTGATTTATCACCTAATTTTGAAAAAATTACAAATATTTGCATATTATTATCATATTATTTGTCATTTTTATGAAAATAAAGAAAAAAATTTTTTTTTGTTGCAATCACTTTTTAAAATAAAACCAATTTTGAAAGTTAACAACGTATCAGCATGAAAACAATGTAAATACAATGAATATTTTTGATAAACAAATGTCATATAAAATACAAGTACCTAAATAAATAACTCATTTAATATATATATTAAAAAAAGAAAAATATTTTTTTCTATATTTTGTGTTTATTTTTGACGCCAGTTCCCGATAGAGGGAGCCAAAACGATTATTTGATATTGAGTATTTCAGATAGAAAAGAAGACTGTATTCGTCCTCGAAACTGCCGCATCACGGTATTTTCGGAGTAAAAAATAGTTCGATTTTTAAACTGAGTTATAAAAAAAAACAAGAGTTTTCCTAGGGAAAAGGGAGATGTCAGGCACATCAGATAAAAGAGATTAATATCATATATCAATTAAACGACATTCGGTCGAGCCATATTCGAGAAAAATTTAACCACCCCTATAGACCGTCCATTTACAACTTATATAAGCCAATTCATATCTCAAAATATATTGCACGCAGAAACGTAGCGATTTCAGGGTAGGATCAGACAGAAAGTGAAAGACTATTTTGAAAATATCAGATAAAAACATCCTATATTTCCTGAGATATTAAGTGTCGGCTTTCAGCGGTTTCTTTGATCTCAGATTAGCTGTATATATGAGTGTCGCAGTTTTCGTTCGTATTTTCCGCTGAGTGTCGCCGCGTTCGTTTGTTTTTTCGCTTGCGTCACTAGAAAAACTGCCGTTTTTCATGATTACCTATCTATCTATCGGTCTATCTATAACATTATTATCGAATTTTTGTAAATAAATAAATTGTAAAATCATTTATGTCACCAAATTATATTCTAATATATTTCTCACTATTATATATATATATACAAAAAATATTTTAAATGGTGTGTTTTAAAACTTAACTCCCCTATGAGATAAATGAAATTCAATATTGCATCTGGATTAAATATAAAGCGAAAATGCATTTGTTATACTAAAAATATTTTCTATTTTAGGTAAAAAATTCAAATAAATCTTCTATGCAAAAAATCGTAAAAAAAACAGTGCGTTTATGATTAGAACCGTATAATGCAGATAAAAAATTTCTATCTATATAATAATTCTCTACCGTGGGCCATTTACGATTAAATTTTGTTGAGACGATACGATAATGATGTAAAATGTTATCTGTTTGGTATACCCAGATCCAAAGAATAAATTCGACTGATAGAGACAAACCGATTATAAGAGTTTTGAATAGAGATTTTAGATACAACAATTTAATCAAATGCACTTGAAATGCCCATTAAAAAAAAAAAAAAAAAAAAAATTGAAAAATTATCAATCCTTTGTGTGGAAATCTATGCTCATAATCTCATATTTAGAAGTATATTTTGAAGAATTTAAAACCAGTTAGGCCTTGCATTAAAAAGTGGCTATAATGGCGAGAGTGGAACTTAGGAACTTAGTGGAGCTATCTATTATTTGTATATACATATATATATATATATATATATTAGATTTTTCATTAATTACAAAGAAAATGAGCGTTATTTCTTTATATTTATTTATTTATTCTGTACATACTTCTATTAATTATGGAATTTCTGCCATGTATGGCGATGAGTTAATTCATTTCCGTCAAATTTTAGGAGATAATTGGTTTTTACTATAACAATAATCTAATTTAATTGTGAGTATAGTGAAAAAAAAAGTATTTGCTAAAATTGAAATTATAATGCAAATGTCAAAGATTTAAATAAATATATATATATATAAACTGAAAATTTCCAATGATGTTATTTATGAGATTTTTCTGAAAATCACATTAAATAGGTATTATTACGCGAGTGTTCTACGTGGGAAAGGCTAGAAAGTTAACAATTTTTGTTTTTTATTTTTCTCTATTCTTTTCTTTTTACATAAAATAATAATAATAATAATAATAATAATTTTGTTATTGAGGCTCTATAAATTTGACTTTAGCATTTTTATTTATTTATTTATTTATTTATTTATTTATTTTACACAAACGAATACATATTCAAAATTTAGCCTTTTCACTGTAATTCCACTACAGTTATTCCATAAAATATATTTTTTTCCCCTGTTAAATCACTATATTTTAAACAAGCAATAATTAAAGTCTTAAACCAAGTTGATTAAACTAAAATAGTCGGCTATGGTTATTTAATTTATTCAAATTTTAATGTAAATATGATTAAGATTGTCCCCTTCCGTTTATATATATATATATATATATATATATATATATATATATATATATATATAAAATCCTAATTGAAATAAAAATTTACAAGTGTGCATTTTTTACCCCCATTCCATTATGACAGTAGTAAAAAGTATTTTGAAATGAATTTATTTTTTTTTCCTCAGGAAATAAATAAATAAAGGTATAATTGCGGATGGGGAAAAAATAGCTGTTAAAATGAATAAGATATACTTTAAAAAAGCTTTTTTTAAAAAGCTATACTTTTTTATTGTTTTATTATTACGGTACGATTTTTTTAATTTTTTTTTTAATTTACTTTTTTTATTGAGGGCTATTCACATATCTTTCAATAGTAATGATAATGATTTTTAATGTTTCTCTAACTATCAAACTCCGATTTCCAATTAATGCGTGTTATTTGCAAATATATGTAAATAACAAATATCACTGAAAAGAGATTTTTATAAAACCTTTTAAATTAATGAAGAAAAGTGAATGTATATTAAAGTATAAAGGAAGAAGTGATTTGTGTATTCAAAAAACGATCAAATCAATTCATAAGTAATTTCCATAAAACTAAATTTTCCATAAAAAAGAACATTTTTTTTTTAGAACAAAGTTCCCTTTGAACTATTTTCTATCGGATATGAAAGAAAAGTTGGCCTTTTCTACTTTGTAAGAAAGAACTACTGGAAAGTAAGTAAAATGTCAGAGTAAAATATGTGCAATAAAATATTCTATATATTATCTAACCAACAGGTTATATATACTATCACTTATTTTAATATTTAAATAATATGCAAATACCCGTTTAAGCATAATGCTATATTATGTATACTAATAAAATATAATATACATTATTTAGTTGGGAAATTTTAATAAAGTTTATATAATAATATTTGCAGAAAAAAATAGAGATACATATGGGAATATAAAATATTTTCGATAAAACGTTCTTTATATTATTTTATCATAGGGCTTTATTTGTTAAGTGTCTTTGAAAAATATAGTTTTTAGGCAAAAGTATATCTGATATAAAATATATACAATAAATCATTCAATAGATTATTTAACCAATATGTTATATATATATATATATATATATATATATATATATATATATATACAGTACCTGGCCAAATTATTAGACCATTGGCAAAATATACATTTTTTTATGTTTACAACCTTATTAATGAAGAATTTTATTAAAAGATATATTTTCTTCATTCATATTTCGAAAACATATACATTAAGGAATACAATGACAAAGAAATACTACAATACAATACTTATTGAAGAAAGAAAAAATTGATAAATTAAATTTAACAGAAAAATCAATATTTCGTATGTCCACCTTTGGTAACTAAAAGGGCTTTAACACGACGAGGCATACTTTCTATGCATGCTTGGATGGTTTCTTGAAGATCCTTATTATGATTCCACTGGTATGTTAAAGATTCCAGCAACTCTACCTTATTTGTTATATTTTTCTTATGCATTTCTTTTTCCAGCAACTCCCAACCATTTTCAATAGGGTTCATATCAGGCGAGTTGCCAGGCTAATCAAGAACTTTGATTTTTTTTCGCTCTAAATACTTCGATACACTTTTAGCTTTATGGCATGGAGCACTATCATGCATGAATACTGGTTCCTCGTCTCCAGGAAACCATTCTTGCATTTGTGGCAGGAGCCTGGTTTGTAAGACTTTCAGGTATTGATCTTGTTTCATTGTATTTTTCACCACATACAGAGGACCAGAACCTTTTCCTGATATGACAGACCACACCATGACTGATGGAAGATGTTTGATGGTGGAAACAATACAGTCAGACTTGTATTTCTCGTTTGGACGCCGCCGAACGATTTTGGTTTTTTCGGTTAAAATATGAAAAACAGATTCATCAGAGAAGCAAACCTGAAAATTAAACAAAATTGCTTTTTATTTAATTTCTTTATATTCATTGTAAATGCCAATATATCGTTGATCAAAATAAATAGCTATATACCTTTTTCCAGTCTTCTATTGTCCAATTTTTGTGCTTTTTCGCCCACTCCAAGCATTTTTTCATCATTTCTGATGTAAGCCTTGGCTTGCGAGCCGGTTTCATGGCAATGAGTTTATTTTCTCCCAAGCGACGTCTCAAAGTTCTTTCTGATATATTAATGCCTTCATTTTGAACTTCTTTCATCAACATGTCTAGCAGTTTCTTTCTGTTATTTATACAAATGTCTCGATTTTTCGATCCGTCCTTGGCGTCGTAATGCGAGCTCGTCCACTATTATTCTTCCGTGATGGATCCAAACTTATGTTTAAGACCATTTTCTTTTTAATATTTTTTACTAAGCTTCTGGATACTCCTACCTTTGCTGCAATTTGATTTTAGGTCAGTTTAGTGGCCATTAGTAGACCATAAACCTGCCCTACTCTCTTTGGTGAAAAGTCAGCCTTTCTTCCCATCTAAAATGTAGGAGCAAAAACTTTTTATGACAATAAATGAATAAAAATGTTAAATATCCCACACGATATTAATAACAATTCAAAACTTACTTTTTCCAGCAAAATATTCGCTTCAATCCAAAATAAACAAGAAGAGCAAATTTTACGTTATAATGCAAGTGTACACCTATGCCACTGTATCACAGAATAATAACTAACTGTCTTGTGTTGCCAGCTTGAAAATGTTTCTGTAATAAATGTACTGAAATAAGCCTAAGGCAGCAGTAATTAAATAATAATAATTTTGAGCAGGTCAGGTATAATAAACTTCCAATTTAAAAAAACTTTAAATATTTTCTTTGGTATAATAATTTGGCCAGGTACTGCATATATCAATACGCACTATAAAAAATAAAAAAATAAAATCTTACATATATAAAACCTTTACATATATGAATGTAAAAACATCTACGTATAAATACCCAATTCGGAAAAGCCATCTATTCATGAATAAATACATTTTTTTTTCATAGTCGCAGGTTTCTATCGATGTATCCCCTATCTTATTTCATGTGATTCTGTAAAAGCTAACACTTTGAGTGCACTACATTTTATTTTTTTTTACGGGAGAGTACAGGCATAAATCAGAAGTACAAGTGTTGTATGGATAAGATGATCAGGGTGACGTGATACGCATAACGGATCGGAAAAACGATACCTTTTTACCTAGGCGCCCGAATCAGTAACTGGATAAAAAGATATTTCCGGAGAATCACTGAGGCGAAGAAACTTGGGAATACTCGTTTGATAAAATTATCAAAACTCTAACTTTTATCAAAGGAAGAAATATTTCTTTCTTGGGAAGACGGAATTTTCGTTGATGATTTTGATTTCTAAGGCAATTTAGGAATTTCTTTTAAAGATATTTTTTTTTCTTCGAAAAATTTGAAATATTCAGGGTATGTCAAGGTTCTACTAAAATGTTTTAGAAGAATTTGAAAAAGTAGAATATGGAGTGTAGAAGACATATTGATTAGCTCTAATGATCGTGCGTATATTACTTTGAAGCACAACGAAATATAATTCGATCACATAAATTGAGATTCTTAAAATAAAATTATTCATAGATATAATTTATTCTAATATGCATAGTTATAGAAAATACTTTTTACTAATAGTTATAACAAAAAATAACTTAAAGTATGAATTTGAAAATAGCAAAATGTTTCTTTTTTTTTCTTTCTGTATGGGTAATTTTGGAGAACATTCTTATTGTGTTTTAAATACGAACAATTACAAACACGTTTAAATTCACACAGTTTTGAAAAAGTAGAATATCGGGTGGATGTTACATTGATTAGCTCTAATAATCGTGCGTATATTACTTTGAAATACAGCGAAAAATAATTCGATCACATAAATTTTTAAAATAACATTACTCACTGGTATTATTTATTTTACTATGTATAGTTTTAGAATTTATGAAGACTCTGTACTTAAATTGTTTTAGAGAAAAATAAATACTGTGGTAAAGCATGGTAATTTCTTTTATTATTATTATTAATCTCAAATTTCTACCAATAAAAAATAATTTAAATTATAAATTTGAAAATCGCCAAAAGTTTGTTTTAAGCTGATTTTAAATAAAAACAGGAATTTTTTTTTTTCTCTCTGTATGCGTAATTTTGGAAAACACTCTTATTATGTTTTAAATGAAGCATGATCAAACACGTTTAAATTCACGCAAATTTCGGATAACTGTTGATCAATCACATATGAAATAACAGAAGTGCCCTATATTCTAATTATTAACTTATATCTCCCACACATAATTTTTAATAAACAACATAAAGAAGGAAAGAAAAATACAAATAAAAGTTTTCTTAAGATTGTTTTATTAAATTTAACGCTTATATCAGTCAGAAGCATAAAAAATAAAACATTTAAAATTAAATGAAAAATTAGGGCTATAATCAAAAATCGCATTTACACATTCCGATGAATGTAGTCTATCAACCTCAGGCCATAACATTACCTTATATTAAACGAGACGTAGCCAATCCTCGATTATAGCTTCAGGATCCACCCTTCCCGAGCTTCGGTTACCTATTATTTTTTTTTTTTGTATATTTTGGTCTTATTTTCATTGCGGCGTTAACTTACTTATTTTTTTTTCATACACTTGTGATTGTGAGTTTTTTCGTTTTCATACCATGCTGTTTTCTATGGATATTTGAAACTTTTCATCCGGTTTCTTTCATTCTAAAGTGCGTTGGTTCCCGACCGTCCACCAAGTTTTATATTAGGCGAGACATAGCTCATCATCGTAGACAGCATCAGGGCCCTATGTGCCTACCCTTCCAGAATTTTTTTTTTTCTCCGCACACTTATGATTTTTTTTTTTCTTAATTTCACCGTTCTTATTTACCTTTAAGATTTGAAACTCATAAATGTTATAACAATTTCACCACCTAATTAAATTTTTAATTTACCAGAAGCCAAACTATTAATAAAACCAAATTAATATTATACAATAGCGAAACCAAAATCATTCAAAGAAAGGTTTCCAAATAAAATTCATGGTTCACGACCCAATTTTCATACTTCCACAGACAGAACAATTTTAATATTGGACACCCACAACGCCTTTTAAATTTTTGTCGTCATGTTAGTGAAGACTTTTTATTATTATTTTTTTAAAATAAATAAATAAATAAATAAAATAAAACAAAATAAAGTAATTCCTATTTTGATTATAATTTTTATGATTGTGTTTTTTAGTCAATTTATGACACAAAATTTCATATTCTGTATATATCTTTAAAATGTTGCTAGGTTTAAAATGACGCTTGCAAAGGTTCTGAAGAAACAATTGTTAAATATATATTTTTTTCGTAAAATAATCTCCTCAGACAAAAGTCGTCATTTTTTCTTATTAGTCCATTGAGCTATGTCCGCGTGCTTAAATATTGTTCATATATAAATATTATCTTTTTATCCTCGCGTATCGTATCGTTTCTATAATAACTGAAACAATAATTGAAACAAAAAATAATTAACACTGGTTCATGTTAGAGAAATATTATATAGATTACTAGCAAGTTTTGCCCGCTTCGCTGGTCTATATACTGAAATGAATCCTCAGAATAAATAATCTGGTGTGTCACTCTCACGACTTTCTCTTACCCTGAAATTTAATACTATAAATACAGGTTGGAGATTAAGAGGTAAGATAACGAGTACAGTTATGTAAACCTATGTTAAACAATTCAAATTAGGCTTTGGAAGAGTTTTATGTGATAATTAGTTCTATGTGAGGGGAGCTACCGCCCCCCTCAACACCCCATTTCATTAATGCACCTACATTTATATGGAATATAATTCGGTTATTAAAAAATAATTCTATTTTTTAAAAATAATTTATTAAAATTATCATTAAAAAAAAATCTTTTATGATAATGCAGACGATTTCCATATTAGAGAAGTAGTATATCACAAAAAAAAAAAAAAAAAAAAAAATTGAATTTATTCTCAATATTACAAAAAAAAAAAAAAAAAAACTTTATTTTAAATTATTGCAGATTGATGGTTCAACCATTCGTTTTAAAAGTATTGGCGAGCTTTTTTGAAAGATACCCATTATGAAAATTTACTCCCCTTGAGGGGGGGGAGACTTTCCCCCAGAGGGGGAGGCGAGTCTTCTACATACACAAATTTTTTTTCCCAGTTGACTACCTCTATTACAAAATATATATATTCGTTTAATTTTGTTTAGTGCAGTCTATAGATGTTAAACTCTACTTACCTGCAATTACCCCCATAGACGTAATGTATTTGAATACTTTTGAGTGTCCCTGTACACGAACCATTTGCGTCATCTCAACGAAAAGCTTACTGTAGCATCCCTATATGATACACATTTAGAATACCGAGTTTGGAATTTCTGCTACTATTTCTTCTTAAGATATGCTGATAACAAACACACAGACAGACAGACTCACAGACAGACAGACACACAGAGAATTCACAAAAAAACATGCTTTTCGTATTCAGGGGATCTCAGAACATGTGAATATAACAAAAACTCACGTTCGAAATTTTGACCTTAAAGCAATACTTTCTCGACCCTATGGGTAAGAAAACGTAAAAATCGCAAAAAAAAAAAAAAAAAAAATGAAATTAGTCAAAATATAAGTTCTCCCTATTTTTTGTAGCGGTATTCCCGCATGCCACAGTCGATTCTGAAGTCCCAATGCAGTCTTTTACCTGCTTTTTACTCTTTTTTTTTTTTTTTTTTTGTATATATTTTTTATGGACTACTTGGCTCAAGTTAGCTGTCCCACACACGAAAAAAAGTTTTTTGGCGAAAAATGTCCTACCTACTTCAGCATCAAAAGTTAAAAAAATACACGCAGGACTATCAAAAAATAAAGCTCTTTAATATAGTTATGAATTAGCTTTCATTTTTTTATTATTTAATTTTGATAATGACGTGATTTTGTCATGGCCTGAGTAAATTTAATATTTATTTATTTATTTATTTACTTTTTACTATTATTCGCGTGAAAATATATTTTATTATATGTCGAAAAATAAAAATAAACTTCTTTGTCAACAATTAAAAATTAAAATAAATAATTTTAAATCTTTATTTTAAAAGAAATATCTATATTATATAGAAGATATAGTATAGATAACGTTTTGCTTCCATGATAGAAAACCGTAGTTCTTACTAGATAAGTAAAACTGAATGATAAAAATTTATATTATTATGAGTTTATTCCTTCTTACATAAACAGTGCTTAAATAATGATGATATTTTATAAACATATTATTATAGTACGATTATTTTATAAACATAGTTTATTTATGAATAAACATATTAGTTGATATTTTATTTAAATTTAACATAACTATTATGTTAAATTTAAATACGCTATGCTAGGTATATTGTTATTCCTAACTAATATTAAAACGTTTGCAATATAATTATTAATTAACTTTATGTACAAATTTTAAGTCTTCTGAAACAATAATAATGATAATAAAACTAAAAATTAAATGCACACAGTCACCCATAACTCTAAATACCTACTTACAAAAGCTTTCTGCTCTCATAACATATTCTTTATTTCGGATTCAGTCGAATACACCGACTGTATCCTATTTCAAGCGGAGCTGTTAGCGCAAACTCTTTGAGTGCACAGTATTTTATTTCTTACTAGGAAGAGAAAAAAAAGACGACGAAATTTACGCAGATCTAAAGTACAAGTGTTATAGGGATAAGATGATCTTTAGGACGTGATAGGCATAACATAAGAGAGATTTTTTTTCTTTTTCACCTATACTTTAGTAAGTAACCGGATAAAAATATGTTTTTTGTGGATTTTATGAAACTACGCATCCAGGGAATATTTGGAAGATAAAATTATCTAATGTTTTTAGATGTATCCTGTAGTAAATGTTATATTTTCTTTATTATTCTTTTCTCAGGGATTTTTTATTTATTTATTTTAATTATTATTATTTTTTTAAATAATTGATTTATGGAAATTTATAACGTTATATCATCCTACATTAAAAAAAAAAAAAAAAAAAAAAAAAACGTTAAATTCGTTCAATATTATAAAGTATGAGAACGTTGTAAAAAAACAAATAAATTTCAAAAACAATCAACAAATGTTTCGGTTCGAAATAAATAAGCATAGTTCTTTATCAGGTACGAAAGTAAATACATAGCTGCTTTATTATATTGAAAGCAAATAAATGTTACATGTGTATGGTTTTTCAATATAGAATGTCATTATATATATGCTTTATTCATTATATGCAGTACCTGGAAGACCGAGTCCAGTCGGTGTCATTGTAAAGGCAATTCGTAGAGTGGATACAGTGATTTGTTTTCAGATAATTATATTTCTTATTTGATTGCCCATAGCAAATCGTTAGGTTACCACTAAATGCTAATTTTCCTGGCGATAAGAAAAATTCAAATCGAATAATCATATAAAATCGCTAACTATGATTTCTTATGAAAATCGTTGAAGCAGCAGATTTCTGCTACATATGGTTCAAGGCAAAGAACAGCGATGGCGAGTTTTTATGAAAAAGAAGATGAGTAAGAACGGCTTTTTCATAAAAAAATAACTTAATAAATAAATAACAATAACAATAAAAATAAATAAACGACTTTTTTTTTTTTTTTAATTAGTTCCAATGATTTCTAGAAAAAAAAAGAAGAAAAAAAGTTTATGCCTTATTTCCCTCTGTATTATGCAGGTTACCAGTGAATGCAAATTATACTGAAGATGATATATTTCAGATCAAAATAACATCTCAAAAACACACGAACACTAAATATTTATCAAAATCATTCGAGTACTTAAAAAAAAAAAAAAAAAAAAAAAAAAAACGTAGTTTCTTGCATTTTTTCCTGATGAAAGCACTGGTTACGGATAAACGTTAAATGTTCTAAAGAGATTGTTTGATTTTTGTGTTTATAATTATATTGTAAACTCAAAAATCCTTGAAATCTAAATTTTTATCAAAATTATTCGAATAGTTCCTAACAAAAACATCTCTCTGCCCCATTTTGCCACTTGTGAAATGAGCGTTAAGAGAAAAAGTTAATTTTCATGAAGATGGGGATAAATCAGATGGGTTTCATATCTCAAAAAAACCTTAATGCTAAGTTTTTATCAAAATCTTTACAGCCATTTATTTAAAATTAAGAGAGTTTCTGCCCCACGTGTGCAACGGGTGGAGTGAAGCTTAACTGTGAACGTTGTTAACTTTTTTGAAGATGAGAAAATTCATTTTGATTTCTCATCTAGAAAACCCCCAAACCTTAAATATTTATAAAAATCTTTCGTGCATTTTACAAGTAAACCAAATTCTAGCCATATTTTGCTATGGTGGAAAGAGGGTTAACGCAGCAGTTAACGCAGCAGTTAACGCAGCAGTTAACGCTTACTTTCCGGGAGATGAGCAGACGTCAGATAGGCTTCTCATTAAAAAAAAAAAAAAAAAGCTTTAATTCTATGTTTTTATTAAAATCGTGTGATATATTTCCGGGAAAAACCAAATTTTTGCCATATTTTGCAATGGACGAAAAAGAGTTAACAGTGACCGCTAATTTTCGTGAAGAGGAGGATAAACTTAATAGGTTTGTATTCTAAAAAATCATTAACCCTAACTTTTTATTAAGATCGTCATGTCCATTTCCCAGAAAACCCAAATTCAGCCATATTTTTAAAATGGCAGCTGATGGGTTAACAGCAAATGTAAATTTTTCTTACGATGAGAATAAGTCGAATTAATCCCCCCCCCCCCAAAAAAAAGACTTTTAACCCCAATCTTTCTCTAAAGTCATTATATCGATTTCCTTGTAAACCTAATTTCTACCATATTTTCTAACAGGAGGATAAATGGTTAACAACAAACAAAAATTTTCCTAGTAGGAGAATGAACTTTATTGACTTTTCACTTCAAAATACCATTAACCACAAACTTCAATCAAAGTCGTTATGTTCATTTCCGAGAGAGCTCAATTTCTGCCATATTTTGCAACTAGCGGATAAAGGGTTAAAACGAACGCAAGTATTTCTGAAAATGAGATTAGTCTGATTAATTTTTCATTCCGAATAAATTTTAACCACATGCGTTCATCAAAGCCTTTATATCGTTTTCAAAGCAAACTCCATTTCTGCTATATTTTCTAACCAGCAGATAAATAATTAACAGCACACCGGAAATTTCATGAAGATGATGAAAACTCTAATCGATTTTTTACTCCAAAAAACACTTAACCCAAACGTTCATCAAAATCGTCATACTCATTTTTGAGAAAACACAATTTTTGCCATATTTTTAAACGGCAGTGAAAGGATAACAAATAAAGTGAATTTACATGAATATAAGGATAAGTATAATTGATTTTCCCCCAAAAAGCACTTAATCCAAAACATTATTCAAAATAGATATATTTATTGTTAACAACAAACGCAAATTTTTTGAAAAAGGAAATATTTCGAATTAATTTATCACCCCAAAATACACATAAACCCAAATTTTTTATCTAAATCGTAATGTCGAATTTCGAATAAACTTAAGTTCTGCTATATTTTGCAAAAGGCCGATAGGGGGTTAACAGCGATCACGAATTTTTCTGATGATAAGAATAAGCGTAATCGTTGTTACTCCAAAAATCCCCTTACCCCAAACTTTCAACAAAATCGTTATGTACATTTCCGAGTAAACCTAATTCCTGCCATATGTTGCAAGTAGCCGATAATGGGTTAACAGCGGCATCGAATTTTCCTGAAGAAGAGGATAAGCTCTATCCTCTAACATAAGAGGATAAGAGAGATATAAGCTCTCTTTATACCCCTGAAAAACTAGAAACCTAAACTTTCATCAAAACTGTTTTATCCATTATTGAAAATCCAATTTCTTCCATATGTTGCAAGTGACCGTTAAATAGCTTGTAACGAACACGAATTTTTTCTAAAGATGAAAATAATCACAATCTTTTTTTTTTTTTTTAAACACCAAAAACACTTAACCCCAAGCATTTATCAAAATTGTTATATTTATTCACGAATAAACCCAAATTTTGCCCGATATGCTGAATAGCGAATAAAGGGTTAACATAAACACGAATTTTCCTGAAAATGAACGTATGTCCAATTAATTTAGCACTCCAAAAAACACTAAATCTAAATTTTCATAAAGATCGTTATATCCAATTTCTGCCGTATGTTGCAAGTGGCCAAAAATGGGTTAACATTTGACACGAATTTTCCTGAAGATGGGGATAAGCTCAAACTTTTTTTTACCCCAAAAATCTCCTAACCCCAAACTTTCATCAAAAGTTTTATATCCTTTTCCGAGTAAACCCAATTTCTGCCACATCTTGGAAATGGTCGATAAAGAGTTATCAATGAATACGAATTTTCCTGAAAATGAGAATTAGTCAAATCGTTTCTTATCCCTCAATGTCCCTAACCCAGAACTTTCATCAAAATCATTATATTCATTTCTGATTAAACCCAATTTCTGTCATATATTGCAAGTCGCCGATAGAGGTTAACAGCGAACGCGAATTTTCCTGAAAATTAAGTTAACCCTATTTTTTTTTTTTTTTTTTTAACCTCCAAAATCCTTTAACCCCAAATTTCCATCAAACTCTTTATATCTATTTCTGACTAAACCCAATTTCTTCCGTGTGTTGCAAGTGGCCGGTAAAGGGTTAACAGCGAACGCGGGATTTCCTGAAGAAGAAGATAACCCCCCCCCCCCCAAAAAAAAAAAAAAAAAAAAAAAAAAAAAAAACAATAAGGATATGTTGTAAAACATTCGTTTGCCTCTTTGAATTCCATGCATTAAAATTCTTTAAAAATATGCCTTAGATGTTTTGTGTTACATGTTTTTGATGGTTTTTATAAGTAATCTTACAAATCCAAGCAGATTTGTCGGTATTCTGCAGATTTTTCGTAGTCTATAAGTTACACTATTGCTATTATTGTTATTATTTTTTTCATTATTATTAATGAAATAAGAAATATTTACTTTCGTTTCGTAAAATCTCGTGATCTTACATTCTCGACAAAATTACTGAACAGTCTGAGAACAAATATTGAAATCCATACCGAATGAGAAAGTCAAAATGATCATTAGAAATAAAACTTTATTATTTAAAGACTGGTATGAATGACGATAGTGAAAATATTAATATTAAAAAGTGATATTTTGTGTTCGGGATATCACAAAAGGTTTTATACAATTTGCAGACGGCAGAAAATGTTTGAAAGAAAAGAAAAAAAAAAAAAAAACTCAATAATCATGACTGATAATCATTAAAACGGTTAGTAAAATCGGATAGCAGAAAATCGATTTTAGAACTAGCGATCATCTTCAATAAGGAATACAAGATCTTTTCCACAGGGCTGTAGGAACATATTCTGGGGCTCCCCCCATAAATTCGTCTGGGGCCCCCTCCTGTTATTTTAGAACAAAAACTGTATTGAAATTTCCATATCAGATTTTACTTTTATGACGATACAATTACCCTGATACTTATGCATATAATCAGTACACACTGGTGCACAAAATCTAAGGACGGATGACAATAGCTAAGTTATATAGTTTTTTTTTTTTTTTTTTTTTTTTTTTTTTCTAATACCTAAAGCTTTGAATACTTCATGGATTCTCTTAAAATTTTAAGGGTAAAAAGAACATGTTAAAGCGCATGTATTTCACCAAAAGGTTTGCCTCGAAGGCTGAAAAGGGTTTAGTCGTAAATTAATATATATATATATATATATATATATATATATACATATATAATCTTTGGGATTACCCTGTAAAAAATAATGCTTGAAATGAGTTGCAGCTATAGTATATGATTATGGGCGTTCTTCTAATGTCAACTTGTTTGAGAGTCGCACTTATATTAACAGAGACATAAAGGTTTCTTTAATAACGTAGATAATTTTTAGTACATTATTTATCTATAACTAGCAGGCTTCGCTTTGCTTTGATGCTCACTATATTAAAAAAAAAAAAAAAAAAAAAATACCTCATATATTTGATTTGCAATTCTCAAAAAAAAAAAAATAGAAATTGTAACTTCTAAACCTTCATTAAATTATTTAATTTTATTTATAATTGTTGCCAAAAAAATTAAACTTTAAATTTTACATCTACTTTTTAAGATAGCACGCGATCTTGTTTTATATAAAAATTAAACCATTAAATTCATTTTTTTTACTTATTTTTATTTCATATTGCTCGCGCACTTCTTATTTCCTAATTCAAAATTATTAAAAAGAAAAAAACTTTTTCGATATCGCTTGTAACGGTACTGATTATTATAAATTTTATTTTCTTTTTCTTTCAATAATAATAATAATAATAATAATAATAAAAGATTTTGATGAAATTCTGGCAAAAGCAGAATTTAGTTTAGAACGGAGGACTATTAGTTTTTTTTTTTTTTTTTTTTTTTTTTTTCTTTTTTCAAATTATAACATCGCTTTCAAATTATTCAATTATATTTTCGATAAATTTTAGATTTCGACAAATGTCCAACTATCGAAAACGACAACGCAAAAATCCCAGATTGAGACTAATAGGCCTTCAGTCCTAATAAAAATAATATTAACAAAAATATTAAAAAAGTATGAAGTAACTTTAAAGATATTCATTTCTAGTGATGTTTCTATACAGAAAAAAGGAACATTTGGATAAACATTTGCTCATTTGCTATTCTTCTAAATCCTTTATTAATTCTTCCAATTTGTAATTAAATTTAATGAATATTATAACTATTATAACCAATCATATAATACATCCAACAGAATATCCAAAATACAGTGTACAATGTATGTCGAGTCATACATATTTTGAGAATAATATTGACGGCTAAGTTTCACTGCCGGAGGGAAACCGGGAAATATTTTGGTCTAATTAAACGTTATAACACGATAATAAGGAGTTATTTAGAATTATTTAGACATATTACACCTAAATACACATCTTTACTCATTATTATTATTATTATTACTATTATTATTTGTTTAAAAAAAAATCAAAATAAATGAAAATTTAAACTAACATTTGTAATTAATTCTTTATTCTGTTTAATATTTATAAGCATTTATGCATTTGAATATTATCCGCGATGCAACACATTTATGTCATGCTGCCTGATTGATAATATTATACATAAATAACCGTAAAAAAAATTAGAGAATTTTTGCCTAGCAAACGAAACAACAATGAAACTCATGTTTCTTGCCAACCAAAACTTCACAATTATTTTGCCGAACAAGTAGCCCAACAAATTGAACCGATGTTAGTATACTGTTGTATTCGTTGAGAAATGGTGGAATAGAGTGCTAATAATTAGCTAGCCAGTGTCCAAGAGTTTCAGAGTTCTCTTGCATATAAAATGGAATTAATTTTACTGGATCATTGTTAGAAAACTATAGATTGTTGTAACAATTCATGTTGATGGTGTTGCATGTTCTTTGGGAACTTGTTGGAGTATATTGTTGATCCTATATTAGAGCGGTTTCTTCGAGGATTGGATCGAGACAGCACATTTACTCCTTTGAAATAGACATCTAAATTTTTAATTGTTGTCTTTATTTTAATTTTTTCAACCATAATATAAAATATGCTTTCACTTAAAAAAAGTAAAATAAATAAAATAAAAAATTAATATTTTCTTTTGACGTTCAAATGCTTTAAAATGCTGATTAGATATTTTCTTTTGTAAGAAAGCCTCCTGCTACCTGAAACCCCCGTTATGAATTTAGACCCTTCCACTAAAAGTAAGGAAATAGAAAACGAAAGATGTAATGGGAAAACACGTAAACTTGTGTTGTATCATGCACGTATATACGCTTCGTGCACATAATATATATATATATATATATCACTGGACACCCCCTACCTCGCTGTGCATGAATCTGAGAGCGCATGTAACTCGTTTTCGAAGTCATCACTATCACGCACGTATGTTCGCTTCGCACACATGAAAAAAAAAAAAAAAAAAAAAAAGATCACTGGACACCCCTGCCTCGCTGTGCATGAATCTGAGAACGCATGTAACTCGTTTTCGAAGCCATCACTATCACGCACATATGTTCGCTTCGCTCACATGAAAACCAAAACAATATCACTGGACACCCCTGTCTCGCTGTGCATGAATCTGAGAATGAATGTAACTCGTTTTCGAAGCCATCACTATCACGCACGTATGTTCGCATCGCTCACATGAAAACCAAAAAAAAAAAAAAAACATCACTGGACACCCCAACCTCGCTGTGCATGAATCTGAGAACGCATGTAACTCGTTTTCGAAGTCATCACTATCACGCACGTATGTTCGCTTCGCTCACATGAAAACAAAACAAAAACACCATTGGACACCCCAATCTCGCTGTGCATGAATCTGAGAACGCATGTAACTCGTTTTCGAAGCCATCACTATCACGCACGTATGTTCGCTTCGCTCACATGAAAATCAAACAAAAACATCACTGGACACCCGTGTCTCGCTGTGCATGAATCTGAAAACGCATGTAACTTTTTTTCGCTGAAATCACTATCGCGCACACAACTCCCCCCCCCAAAAAAAACAAAAAAACAAAAAAACAATGGATATCCCTGCCTTGGTGTGTTTGAATCGCAAAAGTGCACGAAATTACGATACTTACGTATTATCCGTAAGTACATGCATGAACAAATTTAATATTTTATATATATATATATATATATATTTTTTTTTTTCATGTGAAAGCATATTTTATTTTATGTTTGAAAAAATTAAAATAAAGACAACAATTAAAAATTTAGATGTCTATTTCAAAGGAGTAAATGTGCTGTCTTGATCCACTCCTTTTCTTCGGCCGTCGCTGGTCTTTTATCGGAACCCTTAGGCTTTATTAGGGATTTTGTTTGTGCCATTAATTGGACTTTCATTTAAGTGGTTTAATGGAGCTTTTAAAGGAATCAAAGTGGTTGCTGGGATAAGTTTACTAAGCGAACATTTCTATCTGCTAACCAGCGATAGGATCCACAATTTGCCAGCAACATGGCCACTTTTTTATTCTAAAACTAATAGTTCATAAACAAATCAAAATACAACACTTAAAATTGAAAGTACTATAACCACTATAAATATAACTGTACCATAGGGTTGTAATAACGATCATATTAGACTGTAATAGTATATTTGTCGTCGTATTGCTGTCTCTTTATTGTGGACCGTATAATATACAATTCTGAAAATATTAACAATTACAGATTCATAATACTAATTTATTATACTACTTAATTTTTATATTTGATTACACTTAGTGGTGATAATAAGTATAGGGACATCCATCATCACAACCTCTATAACTCCGATTGCATTTCTGATAGCATTCATGCACTTGGATGCTAACGGGCACAGTGTGCTAATATTCAGGGAAAAAACAAAATATTCGATATATACATAATGATAATATTCTAAAATCGCCTATTGCTTCCCCCTGCTGGTCTTATAGTCACTTTTTATTTTCCTAAAACCAACATTATTTCTTCTTCTATTTCTTAACTCTATTTGGATTTCTCTGAAGCTATTTATATTTTTAAAAGTTTTAAATATCTTGATAATCCTCTTTAAACGCCTTTAATGTCTGATACTTGAAAATTACTTACAAAATTTTATCCACCTCATTAATATTACATTTTTTTTTTTTTTTAAATCAGTAATTCGTTTTTGCCTTTATTATTTTTTTTTAGTAATTATTTTTTCAAAACTATATTTTATTCATATCACGATATTTATTAAGAATTCTTTTCCAATTATTTATTATTATTACTTGCTTTGGTATTGTTAGCTGCGGTTTTCATGTTGCACTCTTACCCGTGTTTTTGTCTGATGAAAATTCGGTCTATTGTATCATTCTGAGCCAATTATTACAAGTTTTTTTTATTATGGTAATAGTTCGTTCACCCAGTTTACATTTGAAGTAAAGATCCATTTTGCTTTGCGATCGCTTTAATGATAATAGTTCGATATTTTATCATTTCAAAACTGAATATATCTAAAAATTAAATTTAGTGACATCTAAGAAAGTACCAGATGCTACTTACCAACGAAATTATCATTAGTAACATTAAAGTGATACTCCGCCTAAATGCTTAAAGTACCCCGACATTGCAGATTAAATGATTTCTGAATAATGATATAGACTTCAACAATCGCAATAACGTAATATTTATACTCAAAAGCTGATTTTTATAGTAAATATAAGGTATTAAATAAAAATAAAATACTCTCTTTTTTAAAAGAAAATATGCTACTATAAGTTCTTAATTGCATTTTATAGTATTAGTTGTTATAAAGAGTGGAGGAAAAGAAATATGTGGTTTGTTGTCTCTATAATATAAAAAATAAATTCAAAATTAAAACCTTAAGTTGCAATGATAGAACAAATTACTGATTTTTTTTTTTTTTTTTTTTTTTTTTTTTTTTTTTTTAAATTTATTCAATGTACTTATTGCTTTTATCATTAGAACATTTTCATTCATAAGTTTTATTGTTTAAATAGCGGAACTTTCTCTTTTTTATATTCATTTAACCTCAGGGTTGGGGAAAAATTGGTAGTCATTAAAAATGATTACAATTATGTCAAAGGATGGTTAAATATTCCATTGTCTACAGAGAGAGTAGAGTAGAGTAAATTCTATTGTTTATAATGTTTAATTTTTTTTGTATGTTAACAAAATGTTGGCCGGTCATGGGTTAAATCGTTTAATTACAAAGCAAAAGCTGACTTTAGGCGTTCCCCTAAAACAATATATTAATTTGTCGTCTGGGTATTTTCCGATTTTCATAGAATGATATTATAATTTTATAAAATGAATCTACGAATTCGTGATTAAGTTATTTAAATTTTGTTCTCATCAATCGATGTAATAAATGTTCTTGGAAACAGGCATATCTGTACACCAGCAGCACATATAGTGTTAAATTATGAATACATGAAATCGTTCTTTAATGTAAACTGTTCTCTTTAGAGGAACGCCTGAAGGCGGGGCTTGTTTTTCTTCAGCTCTGTGATCACAGCCTCCCGACTGCAATGTGTTAGAAAAATATTTTGCGTATTCTTATTTAAACACTTAAATGCTGTCAATGTATACATACGTTCATATCAATTATCAAATCGATTGCTGGGGATAAAAATTAAGTAATTTAAACATAAATACGGATAATCTATTTGATAGATAATGTAAAGTTTTAGAGGAACGCCAAAAAGTGGGGTTTAGGGTTCAAAGTAATATATATATATGTATATATATACACACACACACACACATATATATATATATATATATATATATATATATATATATATATATATATATATATATATATATATATATATATATATATATATATATATATATATATATATGTATATATATATATATATGAGGGCAATTTTTTTTTAAGTGGTTGCCGTATACATCAAAATTGAGAAGCTTTTCTAATTTTTTGCATAAATGCCAATATGTTCCACCCATGATTCAGATACTCTGTATCTTGCATTCGCCCAGATTCCGTTCATGAATAAAAGGTGCCAAATTATTTATCTTTCGTCTAGCTCTCATGCAAGTGAAAGCATTTAAATACAATAAATTAAAAAAGAATTCTCCACTTGGTGACGTAGAAAATAAAACACAAGTTTAGTTGATTTCATATATATATTCAAGCTTTTGTCAAGCACAGATATTTTGAACGTAGAAAATAAATACCTTGTCTAACAATATCCATCCTGGTGAAATTTATAAAAAACTTTCGACCAATAAATTTGTATCTCTTTTGATAAAAAATATATAAATAAATAAAAAATAATAATAAATAAATATTGCAGAGGATAAATAAAAAGATCTTAGTTTTGTTTAAAAAATACTTTTGTAAAGTTATTTGAGATAATAGTGTTTTTTTTTTTTTTTTTTTTTTAACAAAACCTTTTGCTTATTCCATTTGCATTTAGTGCAATAGTTTAAAAACAATTTGTCTTCGTAAATTTTCAAAGCTAGGAGAAAACTGAAGAGCAACTGTCAGTAATTTTCTGGCTCCGCAATATCTGATCCTTAATTAGCAGTAAAATACGAAAGTTATTTTTCCTATATAATTTCTTGACATTCTTTATAATAATAATAATAATAATAATAATAATTAGCATCAAAAACACTTGCAGAAAATATATACTAAAGTAAGTTGCTTTTATTAAAAAAAAAAAAAAAAAATATATATATATATAGCCTTTAATTTATTTTAAAAGAAATTTAAAAAATTTAAACATTTAAATAAAAAAAAAAAAAAAAAAAAAAAAAACTATTTTTTTATTTTAAATATTTCATGTTAAAATTATATTTCAAATTACTTTATATTTTTGTATTTGAAAAATTATAAATAAATTATAAAGCGTAGCACATACCCATTTTACACAATAAAAATGTTTATTAAACATTAAATATTTCAAAATCGTAATGTCTTATATGTTAAATCCTATGAATCTGTACTTCAGACATTTTTTTAAAGAAAAGGCAGGTAAATTAAGCAAATTAACTAAACGAAATATTAGTTTTTGGAAAGTGGTTCACGCTTATAAAAGTTAACCAATCAAAGCATTCTTGCAAGAGAAAAGAATGATGTATGCTATATTTAATGTTAAACATATTCAACTGCAAAATAAATGTTGCCAATAAATGTCCCAAAATAATAAAAACATTTAAATTAAATTTTTTACACCACAGCCTTTGTTACATACACAAAATTTTAAAAACATGAATTTTTTACCTCGCCATATCGTATCAATTCTTTCACTTTTCTGAAATTTCAATTTATTTACGAATTTATCTAGCTATAACAAACTTTTTTCATTGACACATGCGCCCTTAAGTGCTATGAGATATTTGCATAAATTCTGTAAGACAAAATCAAAAATAGACATATAGACATTTTTTGAATATATAAAAGGAAAATCTTTTCAAAGATATTTTTGTTAGTAAAGTTTATTTTAGAAAGAAAAAAAAATCATGATTATTCTATCATAATTAAAATAAATATTTTCAAATGAAAATATCAGTAATTCAATATTTTTACCCATTCCTACCAATAAATAAATATAAAAATAAAAATATAAAAATATAAATAAAATATTCATTTGAGGAATTTAAATGTGACGCACTCTGGGAATTTTTTTTTTCATTTTCATAGTGTTGAAAAGTATATATATATATATATTGTAAATTCCCTCCTGCATAGAGAAGCGATTTATTAACTAACATTGTGAAATTTAGATTTCTTTTTTTTTTCAACAACTTAACAAAATGTAACTTGATTTGCAAAAGGAGATATTTTATTAAACAGAAAGTTTAGACATACAAAATCCTTAAAAGTGTAGAAATTAAATTATCATTTGGGATGATACACTTGTTATATTTATTTTGTTAAAGCAACATTTTATAAAATAGTACTATGTACAAGAAAAATCAGATTGTTAACTGATATTTCTACGTGGCATGCAAAACCTCCCAAGAGAGATATGGATATATGTTTCTGTAGTTTTAGCTGTATTGTGACGCGTCGTATTGCTGATGAATCTTTTAATGACTCATTCCCGAATTATAAGAATATATATATATATTTATATATATATTTAGAAAGATCCAAAATATTTTAACTAAAATCTATTTTCTAAACTTGAAAAGTTATTTCTAGAGCGAATTATTATTTTGTTTATTTTTCTAAGATTGAAAAAACAAACAAAAATATATCTAGAAAGTATCAAATATTTTAATGATAAATTAATTTCAAAACTTGAAAAATTATGATGATAATAATAATAATAATAATAATAATTATTATTATTATTATTATTTTGAATCGTTGTATAATTTTATATAAAAATTACATGTCATAGCTTTAATTACTTTTCTGCTTAATTTAACAAAATAATACTTTTTTTTTTTTTAACCTACTTAAGAAGATCTTCAATGTACAGATAGCATCATTTATACAGGGTGTTCCAAAAGTCCTATATCCCCCCCCCCCAACTCGAAAATGAGTCGGAATTTTGAAAAATGGAGAAACATGTATTTTATGAATTCGAGAGGGACCACTTTTGGTGAAAAAAGTTTGGGTCCGGGAGGGGGGCAAAGGAGGCCGCTGGGGAAGGGCAACTTTAAAATTTCAAATACGAAAGTATGTCTTGTGATACATCCCTGGAAACGTCTCTTCAAGACAATGAATTTGATATAAATAGTTTTGCCTACTTTGATTATTAAAGGAGATACATGAGTTTTTAGACTTTTCAAGTGTCGAATTTATGCTTATGTATCCCTTTTAATAATCACTGCAGGACAAAACTATTTATAACAAATTCATTGTCTTCATGAAACGTTTCCAGGGATGTATCACAAGTCATACTTTGCCCAAAAATGTTTGGGCAAGGGGGTGGTAGGAAAGCAACTTTTAAATTTCTAATGGGAAGGTATGTCTTGTGATACATCCCTGAAAACGTCTCTTCAAGACAGTGAATTTAGTATAAATAGTTTTGTCCTGCAGTGATTATTAAAGGGGATACATAAGTATAAAATCCCCATTTCAAAAGTCTAAACAAAACTCGTGTATCTCCTTTGATAATCATCGTAGGGCGAAACTATTTATATCAAATTCATTGTCTTGAAGAGACGTTTCCAGGGATGTATCACAAGACATACTTTCCCATTTGAAATTTTAAAGCTGCCCTCCCTACTGGTCCCCCTAGGCCCCACACCCCCGGGCCCAAAACTTTTCACCAAAAGAGGTTCCTCTGGAATTCATTAAATACGAGTTTCACCATTTTTAAAAATTTCGACTTATTTTCGAGTTTGGAGGGGGGGGGGACTTTTGTAACACCCTGTATAATAAATAATATATTAGAAATAATATCAAGAGAAATTTGGATAATCTGAGTGCTAATTATTTATGAAAATATGTATAATATTTGTTTTTAATTCTATTATAATTTGTACTGATTTCTCTCTTTTTTTTTTTTTTTTTTTTTTTTAAATTGCTGTAAAACGATTTTAGGTTGATTTGTTTAGAAATCAACCTATTGCAATCACTTTGTTTATCTATCTCTCTCTATGTATAATGAAAATTTTGTCATCACGATAACTCCCAAAATACTACTCAAAATCAAACCAAATTTGGACAGAGATCTCACCTCATAAATATCTTGGATGAGTGTGTTAACCAAGTTGCTCCTTTTTTTTTGGTTTCAAGTGACGGCTACATGACAATTTCAAATCCACATTGTAGAAAGGGTATTTAAAGCCTGATTTTCTTGAATTTTGAATAAAATATAGACCACATAAGGGTTTCAACCAAGTTTATTAATGAAGTTTATCCGCCCTTTTTAACAAAGTGGCTGATATCTTAAAAATAAGCGGAGCCACTTGAAATCAGGCTACCACCCAAAAATTTATAACCAAGATAACTTCCCAAATAATACTCCGAATCGAACCATATTTGGACAGCGAATTTATCTTATAAATATATTGAAAGAGTTTGTTAGCAAAGTTGCTTTGCCATTTTGTTTTCAAGTGAAAGCCACTTGTAAATTTCAAATTCACATTGTAAAAACCGTATTTAAGACCGGATTTGCTTGAATTCAGATGTATACATAGACCATATAAGAGTCTCAACCAAAATTATTAGTTAACTTTACCTACCATTTTTAACAAAGTGCGAATACTATATACTAAGTGGGATAACTAAATCAGGCTACCACTAGGAAATTTATAATCATGATGGCTTTTAAAATTCTGATTGAATTCGAACCAAAGTTGGACAGTGAACTTATCATATAAATATCTTGGATAAGTTCACTGGGCAAATTGTTTCCAAATTCCGTCACATAAAATCAGGCTGCCACTTGAAAATGTGCCATTACGATAACTTTTAAAAAGCTAAACAGATTCAAAACAATGTTGGATCGTGAACTTACTGTTCAAATATCTTGAATAAGTTTGCAGGGTAACTTCCTCCGCCATTTTATTTCCAAGTGGCGGCCACTTGGATATTGGTAATACTGAATTATTTCATATCAAATTTTGGTAGTGGATTTATCATTCAAATAGCTCAGATATGTTCGCTGAGTATCTCCCTCCTCTTTTTTGTTTCCAAGTGGTGGCCACTTGAAATCACGGTGGCACATGAAAATTTCTTATCATGATAATTTTTGAAATACTGAATTAGTTTGAACCAAAAGTTGGACAGTGAACTTATTATACAAATATCTTGGATGATTTCGCTGAGAAAGTTGCTCCACCATTTTGTTTCCCAATTGCAGCCACTTAGACTGCCACTTGAAAATTTGTCATAACAATAACTTTTGAAATACTGCACTGATTCGAACCAAAGTTGGATAGTGAACTTATCCTTCAAATATCTTGGATGAGTTTACTGTGCAAAATGCTCCGTCGTATTGTTTCCAAGTGGCAGCCACTTGAAAATTTGTTATCACTATAACTTTTTAAATACTTAATTAATTCAAACGAAAGTTGAAAAATGGATTTATCATTCAGATATCTATGATTTCAGTTGGCAAGTTTCTACACAATTTTGTTTCCAAGTTGTGGCTACCTGATCACTGCTCTCTCTAGATTTCAATATCGCGATAACTTTTTAAATGCTGAATTTATTCGAATCAAAGTTGGACAGTGGACTTATCTTACAAATATCTTGAATAGTTCCCTGAGCAACTTGCTCCTCCATTTTGGTCAAAGTGGCGGCCACTTAATTTGTCAACACAATAACTTTTGAAATTCTAAATTAATTCGAACTAAATACGTACAGTAGAGTTATCTCGAAAAGCATTTATTCGTTTGCCAACTTGGCCCGCGATCTTGTTAAGTGCCGGTCACTTGAAAATTTCAAATTCACATAAAAAGTTATTTATGAATCGATTTTATTAAAATTACACATGTACATAGCCCGCATTAATATTTCTACCCAGGTCATTAAAAATTTAACCGCCATTTTGGTTCAAAATGGCGGCTACTTGGTAGAAAAAAAAAATCAACTTACACTTCCGAATGAGCCAGAAGGACTTGTTTCATTTCTTTTCTCTAAAATGTATGTAAAAGAAATAATAATACAACATGAAACTAATAATACTAAACTACTGAAAGCCATACGTTAGACAAAATCAACGCTGAAAAAAAAAAAAAAAAAACTTCTTTTGACAAAACATTAATTGTTTAATAGTAATAGTAACAATAATAATAAAACATATACCACGATGTCGTATAATAGACAAACTATTCAATTATAGTAATTACGGTTTAGCAAAATAACAGAAAATTGTACTAATTTATATTTTATTCTATTGCAAAATGTTTATCTCAACTTCTTAAAGTAGAATTAAGAATATTTCAATATCCTATATAAATCATTATGTACTATCTTTAGGTATAAAATCAGTAGTGGGTGGTGTTTCACAGATCGAAATAAGAAAAAACTACTGTCATTGTTAGAAAAGATGAATAATTTTGAGAAAATAGTGAGAAAAAATATACAATTGATCGTAAATACTAATTTTTTTTAGAAAACATAATATTACTTTAAGACACCACGTTATTTATTATATTACTGTCATTACTTCATACAATTATATTACTAATATTACTTTGATATTGACAAAAGTATTGAGTAAATATGCATAACTGATCGTAAATACTAATTTTCTCAAAAGCATAATATTACATTAAGACATCCCTTTATTTATTATATCACTATCGTTACTTTATACATCATATTACTAACATCACTTTGATTTTTGAAAAAGTAGTGAGCAAGGATATATTTCTACATAAATAACTATAAATACTAAATTTTTCAAAAACATAACAATACTTTAACGGAGAATTTATGTAGACGTATATAAGGAATACTACGAATCGTTTTAAATTGAAACTATTTTATGAAGACATTTAAATATAAGCAATTTTCAGGAGCACTGTAAGAGAAATAAAGCTTAATTTGCTCAGAAGAATTCTTTAACTGCATGTAATATCCTTATTAGGTAAACACTGCATGTAACAACTGAATTTTCATTAGCAATAAATTTAGAGAAATCCGATCATCTTTACAACTTTTTTTATTTTTTTAACATTGTTATTATTACTGTTATTACTGTTATTATTACTAACATTACTTTGATTTCTGACAAAATAGTGAGCAAAGATATATTTCTGTATAAATAGCCATAAATACTAAATTTTTTTAAAACGTAACAATACTTTGACGGAGAACTTATTTGGATTTACTTAAGGAACAACACGAATCCTTTTAAAATGAAGTTGTTTTATGAAGACATTTAAATATAAGTAATTTTCATGAGCATACGTTGCACCGTAAGAAAAATAAAGTTTAATTTACTCAAGAGAATTCTTTAACTGCATGTAATATCCTTATTATATATATACTGCATATAAAAATTGAGTTTTTACAAGCAATAAATTTAGAGAAATCCAGTCATCTTTATAATAACTTTTTTTTTTTTTTTCACTTTTTTCTTTTAATACAAAATTACTTACTACTTTAAAAGTTGTTTAAAAAAGGAAGGATTAGAACTGTTTCAACATTCTATGTAAGTCAATAATTAATTTTTATTTTTTAAAAGATACATAGAAATTGATATGACTTGGCTTCATTTACCTGACTGTTCTGTATCAAAGGCAACTTGACCAAGTAAATCAGTAACCCCTTTTGAAGAAACAGCAGAGGTTATTCGGTAAAATGCAGTATTAAATAACCAAAGACAATTGTAAACAGTAAAAATAAATTTTAAACGGAATGTAACCTTAAATTCAATTGCATCATTCCAACATAAATAGGACCTATTTATCTTTGACAATCAAATAAAAAAAGATTCACATGAACAGAAAGAGTTTCAGATCATGGATTGTTTTTGTAATGGCCAATTTAAAAGAAACATGCACAAGACACAATAACATTTATGTTGAATGGAAAGTAATTCGCTGTAAAACATTAAATAATATTTAACGTTTATTCATTTTCTATTTTCAGAAATGGTTTAATCTTCAAGAATATTTTGATTTTGTCTTTCATGTTATTAAACATTTCGCTATTAGATATCTTTTTCCTATTTTTCTACGGGTCATAAAAAATAACAATATAAATAAATAAATAAATAAGTTAATAAAATTTCCTTAGAATAAAATCCAAATGAACTTGCGTTGTATTCTAATTAATTACTTTCTTCATATACAAGAAGAAAATATTGGGTTCATGATGGTTTTAGACTTCCGATTTTAGATTGATTTACCGTTTTGAGATGTCCCGAAAGCAATTTGACCATTATTACAAAATATCTCTCTGCCTGTTTGTTTATTTAGTTTTGGGGATACTGTAACTCACAAACCAATAAACAGAATTTACCCAAACTTGAAATTTAGTTAAAATTTGACCTACACTGGTGCAGATTACATTTGGGGGTCAAGTGCTCAACAGGTGGTTTTGACATTCTATTATTTATTTACTTATTTATTTATTTATTTTTAGAATTTTTAATACATCAGTATAGCACAAAATTTCAAATAAATGTACATGATGAGAATTATTTTTTTAAGAATGATTGTTAAATTAATAAAAATTATGATAATAACAATAGTAAACTAGAAATACTATTTTGTGTATGCAGCTAAATTATTTGGGTGGAGGAGTACCCACAAAATAGTACAAACTTCCAATATGGCTATGTTAGGAAAAAAAAAATCAATACTTTTTTTTAATGGTTGAATTGTTATAGATCTAAATTTATTAAAAAAAAAAAGAACTCGGATGACTGTTCTAAATTGACTTCGTTTCCATATTTATTGTTATACTTCTCTTATATGAAAATCGTCTGCATTTCTCATGTAAAACAATTTTAATAAATAATAATATCAAGAAATAATTTGTAATACGAGAATTTGTATAGAAAAATTTAGAAGAAAGTCTTGTGGTGGCCACAACATACTAGTTTTTATTTATATCCATTAGAATCGAGATAACAGAATTACTCTCTAAAAGGTATTTTCCTAAATATTTTAGATGAATTGATTACTTTAATCTTGATCTAGTTTTAAAATGAATTATAAAGATTTTTTGTTCCATTTAATTTGTTTTTACGATTTTAAGCTACCCTTCATGCACAATATTTAAGTTTATGTCACATAAATAATAAAGAAAAATAATGCGATTCACACTGGTTAAACAATTTTCAACTATTATTGCACGTCATGTCGTTTAATCTCCATTTTATTTAATCTCTGTGATAATTTTATGTTTATTAAGTACGAAAGAAAAAACTCTCAAAAAATTAACGTCAAACCTTTTTTTTTTTTTTTTTTTTTTTTTTAAAAAAAAAAGAAAAAAAGATTTATTTTGTATAATACTATTTATTGTCTAAAAGTAACAAGCTTTTATTTGACCTCTGAGAAAGAAACCTCACAAAAGCGTTTTCATAACTTTATTTCAAAAAATAAAGCACTAAAACGATTGCTTTTTTGCAACCCTGTATATCGTCTAAAATTTGAGTATGCACTATGCACAGTTCTTAAAAAATCCTCATGACACTAAAAAATTGTATTTATCAGTTTACATTCATATTCCTAAATTTTTCTAAACAACACTTTGCGGGGCCCACGAAACTAATCTATCACGCTAATCATATCTAACACTACAGGAAACTAGGATTTTTCTTTTATTTTTTTCATCTTAATAATGCATATTAATTTCGTTATGTTGTTTGTAGTATATATATATTAAAATAGGATTTAAAAATACATCTCACTGACCATAATGTATCGGAAAACTTTTGTCAGTCTCTTTATATAAACATTTGCGCTATTTAGGTAATTTTAATTAGAGAACATGTGATAGTAAACATTAATAACTTATATCAGTATTTATGTGTTCTGTAACTATTAAATAAAATTAAAGATTAGAGAGACGGACTGACCGATATATGATCCGAAGTCACAATTACTTTTAAACATTCTTGGAAAACATTAGAAATGCGTAACTCAACTGAAATTCTAGCATATTTGAATTATATCCCCTGATGTATCTAAATATTTTAATGCAACATCGTAAATGCTAATTATACCATATTCTGTAGAAAACATGTTTTTGTGCATACGGGCAATACTTTCATTCTGTTTTGCCCCATATATAGGTATTAAAATATGCTTTATAGAAAAAGCTCTCATGAAATATAACATATTGAGATTCTTTTGTATATCCAACATGAACTGGTACACAAACCAATCCAATTTATACTATTTTGAATAAGAAACATGACGCAGTGAACTTTACAAACATGTGTCAGTTTCAAAGCATTCTAAAGAAATATAGAAATTAGAGTGTGTGCAGACATACAGACAGACCGCAACAACTTTTCAACTTTGATGGAAAGTGTTACAAATATAAAGACTATTTTTTTTGAATTATACACTATATATAGTAATTTAAATAAAAAATAAAATTACATTAAAGATTTCTTTTTGGAGGGGGAGGGAGGAGGGAGGGGTTGATATCATGTATGTAAATCATTTGTTGTTACACTTACGAAGTTGTTGTGTTGACTATCTGTATTTTTAAATATATGTTAATATATTTATTATTAAATATATTTAATATATTTAATATATTTAATGTATGTTTAAATATAAAGATTACAATTTTATATCGAATAAAATATATTAATTTGAGATTTTTTAAAAATCATGTGTAAAGTTTGTTTATTTTATTTTATTTTATTTTTATTATGTATATATATATATATATATATATATACCAGGTGTATAAACTTAAATCCGCTGTTTGCGTATAGATGGCGCTAGTGAGTGTATTAACAGCGGACATTTAAATGTCTTATTGTTTTTGTATTAGTTTGACGTCTGTTCACATAAATCAGTGCAAATCGTTAGTGATTTCATATAAAAACATTAATTTTTCTTCGTGTAAACATGTCTCGTTTTGTACAAAAAAAAGAGCATATGCGGGAAGCTCTGCTTTTCTGCTTCAATTTGAAGAAATCAGCTGCCGAATCGCATAGAATGCTTGTGGAAGCTTATGGTGACAGTGCTTTGTCAGAAACAACTTGCAGAGACTGGTTTCGTCGGTTCAAAAATGGCTATTTTGACTTAAATGACAAAGAACGTGAAAATCGACCCCGAAAGTTTGACGACCATGAATTACAGGCTCTTTTGGACGAAGATGATACCCAATCGCAAAAAATGCTTGCCGAGAAGTTAGGTGTCACTCAACCAGCCATTTCTATCCGTCTACATGCCATGGGAAAGGCCTTATTATCAACAAAGACATGACAAACTGATTTTTCTGCATGATAACGCGCCAGCACACACGTCAAAATTGGTCCAAAATTATCTCAAAACACTTAACTGGGAGGTGTTACCCCATCCCGCTTAATTCACCAGACCTGGCTCCTTCTGATTATCACCTGTTTTCATCAATGGGCCATGCACTCGCCGAACAGCACTTCGTTTCTTACGAAGACGTTCGAAAATGGTTGGACGAGTGGTTTGCCTCAAAAGATAAGGAATTCTTTTGGCGTGGAATTCACCAATTGCCCGAAAGATGGGAAAAATGTATAGTTAGCGAGGGAAACTATTTTGAATAAAATTTTGTTTTGCTTTATATAAAAAATAAATGTGTTTTTATTACTAAAAAACAGCGGATTTAAGCTTATACACCTGGTATATTGTAATGAGATGCAGAAATATTTGAATTAAGAAGATAAATACCTCAAGTGAAGAAATAATGTTTCATTGCTCTTGAACACTGTACAAGCTTCTTAATTGCTCTTCGAAACAAAATTATGGGATAATTTTTTTCTGGTAGAAAAGTAATATAAGAGTCTGAACAATCATTACTTTGCTTATGCTAAGAAATCCAATCAGAATTTACCGTTGCTTATTATTATAGCTTTAAATTGAGAAATCAAAGCTTCCCTAATTACATAATTATTACACTTATTAATATTTTAGAACTAAAAGCTGTAATTACGTATTTTTTTAAGTTAAAAAAATTACATTAGGAATGAATTTGTTGAGATATTATTTTTGTAAGCGATTTGTCAGTTCATTTAAGCTGAAGTAGAAGTTGAGTGGACTTAATTTTGAACCAAAGCTACGCAATGAGCAATTGTTGATGGTCTGGGTTACAGCCCTAGTGGTGAAAGGAAGGCATGGCAGCACAATTTATGGTTGAAATGGCTCCTCTGCCTTTGCAACAACAGTGGTGGAAAGGTTCTGCTCTCGGATGTTGTAGACGGGGAGTGCTGCTGGGTTTGATCCCAGTTCGACCTCGTCGACCTAGCCAGTTGGAATTTTCTATGGTTTTCTCCAAAACACGTGTAAATGTATGCTAAGACCCCTTAGAAAAAACCCCATAGAAAAAACCCCATAGAAGGCACAGTCCTCAGGTATAGTCAATTGATCTTAAAAAACAAAATCCAAACATCTGCTTCGATAAACACCAAACATATTATTTTTATGAAACCTTGAGAACACTGCAACCATGCATGGCGGATTTTATATGCATTAGCCACTATTAATATATGGCCTTTGGTCATCTCAAATGTGGAATCCTTAGTTTTTCCATTATAAGCCCGATGCTCTGCAAACCGGGCTACTGCTGTCTCATCGTTTCGCTTAGACAATTGTAGCATCGTCTAACCACACACACACACACACACACACACACACACATATATATACATATGTAAATATATATATATATTCTTACATTTTGCAAAGGATTTTGCTGCAAAATTTTACAGATGACAGAGGTATTGCCCGTTCATTTTCCACTCCTTGTCCGGCCTGTTCCCCTGATCTTAATCTGCGGGAGTTTTGATTATGGGGCCATTTGAAGAGTTTGATTTTTAAAAGAAATGTTGTAACTTTGGCCGAATTGAAGGACCGTATAACGTTACATGTGCGGAGAAACACTGGCAACCATCTGCGATCAGCTGTTGAAGATAGTGTTCATCGGCTGCATATTTTACAACTGAATGATGGGGCCCACATTGAACAATTTAATCTCCATCAATAAACAGTCTGTATCTTGTAACAAATAACAATTAAAACTGTAAAAAATAAAGTTGTTTGTATTAAAATTTGTAGCTTGTTTATATTTTGATGTATGTCTCCTCATAGCGGAAATTTATTATTTTTCAATTAAAATTTTTTTCTAATTAATTAATTTTATTTATTTATTTACTTATTTTTTGCAGAATCTCTGAGCACATGTTTTCGAATGTCCATATATACATTTTCGAATCAATCCGCATTTTAATTATAGCTACAGCGTGCATTGAATTTGCCAAGTTTAATTATGGCCACCCTGTACATATAAACCGAGTGTCCCATTAGTCCGTAGACATTTTAAAAATCAATAAAAATTTAAAGAATTATTAGAATTGAATGTAGTTTGCAAAAATGTTATTCTAGTGATAAAGGATTTTATTTATTTTGGTAAAGGAAAAAAAAAATTAAAGTTTTCGTCGAAAAAGGGCGATGCATAGATTTGTAACACGAAATATGCAAACAAATGTCCTATAAAATGCACGGATTTACGATCAACAGCTTATTTTTAAAATTCTCTCCTACTTTTTTATACATGAAGTTCTAATTGGGATGGTGGACATAGTTGGTGGACATAGAATAGGAACTATATGCTTTTAAACATTTGCATAAAAATAAATATAGTTTTTCATAAAAATATGTGATCTACTAGCATACAGTTCCTCTGTATTTGATTTGAAATTTCAACAGCAATTATTACTAGAATAATAAAAAGTGTGGTTTTCCTTATTCAATTTTGTTGAAAATAATAATAATAATAATAATAATAATAATATCTGTATGGTACATAAAAAAAAAAAAAATAAATAAATATAAAGTAGACGTTTACATTTGCTACAAATTCAAATATTTTAAGATTAAATAGTTATGAATGAAAGTAAATTGCACTTTTAAAAAATTAATCGTACACAAAAATAAAGGTTACTCGTTTTTCATTACTTTTAAATTTTATCTTAAATGCAAACTTTTAGTCAAGAAATTCTGAGCGTACAATTTTTTAATAATCAAAAATACATGCCTTTAATACAAAATTATCAAAAGATTTAAGCGTAACTGTACTAGAAGCACTTTTGTTCTACAAAACTAATTTGCCGAAGAAAGAATTCTATTAATGAGAGAGAGAGAGAAATGCGTAATTCTATTAAGTGCGTCCTTTGTTCTTCGATTTCTGTTTAAGACTTCAATAGATGGATTTTGCTCAAAGACAGAATATTAACTAGGAAATAAGTAATAATTAACAAAATAGGGATTTTTTGTCAATAGATATTTTTTTTGCGGAAAAAAATCTAATTTACTTTTTCAGGATTAAATGTTCTTTTTCCCAAAGAAAGCAATTTATAAATTGTTAAAAAAAAAAAAAAAAAAAAAAAAAAAAGTTAAATTTTAACATGTGTATTAGGAACGTATTTATTTATATAAAATGCGTTAGTATAATCTCTGAATGTCGATGGTGCAAGCATTAAGAGCGATTGTATACCCAAGGGAACAGGCCTGGGGGTAATGCCTTATGCAAGAATCTTTATAAGGAATTCTGGACCATACTAATGCAAGTTTCGTACAAAATCACGGACGAAACACCAAAACTTCATCGTCTAGACGGATAAGTGCGATTTGGGTTCGAATTTGGATCTTTTTTTGTACCAACCTCGTGCCAATGATTTGACCTCTGAATTCTTTTTAAATAATTACTATAAAAGGTAAAAACATACAAAAATGTTTTCGATGTAAAAAATAAAATACGACTCATCATAGGGTGAAAAGTGAAAGTATGGTCTAGCACACCTCGAAAGAATCAACACGCAAAAATTATGTTGGTAAAATAAAATATCTGATGAGAACACCAAATGATTTTTCGTACACCTAATAAAAATTTTCATATTGTTACACAAATGTTAGCTTTTTTATTTGTGAAAAATAGTTTGTGAATAAATAAGTCAGTTCTCTAGGTAATGAATACACTTTGTTTAAAGAATATTCTAGAAACAAACCAATGACTCTATTAGTTGTAGCCCAAAAGTCACAAAAACTACCTCATATACACCGCAAAGCAGGATATTCCTTGTCCAGAAAAGTAATCAACATATTGTTGACCATTTTGTCAGTGACGAATGAATAGTTCAGGGTTCTATGGAATTTATACCAGTACAGATGTTCCCTTTTATCTCCAATCTATTATTGGCAAAAGGTTGGTAGAAGCTAATTAACATTTTGTAATTTTTAGATAGCGTTTCGAGCTTTTGGAAACCCCAAACTAAAAATTTTCTCATAGTTGGTCGTAAAATATTGAAAGTCGCCAGAAACTTCGCCAAAATTGTCTTTATTGAAGCTAATAAACCAATATTATATTCCTATTGCCTTTACATGTATTGTCACTTCAATATCATCCCGATTAAAAGAAACGTGTTTTCTCATTTTACAACAAAATTGTAATGTGTGTTTTTTACTAAATTCAGTTGAAATCTTTAAAATGGGAAGTTAAATAATATGAAAAGTCTTTTAATTTTTATGAATATCTTTCAAACAGAAGATTATATAATTATCTAAAATGGAGGGTCATAACTAGCTCTAATTGTAAAATTTCAGCATTAAAGTCTAATCATTTTTTATTTATGTCAAGTATACACACGCACATATAAAGATATGACGAATAAACTTATAAAAATCTGCGTATAATTCTAAAGTGGGAAGTCATACCAAGACCGTAATTAGAGTCAGTCTAAAATACAAAATTCCAACAATCTGAGGCTAATAGTTTTGTAGCCATTTAGGATACAAAATTCATTTGTAAATCGTGTTCATAATACATATATATGATAAAAATAACTGAAAAATATGTGGAACAAGGGCGAAATCCAAACAAATAGAAATAACAAGAAGAAGCAAATGCCATCAAAGCTTAAGACGGGTGAAGCGGGTTAAACTACTTTCGAAGGTGCCTAACTTTCCCCAAATCCTTTGCATATAATAAGAAACAACAACAACAACAAAAAAAAAATTAAATAAGGATAATAATCATTACAATATATATATATATATATATATATATATATATATATTCCAATAATTATTAAATTATGTACTTTTATACTATTAGATGAAATAAATTATCATTTTATAATTAATGATATTAATAGATCAAATTTATAAATCGCTTATGTATGTCATATGTTAAAATAATATCTATCTATCTATCTATATATATATATATATATAATATATGTATATATACAGTATTTTTCTTCTTAAAAGAACATTACATTATGAAAACTTATTCTTAAAAAAATCTACTGTAATGCATTAGACTGAATAGAAGTTACAAATCGAAGAAGGGTGGGATTAAAACACATTATAAAATTTAAAATAAAGTAATTCAAATAATAAAAAAGTGCCATTTTAATATATTAATGTACTTTATAAAACAACTGTTTATGAATAAAGACCTAAAACTTTGTACCAATTCTCAGAAGATAAATTGTATTAAAGCTTTACAATTTTTACGTCTACATAATGAAAAACGGTCTTAAAATATTAACTTTTTTATTTTTGTGAAATTGTAGTTAAAAATTTAATAACATATTTAAAGTACCACGTATTTAAAGTAAAGAATATATTGTTTTTTGGGAGCTTTGGTACAAGAGAAACAAGCTCCCATACGCTGTTTACTCTAATAAGCTAAATATACTATCCAATAAACTAAAGCAAAATAATAATTCAAATCTCACTGTATTTCTCATAAAATTGTATGTATAAAAAATACGCATATATTATTAAAACGTATAAAGTAATTCGTTTTCTATCGAATGAAAATTATGTAGTATAAAAATTTAAATTAATTTTAGAAAATAATTATCATTTTATTTGCTCTTGGAAATGTAATAAGTAATGTATTCTGTTTCTATATTTCCGAGAAATTATAACAAATTATAGCAAGTTTCAAAATTCCTTCAAGGTTTTTTTTTTTTTTTTTTTTTTTTTTTTTAAGTATTTAATCAATTGAAATCAAGGTATTCGTTAAATATTCTCATTTATTAAAAATTAAATAAATTGATTTATCTATAAATATATATATATACACATCCTATTAATAATTTAAAGAACTTCCTTTGATACGATTTTTCCAAAATGTAAGAAGATGATTATTTTAGAAAGCAGATGAAAAAAATAAATTTATTGCTATAATATTTGATATGAAAATTTTATTTAAAAATGCAACATTTTAAGATGCTTACTACTACTTCTAACTGTGTTTTAATTTGCGATATTAAAATCGAAATATAGGATTCAGATAAAATACAACATAATAAAATTTGATTTCTATCAGAATAAATAAAAAATTCACAAATTAACTAGCAAATATTTAAGCATAAATATATACATATGTATATTTGTATTCCAAACACTGGGTAATTTAATCTTGCATGATATTTAACAAATGTAATTTCTATTTAGTAATAGTTACTTTAATGTTTTTCATGTTAAATTAACCACTCCGGAATGTATAAATAAATGAATTTCTTGAATAATTAATCGCCTGTAATCTTAGATTGTTTCTAAAACAAGGTTTTACACCAAATTACATGACAAAAAGATATTGCCTGAAATTCTTACAATGGTAAAAAAAAAAAAAAAAAAAAAAAAAAAAAAATCTTATGAGAATTTTTCGCGTTGTAGGGTGAACAAAAGATGCATACACATATTTATTTTTTACTTTGACATTTTTAACACGTAATACAGATTTTTTTTTTTTTTAAATATTAAACAATGCTTCTCTAAAATACTTTTAAAATCGGTCAATGCATTTTACTCCATGCCCTATCTAAAAAGGAGCAACATGGGAAAGATTTAAATTGTCTAAAACAGAGTTCTTTATTACTATCAGATTCTTAATACATAATAGCGAAAATAATTGTATAAAATGTTTAGCAGTACCCCGCTAAATTATATATTGAATCGATTAATATCTGTATCTCCTTACCAGTCAATCGTAAAAGGGTGAGATATGGAAAAAAAAGGTGGGGGGGGGGGGAATTACCAAAAATATAGTTTAATATTTTGGAATGCTCCACTACAATATTTTTTCAATACTTTAATAGCCTTTGAAACACAACCAGTTTCCCGAAAAAGGGATAAAATATGAACAATAAATAAATAAATAAATAAAATAGTAGAAAACGGAATTTTTAAATTTCTTTTAAAACTAGTTGTTGTGTCCCTTCTTCGTGCAAGAATTTCATTATTATTCACAGTAGATTATTAAAGCAATATTTATCTTAGTGAAGCTTACTATGCTAATGAAGATAAAAAATGGATTTTTACAGTTAATAAGTGCAATTTTTAAGTTTTCACTCTCTCTCTCTCACACACACACACACATATATATATCAGAACTGTTCAATTTTAAAAAAAGGTTATTATTAGTTCAAACAATAAATATGATCAATACCATAAGCTCCCAAAATCAAACCAAAATTGCAATAAAACATAACATTTGGAAACAGATAACAGCATGTTTGTATTCTAACTTTATCAAGGGCTTGGTAGAATACAAAACATTTCAAGTAATGTTTATCTGTCGCAAGGATAGCATAAGCTAAATATTTCTTTGCACCAAGCCCGAAACATTTACTTCATACAATAAAGAAATAAAAAGTTCAAACAAGGTATGCAAGAATCGGCTGTCAAAGTAAACTTACCCCTAACAAAGTAAACTTACCACTTTGTTGTGTAGACAACAAGAACAGACAGCGAATCCATGACTAATCGAATAAATGATAACCATAAACAACGTATCAAATTCCAAGCAATGTAGATCCACAATAATCACATCAAAAAATGAAAAGAGCAAAATATTAAACCAATAAGTTCAAACAAAGATTTAAAGAAATATCCATCAAAGTACACTCATTATAGCACCACAAAAAGAATTCCCCAGGAATTACATATTTCAAAATAGCCACATGTAATATTTGAAAAATCAAGTAAACAGTAATCCGTTAAAACTAAAGTTAAAGGCTAAGAGAACATGGGGTAAAATGAGACTATGCAACAATTGATAAGAAAATATATTGGAAAATATATTAGAAAATTTATCAGTCCAAAAGATGCAATTTATTCGTAAATCCTAAATTCAAGAAAATTAAAGTTGCAGATTAAAAATTTAGTAACTGCGAACCAATACTAAATAATAAGATATTTCTGCTAACACCTGTGCTAGGAAGAGTAAACTTTAGTACAAGAAATAGGGGAAAAAAAAAAAAAAAAACCTATTTAGTGCTGCTATCTGTACTAAGATTATAAAACAATTATTATTATTATTATTTTTCCCTTTTAAAATATTTTTTTATTAAATTTTTAGGGAATGCATGAAACAAGTATAGATTTGAAAAAAATCAATATTGATTGTTTTTATATTTATCTGACACTACATGTTTTATACGTAGATGAAAATTAAGAAGAATATTAACAAATACAGGTTTATGTAAGCAAGTTTTAAAATTAGTGAAAAAAAAAATCTTTAAAGGGGAATTCTTTACGTTTATCATACCAGTCAAAGTCGAATTGCAAATTATGATTAAGAATAATTTTTACATCTAAGAAATTAATTACATTAAATTTTAAATCAGTTTCACTAAGAGATGGATTATTCGGATAAATAACAGGTACTGTCTGTTTTCGTAAACCATGTCTACCTCTCGCGGAACGATCCTACTCGGAAAAGGGGTGATGCGTTGAATGAGATGGGCACTTAGCCAAATGCGCTTTTCGTTCTACACGTGTTCGTTTTCTTTTTATGAGTCTTCAATATTTATTTTACCTTTTTACGCGAATTTAAAGTTTAATTTTTAATTTTAATTAACAATATTTTATTTAATGTAATTTATATGACAATATGCGCGAAAAATAAAAGGTGTAAAATAATCATGATAAAAAAATCTAATGATTTGATTTAAATACGATTTTCTGTAAATTTCTGTAAAATAGAGATCCAAAAATATGGTATTTTTATTTTAGCAGTATAATTTAAAAGAAAAAAATATATTACTTTTACTACAGGTAAAGTCTACTGTAAACGTTGTTCTTTTTCTCTTCTTTTATTAATGAATTATGTAAATTTTACCTAATTTAAGTCATTTTTAATTAATTTACTACTATAATCAGTGCATGAAACAAGTGTTCAGGTATGACAGATATAGTACGAATTTAGAGATCAAGTAAGCAAATAAAAATAATTTTAACTGAAAAAAAAAAAAAAAAAGAAGAAGAAGAAAGAAAACAGGCATTTACTTTTAAGTTTACGGATTTTATTTTGCATCGAAGAATAAAACTGATCTTCTACACTTATTTAAAAATTACAAGGGGGAAAAATCAGCATTTTGCCTTTATACGAATATAACGAAGAAGTATCGCCTCAAAATTCAATAATGTCCTGAAAAGAAAAAAAAAGAAAAAAGAAACCGCAACTTATCTCTCACTCGTAAAATGTAAACATTCTCTCATCTTCTACGCTTCTACCCTATTTTAACAAAATCAATGCAGACCTCACGCATGCGCATAGGTGTGCAGAGTCACAGCTAACGAAAACAAACAATAATTCTTGATTATTGTTGTGTTTATTCAAAAATATTATTATTATGTCATCAATGTATCTAAGTAACCTAAGGAATCTAAAATTAGTACACTTAATGTTGTGAGGTTGAGACTACAGAACGTCTCCACAGTTGTTTGAATTTAAGCTGGATCCAGCAAAGTTGAAAGTGGGGATGGTTAAAATCCCTTTGACGCCAGTGACTCGGCGAAAGTTTTGGTCGGGTTAGTTTTGTGTCGGCAGGGTGCTGCAACGAAGGAATTAGGCAGTGAGAGGCAGATGAATTAGAAGTGATTTTAAAAGTATTGATTGAAATGAAGAGAAAGGAGGTTAGTAGGAGGAAGTATAAGATGGAGATGGTTTTAATAGATGGGTGTGGATGTTGGAGTATATTATAGTGGATGTTGGTGTATATTGTAGGAGATTGTGGAGATTTCTTTTATTGGCGAGTATTGAGTGGTAAAGTAGTGGAGATTTAGTTGTGTGAAGATTAAGTTGTGATGAGTGTTGGTACGAGTGTCTACTAGCATTTTTAAAAGTAAAGTTGGATCCGAAGGGAATCCTCTGATCCACGGTGAAGTCGCTGTAGCGGAGTATACGAGTGCAACCGTCTCTACACCTTCGACTATTTGCTGGGGTGAGATATTTAAGATTATCTAATATAATTTCTGATACATATATTTTGATTAATTAAATAGGCTGACTGAGCTAGCTTGATTGCCAGACCATTAAATAAATAAACTCTTATTTATTGTTTAATTCAAGTCTTGTACTCTCTTACTTACCATTTAGTTATCTAATTAAGTTATAATGATGGAGTTTGCATCAACGCAAACTCAACAATGTCTCTTTCATAATAATATAAATATAAATCTGTGAACATACTAGATGTTATACCACCTTGCAGTAAACCTAATCGTTGTTTATACAAAGCTTTATTAAATAATATATCGTTATGATATAGGATAAACCTAGTCAAAGTTTTAAAAGCAGAAGGTGTTATTCTATCATTTAGATTTAGAAATTGTAGATTTTCAGTGAAAAGTTTATTTATAATTTTATTCATATCTTTAATGACTATATTATTAAATATATATATATATATATATATATTGGTATAATATGCATACTTGTTTGAGCACTGATTTGAACATGAATTTTCTCAATGCGCAAAAACATAATTTCTATTGTCATTTAAGTTCCGAAAAACGGTTAGAATAGTTAGCAAGAAAATGACGCCAAATAGATATACTAAAGCTGTACATTTTCTTCAGTATTCAATATTAATCCATAGTACATTATTTTTTTTTCTGCTTTGAATTTTTGACAAATACACATTATATGGCGATATTTAAATCCGGTATTGATAACAGGGAATCACTTAACATGTATGTATTATAAAATAGAGAAAATAATTTTTGTTTGAAACAGTTAGTTTTGGTAGCCCTGTTTGGCGAAACTTTAAATTTGACACCAAAGTAGCTCGGTCGTTTCTCGTCGTTTCTCGGTCGTTTCTCTCTATTTTTCCTTTGCGCGTTTTTTTTAACCGCACCACATTTTATTTAAAATAATGTTTTCCAATATGATACTACGGATAAATAAGAAGAAAATTACTATTAAAAAATACTAATGTGTAAAGAAGGCGTGGCCGGAATAAATTATAAACGTTTGTAAGAGCCAAGAAAAGTTGTCTTGTTAATAAACACTTTTATATCAATAAAATGCTTCAGCCTTATTTAAAAAAAAAAAAAAAAAAAAAAAAAAAACCTTAAAAAAAAAAAAATATATATATACTTCTTTTTGAATTTATGTAGCGGGGAAATAAATAAAATATTAAAAATAAAATAAAAATATGTTTAAAATTTAGATTCATAAAGACAACCACTATTAAAAAAAAAAAAAAGCTGGTAAGATTTTGAAGCAACACTATTGATACTAAGGTTATCCTCAAAATTACGACACTTCAAAATATTGAGCAAATCATTTTTATACATTTTTTGTTAAAAAAAAAAAAAAAAAAAACTTCGTGCATTAGTTTAGTTTCAGATTATACTTAGTTAATATTGTACCATTTTAACATACAACAACCGAATACTTTATAATTGTTTTTGAAATTGACCTTTATTACGTGGTTTTATTATTATAACCATATTTAAAAGGCTATAATAAAATTCATCATATCACAATAATTTAATCATATATATTTAACATGCATGAAACGAGCGTTGTTAACAAGTATTGTAGAAAATATTTTTCATTATTATTTATGATTTTATTATTATTATTATTATTATCACTTTTAAAGACTTTTTAAGAAGATAACTGTAGAGTGATTTTTTTTCTCTAGACTAATAATCAAGAACTATTTCATATTCCATTCGATACTTATATATAAGTACATTATTGTTCCATTATAAATTGGGCATGTTTTACGACATTCATTAAAAAATGCCATAAAAATTTAATTTTGCAAAATGAAAAAGAATAGATCGTTAAATACAAATTCGTATGCAATCAAATTAAAATAATTCGAAAGTAATTTTTTATTACTTAATTGATAAACATCGAAGAATTAATTCAGAACAAAATGTCAACATATACTTCATACTAATTTGATAATATATTTCATTTTATAATTATTTATAATTGATAAAAGCTTGAACTTTCTTTAGTTAGTTAGTAGGTAGAACAGAATCATTTTAATTATCATAATTCAGTCATTTGTACAATTAAATGCTAAATATTGCACAAATACAAAATTTTAATTAGATCAGTTATTCAAGAAATCAGTGTGATACGATTAAAATGAAAATCATTATCTTATTTCTATCTGTATATCAGATACAAACATATTGAAAGTTTCAAATTCTTTTGAACTAAAGCATTTCATGTGGACAATTACAACTCTATAATTAATTAATAAGTCATCTCTCATTGCCCTATTAAAAATAATTTTGAATTACAACCTTGCTATATCTATTCATTTTATTGGAAGAATAATTTAAAATCCAAATAAAATTGCGTCAAAGTGAAAGTATTTGAAATACCACAAAAAGAATTTTCTTTGATATATATCTATATTTTTTATAAATAAGGAAACGATCTGCATTTTAGTTTATGTCGTTTTGGTAAGGGTATTTCAAAATATGTTATTTGTTAATTACAACTGTAAAATTAATTAATAAATCATATCTCATTGCCCTATGAAACATAATTTTGAATTACAACCTTGCTATATCTATTCGATTTATTGGAAGAATAATATAAAATCCAAATAAAATTGCGTCAAAGTGAAAATGATTGAAATACCACAAAAAAATATATATCTATATTTTTTATAAATAAGGAAACGCTCTGCATTTTTTTTATGTCGTTTTGATACGGGTATTTCAAAAAATTATATTTGTTAATTACAACTGTATAATTAATTAATAATTCATATCTCATTGCCCTATTAAACATAATTTTGAATTACAACCTTGCTATATCTATTCGTTTTACTGGAAGAATAATTTAAAATCCAAATAAAATTGTGTCAAAGTGAAAATATTTGAAATACCACAAGAAGAATTTTCTTTGATATATATATATATTTGTTATAAATAAGGAAACGCTCTGCATTTTTTAATGTCGTTTTGATAAGGGTATTTCAAAAAACGATATTTGTTAATTACAACTGTATAATTAAATAATAAGTCATCTCCCATTGCCCTATTAAACATAATTTTGAATTACAACATTGCTATATCTGTTCGTTTTATTGAAAGAATAATATAAAATCCAAATAAAATTGCGTCAAAGTGAAAATGATTGAAATACCACAAAAAAATATATATCTATATTTTTTATAAATAAGGAAACGCTCTGCATTTTTTTTATGTCGTTTTGATACGGGTATTTCAAAAAATTATATTTGTTAATTACAACTGTATAATTAATTAATAATTCATATCTCATTGCCCTATTAAACATAATTTTGAATTACAACCTTGCTATATCTATTCGTTTTACTGGAAGAATAATTTAAAATCCAAATAAAATTGTGTCAAAGTGAAAATATTTGAAATACCACAAGAAGAATTTTCTTTGATATATATATATATTTGTTATAAATAAGGAAACGCTCTGCATTTTTTAATGTCGTTTTGATAAGGGTATTTCAAAAAACGATATTTGTTAATTACAACTGAATAATTAGTTAATAAATCATCTCTCATTGCCCTATTAAACATAATTTTGAATTACAACCTTGCTATATCTATTCGTTTTATTGGAAGAATAATATAAAATCCAAATAAAATTGTGACAAAGTGAAAATATTTGAAATACCAGAAAAAGAATTTTTTTTTGTATATATCTATATTTATTATAAATAAGGAAACGCTCTGCATTTTTTTTTATGTCGTTTTGATTCGGGTATTTAAAAAAATGATATTTGTTAATTACAACTGTATAATTAATTAATAAATCATCTCTCATTGCCCTATTAAACATAATTTTGAATTACAACTTTGCTATATCTATTCGTTTTATTGAAAAAATAATATAAAATCCAAATAAAATTGTGTCAAAGTGAAAATATTTGAAATACTACAAAAATAATTTTCTTTGATATCTATCTATATTTTTTATAAACAAAGAAACGCTCTGCATTTTTTTATGTCGTTTTGATAAGGGTATTTCAAAAAATGATATTTGTTAATTACAACTGTATAATTAATTAATAAATCATCTCCCATTGCCCTATTAAACATAATTTTGAATTACAATCTTGCTATATATATTCGTTGTATTGAAAGAATAATAAAAAATCCAAATAAAATTGTGTCAAAGTGAAAATATTTGAAATACCACAAAAGAATTTTCTTTGATATATATTTTTTTATAAATAAGGAAACGCTCTGTTTGTTTGATGTCGTTTTGGTATGGGTATTTCAAAAAATGATATTTGTTCTCACAGTGAAAAAAAAAAAATCTTACTTTCATTTCTTTCTTAGTGTGGATATTTTGAAGTTACTTATTGTCTTACGATTTTGAAATTCCTTTGCTATCGGTAAAATGAAAAGTTTTTTTATTATTATTATTTTTTTATTTTTATGGATGGTTTGCCAAATATGGCAATACATGCTGTTTTGATTCTAAGCAAAAATAAAAAGATATAGAATCATTTGAAGAATTACTTTTATTTATAAAAGTTTTATTGTTGAATTTTTTTTTTTTTTACTATGTACAGTGCATACTAATGTGGGTATTTTAAACATTTAATGTAACAATTAACTGTAAAATTAATAATGCAGTTAATGATATAATAGATTACTTACAAATCCTCTATTAAATAATTGATACTGCGGCAAAAGCTAGTTCTTAAGTGGATAGTTGATACATGCACTACAGTATTTGTTTCTTTATACGTAAGGTAAAATATATAGTAAACTTCTATTTATTTATTTGTTTATTTTCTAAAGGTTTGTAAACTACATTATTTTATATTTACACTTAAAATTAAAATGACTTTTAAGTATCGTGTGTTGTTAATGATTGAAACTGAACTTTGATGTATAATATTAATTATAACTTCTAAATGACATTTGAGTGATTTCGGCAATGTAATATATTGTGAAATTTTGATATAGTAAAATATTTAAATCCGTATTAAATTGAATATTTTTTCAAAAATTAATTTAGTTTATAATAATGATAGTTTTGAGATTATAACATTGGAGTAATTTAAATATACGATCAAATGATATGTATATATATATTTATGAATATTTGATAAATTATGAGTTTTACAATTTGACGCATCCTTAAATTGAATTAGGACACCCACAACTTTAGCTACAACTTCATAACAGTAAAATAATAAATAAATGTAATCACTTGTACTTTTAATATAAAGTAAACTTTCCAATTGTCCTTATTATCTTGAGGAAGCGTTGATTTGAAGAAAAGAGAATTTTCCTTTAAAGTAGTAGTTTATAACTAATTAACATACAGATAAAAAAATGTATTATGAATGGTTTAATTAAATAAATGTACTTTTTAACAACGTTTTTATTGTAACATCTAAAAAAAAATATTATTAAAATTTAAAGAAAAATTCCTTTAAATGGAAGTATTCTGTTAGAGATTTCTATTTACATGTTCAGAACAATCATTAAATGTGAAAATTTGAAATATCATAGAATATAATTATTTAATGTAATAATAATAATAACAATAATATAAATAAAATTAAACAAAAGATTACAAAATTTTTATCATACGATAATTTTTAACATGTTTGTATGCATGTAATTTCACTAATACTAATTTTTGTTATCAATTTCAAATAAAAATTTAAGAATTACCCAAAATAAAATTGATAACACTCAAAAATTTTTTAAGTTTTAAAACTAATACAAAAACATTTTTAAATAGATTTCGGTAAATTGCATAGTCATGTTTTAACGAAATATGCATATATTTCGTTTTTTAAATAATAGTGTTTTTTTTTTTAAACTATCGTAGTAGCTGTTAATGCAAAAATGATTCCTTGCAATATTGAATAAAAACCAACAATTTTCTATCCCTCCCCCCCCCCCCCCGCAATGTTTTAAAACCATCCTTTTACATCTTACGTTTAGGAAAAAGGGTTTTTCAAAATCTTTTAAAAAACTCACGTGTAAAATATTTAAAAGATTATGTTTTTAAATATTCATAAATTTCTTTTGAAATATTCAACAATAATCCATAATGTAAAAAAAAAAAAAAAAAAAAAAAAAAAATAAGAATAAGAATAAAGAAAGAAAAAACAACCGTGTACAATGTTTGACAAATGTGTTTTTAATAGAATTTGAGATAAAAATAATATTTTTTGTAAATAATATATAATACACCTATATCAAAATGTTCCGAGCGAAAAGAGTTTTAATAACATCTATCACCTCTTACGTATAATAGCCGTTTTATAAATAAAAATAAAACTGACTAAGATTTTTTTCCATATAACATTAAAAATGATTTTAATTTGCATATAAAATGTATACGATAATTCATAATTTAAAATTTTATCGAATAAAAAATAAAAATAAAAATAAAAATACTTCTTGCAAGACGTGTGTACGCATATACGAAAGGTGTGTATAAGGAATTTTAATAAAATTGAATATAACGAATTTTTCATGGAACATTTTCATAAAAACATTAAAAAATTCAATTCTGAGAAAACATTTTTAAATATATAATAGCTTTAAATACATGGGATATATATATTAAATTAAATTCAACATAAATAAGCTGTAATAAGTTTTATAGCTATATAAATTTTAAAGTATTTATTTTGTTTGTACTGAAAATGAAGAACGGAGCTTCTGGAATATTAGGCGATTTTTCACGTCCCCTGTATAATTTAAGCCTTAAATAAATTAAGAAAGCAATATTTATATACACGAATAGTTTATTTTATGTTTACAAGTTTTACAATTTAATGATTAAAGCTTGGTTTCAATAAATAAAAAAGTAAATAAATAATATGAAATAATTCATGTATTTTAATAAATTAATTTTACAGCAATATAATGAATACATCACTATAATTTATGTATTCATGTTTATATATGTATACATGTGTAAATTACTATTTAATATCGTTGATGTTAGGCTAAAGAGAAGATTAAAACAAATGGAGCGAATTCAACAGCGCAATACTGGAAAAGATTCAGTAGAAACAGTGGTTGAATAAAGGATTAATACGCGCATAGGGGATTGATATAATTCACTTACTGACCCACTGCAAATCCGGTTACTGAGAATAATAAATAAATTAGTTGCATTGAAAGAAGCCAACACGTAGCTTTTGGTATTTTACGGCTTTCCACTTTATTGGAGACAATTCTTTCGAAAATAATATATATATACATATATATATTGGATTTAACATAGAATGTTAAAAAAAGTCACGTACGTAATATTTATTTGAATTATACACGCGTAAAATTTTCATATACATTTAAATAATACTATCAGATGATAGTAATTCATATTATTTTATAGTTTGCGACTTTAAATTTTAATGCTTTTACAATTAAAATGAATTGTAAGATAATTAGCATACAGGTGCATTTCGCAATACGTTTATTACTAGTAACTAATATATACAATTTAAAACAATAATAGTAATAATAATAATACAAATACTCTTAAAAAGGTATTAATATTAAGCTCAATTCTTAACATATATGGATTAAGTTTAAGATATTTTCAGTTTTTTCTGTGTGATGAACGTTTCTATAAACTTTTGGGTAAACATTTTACAAGCATTTCAATGAAATGTTTAAATCCGTTTAGCTTCTGTCGATTTTCTTTTTTCGATAGAAGAACGAATTAAAAGCCCAAATAAAATTATCTGAGTGTTACAACCAACAAGCTTCTACCAAGTTACTTTTTTCACTAAAATTCACTTTATTTTCACTGTACTTTTTCCTGTAAACGGTCAATTAAAGTCACTTTTTTTTTAGTAAAAATGACTCTTTTGTCACTTAATGCTCACTTAAAAAAAAAAAAAAATGTCTATTAATTTGATAAAATGTCTTGTAAACTCTTCTTCTGAACATCAAGAAACTTAACCTTATTAACCCTATGTGTCCTTTACACAATCGTCATCCATCCAGACTTTTATGTGAGCTTGTATAGGAACATTACTTAGAAACTTTATGTATATATAGGGAAATCATTCCTTTTGAAAATATCAAAACATTTTTTAGTCCTTTTTGGTTAATCGTTTTTATTAGTTTGAAAATAAAACGAAAAGGTGATTTCATGCGTGCATCTGATTTGGTCCAAAGTAAAAGAGTATATATATATATATATATTAATAATATATAAACTGTTGCCCCTACAAAATTATATCTTCCAGTTCCTATTGGCTGTTTCTTTTTCTGTGTGATTTTAATAATTTAGCGTATAACAGATTAAAAGCAGTTCATAAAACTGGTAAACCAACTGCAAGAAGCTTAAAATTCCAATGTAAAGTTAAAATTCTTGGAATATAATCCAATGTAATTCAAGCCTGTAATTATTCTTTTCACACGTTTTTTTTTTAACTTGGAATGTTTATTATGTGTGTTGGTATTGAATTTTTACCCACTTCCTACCATACATATATAGCAATACATGCTTAACTAGTGCCAGAGCTGGGCACTGAGAGCCTGGCTCCCAACTGTATTGATTTTTTTTTTTTTTTTTTTTTTTCAAATTTTAATTTATTTGCTATCGTCCAATTGAGATGAAGTTTTTGTATTTAAATATAATACACGCATCTACTCAATTGGTGTTTTTAATACATTTTGAAATAAATGTTTTTAAAATTTACTAATTTATATCTTATTAAGAGACGTAAAGCTTGCAGCCAAACACATGTTTGTGTCACAATAAATCTATACTGGTATTTTAATCGTTCTAATGAAAAACGCAATATTAATTAAAAGAAAAAAAACTCTCTTTAATTTTAATGTATTTTTCAGCATCTCACTGAAATGTGATTCGAGTTATACACAAAAATGTATTTTTTTACAAAATTTCTTTTAAGAAAATTAGGGATCATGTTATACATAAATGTGCATTGTAGTAAAAAAAAAAAAAAAAAAAAAAATCTTTTGCCGCCATTAATTTTTAAGTATGCTTTCTTTAAAAAAAAGGCGTATGCTTATAGGAGGATTAAAAAATTTTTAAGTCAGTTTTTTCTTTTTTTTTTACTTAGTCACTTTTTCACTCAAAAGTTTTCTTCAAATGGTCACTTATTTCACTTATTTCACTTATTTTGCATTTGTACCCAAATCTGCCTCTACAAAAAGAGCGAATTATCTAAAAAATTAGTTTTCGCTGATAATTTTTAGTAAATTTCAGTTTGATTTGTATTCTCAAAATAACAATAATCCTTATTTCAAACAAACTAGATTAAGACGTTTGTTTTTTGTGTTGTTTGTTTTTTTGACGTTTGTTGTTTGTTTTTTGTTTTAGTAGAACCTTTCGTTAAATATAATTTTTCTGAAGATTACAAACTGTCAGATCGTTTTCTAATCCTGTAAACTACTCAATCACCTTATTTTTTAAAGTAGTTTTCTTAAATTTAAGCAAAAACATCATTAAAACCTCTGTTGGAAAACATATCTTCTTATCAGGAATTAATCTTTTTATTATTACTTACAAAATTTGAATAAACACCATAAATTGCAATAAACTCACAACAATTGTTTCAGGTCGAAAAAACACACGACCCTTCATCAGGCGAATAAAGTAAGCACGAGTGCTGCAGTCAAAGCGGCAACGCACAACTAATTATTCTTTAACCCATGCATTCAATTCACTTTTGAGGTTGAACAGGATTGCTCTTTGCCTTTCCTTGACGTTCTTGTGAATAAAGAAAAGGATTTTTTCTCTACTACTGTTTTTAGAAAACCATTCTCAGTCTCTTTGCCGCCGCATGCTCTCTCTAACCACGCCCCTCAACAAAAAATGTCTGCTTTTTACACTTATGTTTATCGTGCCTTACACATTTGTTCTGATCCGTCTAATCTTTCGAAAGAAATTAATTATTTAAAATCTCTTGCTCTCTCTCGTGGCTATAACCCATGTATCATCGATAAAGCTCTATATAAATTTAAGAATCCTAAACGTTCTGCTCCCAAATTAAACGATCACAGTCTCATCCCAGTTATTTTACCTTTTTATTCTTCACTCTCTTTTAAAATCTCTAAAATTCTTTCACCGTTTGGTTTCAAAGTTATTTACAAACCTGTCAATAAAATTAAATTATCTTCTCTTAAGGATCCCATTCCCACCGAATACCGTTATGGAATTTATTTAATTCCATGTTCGTCCTGCAACTTAGGTTATATTGGTCAAATTAGGAGGCGTTTGAAATACAGAATAAATGAGCACCGTGGGAATGTTCGTAATGAAGAGATTACCAAATCTTCTATTGCTTCCCACTGCTGGTCTCAAGGTCATCGTTTTGATTTTTCCAAAACTAACATAATTTCATCTCCTGTCTATTCCTCCCATTTGTATATTCATGAAGCATTTTACATTTTTAAAAATTCGAAAAATCTTGTTAATGATATTTCTTCCACTCCATTCTTCTCTGATGCTTGGAAATTACTCACGTAACTTAGATTTTCGTTTAATATTTGATATCCTTAGATTGTTATATGCTTAATTTCGCTCATTTATTCATTTTCCTGTTTTCTTGTACAATTCTACTGACACCAGTAGCTATATTTACTTTATAAAGATTTTCTTTTCATTTTAAACGTTTTTGTGCGTTGCCGCTTTGACTGCAGCACTCGTGCTTACTTTATTCGCCTGATGAAGGGTCGTGTGTTTTTTCGACCCGAAACAATTGTTGCGAGTTTATTGCAATTTATGGTGTTTATTCAAAGTTTGTAAGTAATAATTTTTGCAACGCCAGTTTTGTGGTGCTTTTTTTTAAACCTTTTTATTACCAAAATAAATTACGAAATTTGGATTATATATATATATATATATTATTTTTTTTTCTAATGGATAATAAATTTCATTGAAAACTAATTTTTCTCGGAATGACAAACTGTCAGATCGTTTTCTAATTCTGTAAACTCATTAACATTGGTATTAGTTAGAGAAGTAAAGAACATAAATACTCAAGAAGTAATTTTTTAAATAAAACTACAAATATATAAATGAATTATTTGATAAATATCATATTAACAAATTATAATTATATAATATTAATAAATACAGCAAGAAAAAAAAAAGAATGCAGTGAAAATATAGATTTAAATTTAAATGTAATACAAAAGTAACAAAAATCTCGATTCGATAATAAGGTAATAAATAAAATTAATAGCATTAATAAAATACTAATAAAATAACTATTTTATTTACATTATTATTAAATTTATATACATTAGATGCAAAATAAAATAATAATGAATGTTCCTTCAAAATTAAAATGAGCATGTTCCGCATAGAATGCAAAACATTAAAAAAAAACAAAAAAAAAACATGATTTTTAAATGAGACATTGAATACTGCATTATCCAAAATAGAAATTTGACAATATAAAATGTCCAAAATAAATGAAAAATGATAATAAAATATGATATTCTAAAGGGAAATTTCAAAATATAAAATGTTCAAAATAAATACTTTTTAATCATGTTTCTTGCAACCATAGGGAGACTCTGTGCATGTGCTGACTCATTGAGTTCAGTATTAAAACAGGTGATAGTTCTTGCGGTTGAGAGGAAATAAGTGATAAGGGAACGCTGAATGACTGAATGTTTACCAAATCGCAACTTGTCTGTTGGTTTGTCACACCTCTAAGTCTTTGTTATCGTCCTCAGTGGTACGCGCGGGAAACGTGGTTGCACTTTAGTTAATGTTACGAGAAAATGAATATTCAAAACAGGCAATTTTACTATAAGAAAAACACAGAAAGTTACAACGTGAATAGTATAAATTGTAATACAACATTACATGCACAAAATTGTAGCAATAAAAATTTTATTTGAAATATCAATATTTGCTTAAAATATAGTATAATATAAGAAAAAACAATTAGTGCATCTTTGAAAACAATCTAAGATACAACAACAACAAAAATAATAATAGTAATGATAATAATAATTCCTTACAAAGATCAATCAAAACTTTCGATCGTTAAATTTAAAATTCAGAGACTAAATCATTTTTTATAAAAGTAGTTTCATTTAAATGTTTATTTTATTGAACAGATTAATATCCACTTGAAACTTTTAAGAAATAAATAATTTCATAAAACTAAGTTTTTTTTTTTTTTTTTTTTAACTTTAGGATCGTAATTCTAAATATAACTCTGTCTGATATATGTTGCAAGAGTTAAATCTTTGAAAAAAGATCATAAATACTAAAAAATTTTAACTGCATAGAAATCATCAAAATATTGTCAAGTATACAGCAATATTGAATATTTTATTATTATAATATATATATATATATATATATATATATATTTAGCACATTTTAGGTAAACATAAACGTATTTTTAGACCAATAATGAATGCAGTGTTATTTCTAAATTAAACAAAATTCATAGAATAATTAAGTTATGTAATAATAGGAAACTATGACTCTCTAAAGGCGCATTATGTACTAAAACTAATTTATGTATGTTTGAAACAGCGTTATTTAATATTGATTTGGATATTCTGTTAAATTTAAATAGATTTATGCAGTGAAAACGAATATAAATAACAATGACTTTTTAAATACATTTATAGGTATATAATTGAATCCTTAATTATTTCTCTACTTACTTTCAGCGTCTAATGTATTATACAAAGCTATCTCTAATAATATTAATATCGTAAGTTGAGTACTTTATATTTCCTAGTTTATTTAATTCATTTTTCCTATGTTTATTTGATTTTGCTATTTTTAATTAATTAGGGAATATACATATAGTATACATTGAACATAGTCTCTGCTCTTTAATGATAACATTTGCTTCATCATGCAAAAGAACTTGCATGGAATTTGAAATTTATATTAATTATAAATAATATGTTGATTATGTATATTCCGTTTAATCTTTTATCTACCGCATCAGGAAGCAGACAGATATGTATTTGAAACACATTTGAAACAAACTTAAATGTATTTTTTTAAAGATATATGCAAGAAAAATTATGCATATAATATTATCATAGTACATTGAGTACATAGTACATATACCGCCTTTATATAGAATGAATAAGTGATCATTTTCTAAAGCTCTAAATTAGAAATATAGATTTCCGAACTATGCGCATAAGGCACGTCAATAAACTAAATAGACGAAATTATCGAGAATTTCTAGTCTACACTTTTCTAGATGGTAAGACTATATTCTGAATATTCTGAGTATTCTGAAACTTTTGTATTGCGCGAAGTTCTCGCTTGATTTTCTAGAATTGGGTCATAAACAAAGATTATGGTTGCTGAAACCCATTTATTTGCAGAGATTTTTAAATAACTTTGCCCTCAATAATATAGGCAGCGCTCTAGAATTCTAGTAGGGCTTCTAGAACTCACTTTCAAAGGGGACTAGAATTTAAAAGGATGACATGGAACTATTTTTTCTAGAGTCACAGTTTAGATTCTAGATGTCAGTTACAGAATGTATTCTCAGTGTAATTAATGAGAATATTTTGAGGTGGCTCTTTAGTGTACAACTGGCACACAGAGATCGAAAAAGATATTTGGATCTTTTAAAAGAGAATAAACAATAAACATATTTTTGTGTTCTTCATACATTTTAATTATGGGATATTCTTCAGGTAGTATGAGAATTAATTATAACACACGTGTAAAAAACTGAAAAAATGGCAAGCAAAAACAGCAATAGCCTTTGATAAAATCTTTTCTAGAACAAAACGGCTACATGTAGCGTCTAGTGCTTTGTATTGAGATTAAAGTGAGGTAGATACATTCTATTTTTATAAATACTTTGATATTTCTTTATTAAATTCGATTTTATATGCTTTTTAAACTAATGTGGTTTAAAGTACCGTCGCTTTGATAGGTAAGCGATTGATAACATAGATCTATATCTGAAATTTTTATTTAATAATTTTGGCTGATATTTATGTTTTTTGTGTGTGTTAAAACAGAAACTGAAGCCAGTTTTTTTTTTTTTTTTTATCACGTATAGATTTTTGTCGATGTAGGTTGTTTGCCGATACAATTTCTTCTTTGGCCCTTCCACCATTATAATTATATAGTAACTTTTACAGTACGTTACACTGATTAATTGTAATTAATCATGGAAACGTACTAGAAATTACGAAAAAGAAAAAAAAGGGTGTTGGTAGACACCCTGTATTATAAGAAATCTATACTTGATTGCGAAAAAACTGGTTTTATTTTCAGTTTCAGCATGCCAAAAAACATATGTATCAGTTAAAATTATCATATCAAATTTTACCAGCATTATTTTTGTAGGCTTTTGAAATTGCAATAAGAAATTTTTAAAACCTAAGTGCAGTATTACATAGTAAATTATAGGAGCGATACTATCCAGTAACTCATTGTAGAATTAATTTATAAATCCAGTTTAACAAAATGTTTAATGTATTTCATTACAGTTTTGTTTCAATGCCCAAAATTCACAGAGGGACACTTAATTTCAAATTCAACAAAAAAGTATATCAGTGTAAGATAAAAGTTCCTAATCCTTAATCAATTAGCGAAATGAGACTGCATTTACAGGTCTTATTGTAATAATAATAATATTTTTCAGAGATATTAAAAAAATTAATTAATTTCATATAGAGTTTTATAATTTTTCAGTTGTATGATAAAGTCTACAATTATGTTTAGAAATATTTCTAAAGAAAATAAATTCAAATTATTCAAGAGATTTTCAACCAGGCTAATGTTTAAACAAAATTCGACTAGCTTTTATTATCACTCTGAATTGGATATACCACTATCACTTATATACGAATCACATAGTGTACTTCAATTTAGTACAGTTATAAAAACACATTCCATAATTGGAAATGGACTTCGATAAATTTTTAGATTACTCTGTGCACCCTTATCAAACTTAATGTTTTCGTGTGGTCTCTTTAAACAAGTTATGAGTGCTTTTAAAACTATATTCATTTAAAAAAAAAGCTTGTGTGCTGATAAAATCTGATAAAATTACATATTCCTTATACAGTGAAACCTCGATGCATCGTTCCCGCATCCATAGTTTTCTCGCATTGATCGTTTTTTTTTTCTATGGTCCCTGCACAAATTGCATTTAAATAATGTTAACGAAACCTGCATGTATCGTGCTTCAAAAAGTTGTTTCCCCGCATTCATCGTTGTAAAATTTTTCTCCTGTCCTTGTAAAAATTTTCTCCTGAAGGTCAAGGGGTTCCATATGGCATACAAATTGGAATTATTTCTTTCATCCTAAAGTAACTCTTTTCCCCATTACCGTGGAGGATCAAAATTGTGATGCCATGTCTCCGGACCATCTATTCATTTTGTAATTTCTGCATGACAGGAAGTAACCTCTTCAGTAATCTAGAAAAAGAGTTCAGTGAAAGGCAGTTACGTGCGAAAAAATGATGAATACCAAACATAAGGGCAAGAAAATGATGATTATGATAAGGATTATGCTGATAATGCAGATGATGAGTATTTGTGTGTAGCAGAGCATGTGTTTGGTACAAAATTTAGTGATAAAATTTGCATTGATAAAGATGTTGTGACATGAAATGTGTGATTTCAAAAAATGAAAATAATGGCGAAGTAACAGAGGACAATTTTCATACAATGACGTAATTATCACCTTTGAAAATCCACGAACTTTTATATAAGCACATGAAATTGCAGAAAAGGACCAGAAAAATGTTGTAAATCTGGAAATATTCCAGTTTAATTTATAAAATGAACGAAAATCGCAACATAAACTTACTGATTTTTAAAAATAAATTTTACTTATTATTCTACAACATTGTTTTTTTTTCTTTGACAGTTTGAAAAGTAACAAATTAGTTTAATTTGTAGCATACTGTCTGCATTGTGCGTATTAATTCATAAATATTGTTTTCTTCGTGTTTTGATTTTAACCCGCTTTTGTCGTATTCCCGCCTCCAGCGTTTTTTTTTTTTTTTTTTGTACCCCCAATAAAAAACGATGGATCGAGGTTCTACTGTATTACATTTAAGGCCATCTACAAGTATTAGAATGCATTGCAAGGAAAATGCACAAACAAACGAATTTGAACATGGATAGATGAAATGCATTTGAAATTATTTAAATGTCTTTGTTTACGAAATAATTTTTACCGATTTTAAGAAAGATTTGTGTATAACATTCCCATATGATACAGATCTGAAATACTGAATTTCGATTTTCAGTTAAAGCCGGTTTTTGAGATGTCGAAACTTGTAAATATTTCAAAACATGAGTGTAGAAAAACTGACCAAAATCAATTTTTTTTTCTGTTATCGTAAAGTGGCAAGATTATGTTAAGAAAGCAAAAAGCAAATAAAGAGTGCACTTTTATTTTTAAAAATATATTGCAAAAAATAGTTAAATATGTCTGCACACAATTTTTTCCAATCTGGAAGTTTTGAGAGGAAAAATAAAAGTATATATTTAAATCAAATTGGAGTGTAAAGGTTGATATTTTTATTTATTACCAACTATGCGAAAAATACCAGAACCGGGAATCGAACCCGGGCACCTCCGCATAACGCACGGATGCTCTACCACTGAGCTACCCTGGCTGACAACCAGCTAGGCACTTCTCGCATAATATTCGTTGGCAAAGCCACCGAGTCTGCAAATGCAGATATATCAGGTGAGACAATAATAATCGTAGCACAACTCCATAGACCACGAAATTTCAATTTAGAAATTTCTATCTGCGTTTGCAGACTCAGTGGCTTTGCCAACGAATATTATTCGAGAAGTGCCTAGCTGGTTGTCAGCCAGGGTAGCTCAGTGGTAGAGCATCCGTGCGTTAAGCGGAGGTGCCCGGGTTCGATTCCCGGTTTTGGTATTTTTCCCATAGTTGGTAATAAATAAAACTATCAACCTTTAAACTCCAATTTGATTTAAATAAATATTCACGGTTGATGAATCCATGAATAAAAATATCTAAAAGTATATTTGATGGATAAGATGCTCTTATTTCCAACACTGAATATTCTAACTTAAAAGATCAGTAAATGAATAAATCTGTATAATTCATACATACATATATGTTATTATTATTTTTATTATTATTTTAAGAAGACTGCTTTTTTAGAATGTTTCTTTCTATGTTTTAGCACTCTGAATTAAAACCATCGGTCTTTTATGGAGTGTTAAATAACTAATAACATATTAATGAATTAGTACTGCATAAAAATCTTTTAAGTAAATATTAAACTTTCGTTTGAAAAAAATTTGAATTAAAGTAATTTAAATGTAATATTCTTGAGTTTTATGATAGAACAAATTAACTTCTGTGTTACATACATGTGTTACATTTTGTACTTTTTAAAATTTTGGGCAGAATTTTTATTTATTTATTTATTTATTTGTCCTTGATCAGCTTTTTCAAAGAGATAAGAAAACAACAGTCAAGTTTAAAGACAACCGAAGAAATACATACCAACAATTAAATAAATAAAACATTCGTACATACATATATAATATAAATACACGCATACACGTATATAAACATTAAAAAAATATTTTCTTAAAACAAAATATTAGAAATATAGATAAAATGTTTTTAGAATGATGCAAAAATTATTACTTTAAAAATCTATTAATTTTTCTCGAATAATTAAATTTTAGCGCTTTAATCCGTATATATTATTTGCACTATATTTACTATTATATTTGCATTGTGTAAAACATCTCAGTACCAATTGAATGTATCTATATTTTTCACAGGATTTTTTTTTTTTTTTTTTTTTTTTTTTTTACATATCAGTAGTACATATATCTTTTAGTACATATATTTTTTTAGTACATTTTTTTAGTACATATTTTTTAGTACATATTATTTTAGTATTTATCAAAGCAAAACTGAACAAATTATTCTTTTTCGTGTTTTCTCTGTAAGTACAAGTTTTTAAATAAATAATGAACAAATAAATTTCAGAGATATTTCATTTAATATATACAAATAATAATATATAAATATACAAATAAAAATCAACCATAACCACAGATAGAGGAAAAAATGAATTAGAATAAAGTTGAGCTTTTATAATTTCTAAATATCTTTAGTTATTTAAATATATGTATATATATATATATATACATAATGAATTTTTGATAAAGTAATTATTTTATATAATTCATTGTGCAACAAGAAGAAACGGAATTTAAAAATATTGTATTCTTTTTTCTTTTTCATTTTTGGATCTTCGAACAACACATTTAGAAAAAAAAAATAAACGATTATTTATTTTAGATTTACTTTAGTAATTAAAAAATACATAGGTAAAAAAATAGCCATTTTAGAAATTAAAAAGTACACATAAAAATTCCAAAACCTTAATGGAATTTGCTAATCTTCTTTTCTTTATTTAAATTGGAAACCAAATTTGTTATCATCTTTGTAGATTTTTGTTTGTTTATTATAAAAAGAATTATGTTAAGCGATTTTAATTAAATGCATTAATAATAAAAATAATAAGAATAATAAAATCTGATTGTGGGTTTATTATTGATGATTTTTATAAAATAAAAATAAAAATTTATGTTTCGTAATTGATTTAAAAAAAAAAAAAATATTATTATTATTTCTTCTTTTTTTTTAAGTTTAAAAATTTATATTGTTATTTAAATTATTTAATGTAGAATCTATTATTATCCAATCATAACAAAAGTAACCGCAAGTTATAGTAAAGTTATTGATTACCTACTTGCACACTTTTCGTAAAAATACTTGCTTTATGTGAAAATAAATTGAGTAGTGTATATTGTTTTTTTTTTTTTTTTTAAATCTTAAAATCAAAACAAAGTTAAAGTTAATTATTTAAATAAAAACTTTCATTGAATGAGGCCGTATTTGGATATAATTATATATATATAATATAAATTTATCTAAACAATTGTTTGGTTTTACTTACCATGTTATTGTGTCTTTTAAGTTAACGTGTCTTACATAGTGTTCATAATTATGGCTTGTTATATAAAAACAAACGTTACCTAAAGAAGAACAAACAGTACCTACGAAGTATCATAACTGACAGTGATATAACCGTATTTATCAATTTCCGTTGCTAGAATAATTTGTTAATATACCTATTCTGCTGGTTTGAAAAAAAATTACAAGTGTCATATTTTCAAATATTATTTCACCATTATCCATGAAATCATAAAATGCATAACTTTACAAGTTTTTTTTTTTTTTTTTTTTTTTTTTTTTTTTAAATCATTTTAACAAATGATGCTTGAAAGGAAAAGTGGTTGAAAACCTGGTGACATTACAACATTTCGTAGAGTCATTTTTGGAAAAAAAAAAAAAAAAAAAAAAAAAAAAAAAATGTAATAATTGTATTTTTGTGAGGTTAGAGGCAGTTTTTTGTAGAAAGCTCGCAATGTAAGAGTTACGAGGTTGCCCACTCAGATCATTGGTTTTTAATCTGCTTACTATAGCACTCTATGATAGATAGGAGTTGCGAATTTAAAAAGGGAAGCGTCGTATTTTTGTGAGAATACTAAATAAATGAGTTTCAGTGTAAGTTTCTTGAAAACGTGGTTGAATGAAAAGATGTAAGTTAGTTGAGGTATAATAGAAATGTTGAAATCGTGCTCGGTGTGGTTTAGGCTAAGGAGCTTCTGCCTTAATGTGTATTTTGGCCACGAGTGTTTCTGATGTAAAAGCATCCACGAATATTTAAAATATCAGTAAGTTTGTTATCAGTTTCGTCATGTGGGTAATATAGTTTTAATTATTGTTTTATAGTGACATTATTAAGCCACCTATGCTTATTAAGGTATTGAAAGTATTTAGCATTTATATACTGTCGGTAACAAAAGTGTCGGAACACTAGCAAAAATTCCAATAAAAAAAGTAGAGTTAATACCGTTTTGTCAAATAAATCCTTGTCGAATCATGTTCTTAGTCAGTGTAAGAACATGATTTGACAAGGATTTATTTAATAAAACAGTATTAACTCTACATTTTTTACATAGGAATTTTTGCTAGTGTTCGGGCACTTTTGTTACCGACTGTACATACGATAAATGCAGAATATTTATGTTTCCGAATTCGTTAGTAAAAATAGTCCCATTTTCTTTTACATTGGTTTTCAATTATGGAAAATTCAGAAGGGGGGCCGTCGGTACAGTGGCGCGCTTCGTTACACTTTTTTTTTTTATTAAAATCATAAATTCGTGGAATTATTTTATTCAGGGAAATAAAACTTTTAGATTTAAGAAACATTATATATATTTGTTTCTATGACAAATTTAAAAATAAAATAAAATAAAATGTGACAATGATGTCTATAAGAAATATTTCTCTAACATTTGAGGAAACAAAACTTTTATGCTATTATTTGTAAAGCTAAAAATTGAATAATATTAAATGTAAAATAAATAATTTAAATAAATAACGTAATAAAGTTTTATAAAGTAAGTAATAATAAAAATAAAGGAATAATTTTAAATGTTAAAAAAAAAAAAAAAAAAAAAAAAAAAAATCCCACTATTTTTCTATATTTTATTTTATTTTATTTTAGAAAATTTGCTAATGAAAATAACATTAAAAACGATGATAATATGTTCTGTCTAATTATATCGCGTCGTACTTCAGCAGAAATTCCGTAAGTTCTTGCCTGCAATAGCATCTTACTTATTTACTCTATCTTTTTAAAAATTTTCAAGAGAATGTTTTTCCGTTTAATATATAAGCATTATTTTTTTCATTTAATTCCACATATAAACTAATGCAAACTAATTTGTCCTTATGCAAATGAAAAAATATATATACACATATGTATACATATAGTGAATTTAATGAGCTGTCTCTGAATGTGAAAAATTCAACAGCCTTTCTTCTTACTTTAATATTTCATGAAATTAAAAAGTCATGTTTATGTGGAATGAAAACCATACTTCAAAAGCTTTGGGGAAAAATTAATTAAGAGGGTTTCTGCAATGAAAGGAAAAAGTGAAGAACACATACCAGTAATTATAAGAATAATTAGATCTTTAATTTTTTTAGTGTTTTGGTACTTTGGGGCAATTTTAATAAGCTTGAAATATATTTATATTTAAAGCTTGTTATCAAGATTTTTTTTTCTAAAGCAGAAAACGCCAAATTTTAAAAGTGTTCAAAATTTATATTTTAATTATAATGACATCAGCTAGATTTTCAGTCAATATTTTTGTGAGGTTTTTTCTATTCAACATTATTTGTAAAAGTGTATTTGGTTAACTTATTTTTTGACTAAAGTTGCGTAAATGAAAATAATTTAATTTCTGTTAAATTATAGAAAAGAGTGTTAAGAATATTTTTCATATTGAAATATATAAATATATCTTAGCCAACAAAATATTGTATTTTGTATATAAAACTTTTATTAAAAAAAATCCACTTGTTTTTTATACGTTTATAATTTAAATATTGTAAAATACATAAAATACATAGGAAGTACAATAATAACTTCAATTTAATCCTCCGAGATATTAATGTGTTTGATCGAACTTCTTAATATAATAATAAAATTACTATAGATTTGTATACATTTTGTATATCTAAACTTGGTTAAATAAATTGCAATAGTTAAAACCAATGTAACGTTTAAAATGAGATAAAGAATACAAAAATTTAAAACTGTAAAAATACATTATAATTAAAAACATTAAAATACACGACAAACGTTTCGGCTAGAACACTAGCCCTCCTCAGTGTCAAAAATACAAGCACAACATTTAGAAAAATTCATAATACATCATAACAAGATCAAATATTCCGGAGGAATAGCTTTAGCCTCGTTCAAGGCAGAATGTTGCATTTTAGTAAAAGCGCCCTCTAGAAAAGTACGGGATTCAAGGATTAGATAAAAGAAACATTAATGCTCATATAAAACAGGGGATTTAAGATCGAAACTCGTAATCTATTCTCTCAATAGTGATCATATTCCTGATTTTGAAAACTTTAAAATTTTAGCTTCTAATGTAAATATATATGAATCCCGTATTTTTCTAGAGGGCGTTTTTACTAAAATGCAACATTCTGCCTTGAACGAGGCTAAAGCTATTCCTCCTAAATATTTAATCTTGTTATGATGTATTATGAATTTTTGTAAACGTTATGCTTGTACGTTTAACACTGAGGAGGGCTAGTGTTCTAGTCTAAATGTCTATCGTGTATTTTAATGTTTTTAATTAAAATGTATTTTTAAAGTTTTAAATTTTTGTATTCTTTATCTCATTTTAAATGCGACATTGGTTTTAATATATTAATGAGACGTATAAATTATGTTTAATTTTATCAAATTGCAATAGTTATTCTGTTACAGAAGTTTCATAATTAGGGGTGGGGGATTTTTATTTTTTTGACGTCGCACTAGTGCTACACTATGGGCAATTGGCAACGGTCTTAAACTTACTTCTAAAACGTTGTCCGGAGACATGACATTGTAATTTTGACTATCCATGTAAATTGTTAGTACTAATTAGGAATGCACAATAATATTTTCTTATGCGTCTTATAAAATACAAATTTTATTAAAACGGGATAATTTCAATTGAAATTTGCTCTTTTGTCTTTCTTACACTTCAATAAATAAAATAATTATGCATATGAAAAGTATTATAGACAAGTCTTTCAAAATATACTTAGTATGGTTATTCATAAAAATAAAATTTTAAACCACTGCAATCTGCATTGTATTTTAATACTTTTAAATACCAACAGTTTTGAAAAAATGTCCAAGTTTGTATTTTGTTTTATCTCTAATATTTTTGTGAAGTATAGGAAGATTTATGAAAAATAATTTAAGATTTTACCCAGAAAAGCATCATTGAACTTAGAATATTTTAAATTCATTACGAATAAAGTGTAATGAAATATAAACTGGGAATTTGAAAACAATTTAGTTCAAAAAAAGCTTGATTTCTAACACCTAATAATTTGAAATATTTAATTTAATAGAAATAGTTATTTGCATTTCTACAAACACAAATTTTTATTTCTCATTTAAAAGAAATATAATGAACTACGTTTTAAATCATTTATAATTAAATATATTCTTTAAAGTTATTTTTTTTTTTTAAAGATTAATACAACAATAGATAAAAATTTTCCCTGTGAAAATTTATGTAAAATATTTATAAAAATTAGAATAAATAAATACTTCATAATACGTGAGAAATAATTTGTGTTTTTGTCAGTAATGTTTTCATTTGGCAACGACATTAAAATAAATTAATTAAAGAAATAATTTTAAATTTAGTTTTACAAGGGAAACACGTGTAAACTCTCGAGAATGATTTATAAAAGGGTAAAATATGCATGTAGAAATACAAGCAATTTAAGCAGGTATTGAATTTTGCTTTTATATAGTTATACAGCCTGCGTAAAAAATCACAAAACAAAATAGAATAAATAAATAAATAAATAAATAAATAAAATCTAAAAATTATAGTTATTTATTTTGTGTTTGGAAATTTTTTATAAACTAGGTAAAATTTAATTTTATAGTACTTTTTAACCTTTCATTTACGTAGTACTTTTTTACAGAGGTCTTTTTCCATAAGACAATTCTTGTATGTATTATTACGTCTACAAATAAGAAATATTTATCTGAATTATCTATTTACTACCTATTTATATATTTAAAAATCTCAGTTTTATATATATATATATATATATATATATATATATATATATATATAACTATTTCAGATTCGGAAGTTTGATACTTATTTGTGGCTGAAAGATTCGGGTTCTAGCTTTCAGCTCACATGGGTCGGGTTCGAATTCTGGTTTTGGCATGGATTTCCATATGGTTTGAAAAATTTTTAAACAATAGGTTACAGTTTAATTATCTTTAGTGTGTTATTTCCAGTGTCAGGTAAGAATTTTTCACTAAGCACAGCAGGTCCAGGTTCAGAAGCACCCGATTATTTGCGGTCATCTATAAACTGCACCCTTTTTTTTAAAGGTCTTGATTTTAGTATATTCTGGACAGACTTTTTAATTGTGAAAATTTAATTACTAATTTGGCAACATAAATTATCGTTTTATTTTAGATTTAGTACTGCATATATACAAATGCATTGTTTTATTACTTAGATTTATAAATACATTAAATGTACATAGGACAGTTTGCGCACAATTCAAAAGAATGGTATAAAAAATCCAAATATTAATTTTTTGCTAAACTATATTGCTGAATTATTTTGAATTCATTCATATTCTATGCATTTCCATCGCTATTTTGTTGTTAAATTATAAATTAAAAAAGAGTTGTAATAAAAAAAAAGAGTTATTTTGCGCAATCTCTCCTTACAGGGTAGGAGACATTACCCTTCATTATTACTACTAATAAATTGTTAGCAATAATAGTTGCATTTAAATGACATTGTTGTAAGGTTTCTGTAAACAAATATTTTCTGTATTAGGTGTGACTATTTCATTTAATTAATTAACAAATAAATAAATAAATAAATAAATTAATTAATTAAAATAAATTTAAAAATAATTAAATTAATTAAATTAAAGAATTAAAAAAACAAAGACCAGGTAATAAAGAATAACATTTAGTCACCAGATAACACGTTTAACGTAAAATTAGTACAGTTCCTTTTCAGTTTGAATGGTTTCTTATTGATGACCAAATCTGTCGTTGTTCACAATCATTGAATTTACTGTTGTAAATGGTGCATCTTTCGTGCAACCACCTGCCACAAGTAACATATTTAATCTACTCCATAAGAAATTGTTTAATTTAAAAATATTTTGTAATACTACCATTCTAAAGACATTTTGAAGAAGAGCTATGAAAATTTAAGCAATCATTTTTGTAAACACGATAAAATACAGTCGAACCTCTTTAACGTGAACACGCTTAACGTGAATTACTTTTGACATGAACTATTTCCGTAATCCCCGTCAAAATGAAAATTAGTGTAGTAATATGAAGATTACTTACTAATGGCTTGAACTGCTGATAACATGAACAATTTTATTGTTCCCCTTTAGATTCACGTTAATGATGTTCGACTTCACATTTTATGTTAGACGCTTGAAGCATCCGACATGCACATTCAAGTCAGCGTACCACTACTGATGTTGTATAACTACCTGAAGTCTCAGAGCGCCCACTCTAAAAAGTGCGCTATCTTTCTTACCACGCAATTTCGCCTAGCTTAAATTTATAAAAATTTCATATATGTATAATATATACTTGTATAAAACCTATAATAAGGTCATTTATGATGTCAGTTTTACTTTATGATTTAGTTGTTTTTTACTTAAAACAAAGAATCAATTTGAAAAGGATAGAAAGACGAGTAAGTTCTGTGAAAGATCTATTTCTAAAATGAAAAAAATTAGAAAATAAATCATTAGAAAATAAATCCAAATTTGTCCTAAAAATGTATCTATACAATGTTTATTGGTCTGACAAGGTTAAGTTAATGCTGCTTTGTGATATATGTTAAAAATGAATTTTCAACAAAACGACATTTTCAAAAAATCCGCTATTCGCTTTTTTTTTTTTTTTTCATTTCTATCATTTATCATTTATCATTTTTTTTTTTTTTTTTTTTTTTTACTTTTTGCCATATTTAATTAAAGAAAGTATAGGTTTCATAAAGAAATTCTACTTCTGTTTTTAAATGCACATTTTGTGAGGTCCAAAACACGATATTTCCATAAAAAAAAAAAAAAAAAAAAAAAGTCTGCTGACCTACGTGTAATCAAGATTTTATTTTCAGAATTTTATAGAAATTTATATATTGTTGCACCTTGACATAAATTATTGCCTATTCACATTTAGTCACATTTTTTTTTTTTTTTTTTTTTTTTTTAATATTTAATATAGTAGTATTGGAGAAAATTTCCTTTAAATTTGCATAATGAGAATTGTTTTTAACTAAGTATTATTATATTAAAGACGATTGTTTATAATAATAACTAGAGACCAAATGTATTTCGTTGTTCCCCCGTTATCTCGAGATTATTAATGTATTCCCCTGCCCCTCCAGAGAAGTAAACCCAGGATATAAATTTTCAATATGCTTATTTTTCAAACAAATCTATCAAATCTGTGATGATTCCAAATAGAGACAAAACACAGTTTTTAACATGTCATCTGTAAAGCATAAATTTGAATTTCTTTGGACATTTTATGTTATACTTCTCTGAGATGAAAATCGTCTGCATTCATAAAGGAAAATAGTTTTAATGAAAAATGTTTTTAATAAATAATTCATACTGCGTAAGTTTGAATAAGAAAATGCAAAAGAAAGTTTTGTGACGATCACAATATACTATTTTTTTATTTTATTTATTTATTTATTTATTTTATCTGTGTCACTTTTGTCTAAATACAAATTTACTGATACTGGTGATAAGGCGATCCCTTTAGCCGCATTGTGACGATAATCCAGAATTTTCAAAATTGGACGTTAGAGGCAAATTAAATCAAATGAAATGGAACACTGAGAAAAAATTCTGTCACTGACATCTAGAATCTAAGTTGTGGCTCTAGAAAAATAGTTCCATGTCATCCTTATAAATTCTAGTCCCCTTGAAAAGCGAGTTCTAGAAGCCCCTATTAGAATTCTAGAGCGTTTGCCTGTATTCTCGAGGGCAAAGTTATTTAAAAATCTCTGCAAATAAATGAGACTACAAGAGGCGGGTTTCAGCAACTATAATTTTTGTTTATTACCAAATTCTAGAAAATCAAGCGAGAATTTCTCGCAATACTAATGATTCAGAATATTTAGAGTATTCAGAATATTGTTTCCCCATCTAGAAATGTGTACACTAGAAATTCTCGATCATTTCGTCTATTCAGTTTATTAGCGTGCTTTACGCGCATAGATTGGAAATCTATATTTCTAGTTAAGGGATTTAGAAAATGGCCACCTATTCATTCTAGAGGAAGGCGGTATATATTTTTTTCTCAGTGAATGTTTTTTTATAATGCTTAAAAGAAATGTTAATTACTTTATTTATAATGTAACAACGTTTTGCTTGATAAAGAATAAAAAATGTTTCGCCTTTTTATGTAGGAACATACTTTTTATAAGTAGTACTTTATATCATATCAAATATATCATTTTGTTTTAGGGCTGATTTTAATTAAAAGAAATTAATTTGTTTCCTTTTTTTTTGTGTGTGTGTGTATAATTTAAAAGACATTTAAAATATAATCGACAACTGAAAATGATCAAGAAATGATACAACAATTTTAGAGGAGAAAAAACAAAAAAAGATCTGAAATACTCTGGAATATCCCAAACGACTTTTAATTAAAATTTGTCATCAAAAACTTAAAAGGAAATAGAAAATAATCTAATCAAAAATTAAATTTCAGATATCTAAAATATTCAATAATTATCAAAAGGAAAGAAAAAATGGTAATACATATCAAAAGTTTATTGAAATTTAAATTAATTGATGTAATTTATTAATACTTTAATCTTTTCTTTTTATATTTGTCGAGTATTTCTTTTCATAATAATTTATATAACATTTCAATGAATAAATAACGATAACAGTAAATTATAGATTGTCATTTGATAACTGAAAAATTTGAAAACATTCATTACGAGTGAATTTTTATGTCATAAGTTTTTTCAATTAGAAAATTAATTAATGCATCGAATTTAAATTATCTTTGGGAGCTTAAAAACTACTTCTGTGATTAGACGTAATTTAAATATGTTTAATTTTATATTTATTCATTAAAAGTAATCGTAATGTCACTTTAAAGCAAGTTTTAGTAATTTAAAATCACATTTCTTTAATAAAATTTGAAAAGAAAAGTTGTATTAATGATAAAGAATTAAGTAATATTAAAAAGCTTCATTCTAAATTATTCATATTTTGAATTATTTTAATGAACCAAACAACAACAACAACAAAAAGTTTTGATTTTAGCTTAAGTATATTGTATCATATAAATTGCCGCTATTGTTTTCTTATTTAGATTTCAGTGTCATTCAACAATAATGGAAGCATAATATTGAATATGTATATGTATTTAAGCGTACATATTTAAGCATGATGATGTTATAATATTTAGTATTATACAAATTCAAACTACTTGTATTTTTATTTATATATATCTCTTATGTGAGGTGACAAATACAACTGAAATTATCATGAAATTTAAATTTACTGTTACTATAGTGAAATGTTATTTAGAAAGATTATTATTTTTTTTTAATTTATGAAAAATATTCGTACTCATTTAAAGTGTTTCACATAAGACCGGGTGAATTTAATAAATTTTATGTTTTATCGCTTTTTTCTCTCCCCCCCCCCTCTCCCTCATCGTTTTTTTTTTTTTTTTTTTTTACGTTCTTTAATTAAAATTGCTTATTTTAGATAATAATTGAATTTTTATATAAATACATAGCAACATCTATTTAATTAATTTTTGAGATTAGCTATTGGAAATGGAGAGTAATTCTTAATTTCATTTTTTTTTAACTTGTTGATAAGTTAAATAAAGGTAAAAATGATAAAAAATTCAAAAGTATTGTTATTATCATTACTTTAAACTTTAGATATTTTTACCTTTTAGCAAATCATTTTATTAATAAAAACTACTTTAAAACGATGCATAATTACAAACCTTATATATATATATATTTTCTAATAACACATTTTAAATTTAATGTCTTGAAAAACAATGTCTTGTTTTCCAACTTATTTTATAATTATTATGATTTTATGGTTATAAAACGTGAAATGGATGAAAGGTCTTTCCCGTTGAAATTCAATCTTTTATTATTCTTTTAGATTAAAGGAATTTTTAAACTTATTTTCTAGGTTAAGTGTTTCTTAAATGAACAATATTTGGCGATACTTAATATTTAAACTGATACAGAAAATAGTTGTTTAGAAAAGGGAAAGTGGAGTACTCGTATTGTTTATGTATTTTACGTTCTTGATAATAAATTCGATTATTTTTATAAATTTGATTTTATTTGTGAATAATATTATAAACTTTAGCCTTTTTTTTTTATTAAAGATTTAAAAAAAGTAATTAATGTAACTTTTAAGGTAAAGGGATTGAAAGTAAAAGAAATTAAATAATTAACGCAATTAATAAATTACAATTACAATAAAAACAACCATTTTAATCTAAACAATACGCTTATTAAAAAAAAAAAAAAAAAAGGCATATCGTCAACTCAAGTTCTAACTTTATGTACGTTTTGTATCTAAATTATTTTTCTAGTACCAAATATAAATTTTTAAAATTTATTAATATTCAAAATATAAATTATTTTAAAATAAATAAATAAATAAATAAAACATGTATAGAGAAGCAAGTTATCAGAGTTTGAAAACATAAAATATAAATGATTTTTAAAACATGGGTCTCAAGCATATATAGATAATAGTCTTATGTTTAAAAATTAAGGAATATTCTATATTAAAGAATAAAGTGTTAGTTACTATTAACCCTTTCGCAACGGGAGGAGCAAACGCGCGCTTACCCAGTGTTGCCAGATTGGGCGAATTTTTTATTTAAGAGTCACGAATAATTTTGAGAAGAGATGTTTGATATACATAATAGACGATTAATCGACGATTGTGTACATTAAATATCACTTCTCAAAACTATTGGAGACTGATGACTAAAAAAGTCGCGCAATCTGGCAACACTGCGCTTACCACTCAGGCCGGCACTCTTTCGCGAGAATCTGTCCAAGTCCGGAAGGTTTTTTTTTTTTTGCTAATAAGCCTAAATCCACGAAATTACCGAAATATGCACGCATTGTTTAATAATGCTGTGTAGAATATATAAACGGTATATGCTTTTTTATTTTTAAAATTTTACTTTATTTATTTAAGATAGTTCTTGCTCAAATGCATGTTTTTACACTTTTTTTTAATCAATATTTACTTACAATTTAATGACCGTGCACATCATACATTTGACAATTAAATATATAAAAAATCTTTTTTAGTATGAACAAATTTTGGAACAGGAATCTACAGACAGCCATACTTTACAATCTTTGCACTTCAACGGTAATTGCGATTAACTTTTTATGGCGAATGTCTACTGAGAAGTATTTGTTTTCGATGTACTCCGCATGCACATGTTCGAAATGTCCTCATCATCACAAAACTCGTTATATTCTATATGAACATAAGAATCATAATATATATATTATATTGTTACTATCACTACACTCAGAGTCTGTATCAGAATCAGTATCTGAAATATTTTGCATAATTTCTGCTGTTTCAAATTCAATTAAACATTTTGAATGCATCGACGTTTAAACGATAAAAACAGAAAAAACTACACGTCAACAAGATCTAATCTCAATTAAAAACTGAATTTCAAACTTAAATACTCGACGCACTAGCGAAAATAAAGCCCTCCTACTTACTATAAACAAAAAACAGGGGGCTCATTTAAAGAGCCGTCATAAAGCATGTGATTAGGAAACGTTCCTTTCCCTTTTTGTTCATATAAGCAAAATACACGTACATGTGAGTCATGTTACTCTGATTTCGAGTAGAAAGTTAAATCTACATGTATCTCAAATCCTACGGACATGCAATGCAATTTTGTGCCAAAGATTTTGGTTTTTAAAACGTTACAAGACACTGACACAAATGTGTGACGACCGGGGTGAACGAGAGAACGCTCTGGCACGCCGGTGTGACGGCTGGGAAAAGAGTGCATTTCTAGTTGGCATGTATGTGTGACAGTCGGCGCGAAAGGGTTAAGAGAATGGAAGATGTGTATTATTAAAGAAAATATTCAAACTATGTGCACGAAGTATTTTAATTTTAAATATAATTATCAAACATAAAAAAAAAGTATTAGTAAAGGTATATATTTAATTTACCTGAACTTAAGATTTCATAATATTTTGCAGAATTTTTACTTTATTTAAAATATTTTTATTAATTTATATATAAAAAAAAATTTCATCTTACTCTTTTTATTTGTTATAAAATTCTTTTCTAAGAACTACAGTTGGCAGCAAAATCATTCGAGCACTAGCAAAAATTCCTATATAAAAAAGTACACTTAATACTCTTTTGTAAAATAAATCCTTGTCGAATCTTGTTCTTAGACTGACTAAGAACAGGATTCGACAAGGATTTATTTAACAAAACAATATTAAGTGTACTTTCTTTGAATAGGAATATTTCCTAGCGCTCGAATAATTTTGCTGCTGAGTGTACTTACGTTACTTTGCAACGATTTATTTATTTATTTATTTTGGCAATATACTACTCTTAAGTATTAACATAACAACAAGAATTATATGCAATATATAATTTCAAAGTTCATAAAATTTCGCTTAGCGTTCTGAACTCCAGGAACAAATCTGATGAGATGTGCTTTTGTTATCTATATTGAATAAACACTAAATACCAATGAATACTTTTTCATTAATTGATTTGTACATAGATGCATCTATGAACGTCGAGTCGAAAGCGTTGAAGCTAAAAATATACAATTCGGACAGTAGGTTTCTTTTATGACGTAGGGGTTCAATAAGAACGGATTTAAGGAAATCTAACCATTATGGGATTGAAAAGGCATGTTGAAATTTTTTTGTCCAAATTAAGATAAAGTTGTGAGGATCTGTTAAATTTCGGATTATCTTTTGACAGGATGAAATAGGTGTCTAGCATTTCTAACTGAAATATAGCAAAATGTCTCCTCTTTTGCTCTAGGGTAAAAGATGAGAATACTCCCAAATGTAAACCTTAAAAGGTGAAATACGGTGTCTAGTAGTTCTATCTATTTTTTGAACATGAAAAATCACAGTAGTTACTAATAAAATCTTGAAGTTTAGCAAAATGTCTCCTCTTAAAATTATAGTAAATGATGAAAATATTTCGAAAATTAAATGGATGAAATGGGGTGTCTAGCGGTTCTACCTGTTCTTCGCACATGAAAATCGTAATAGCTTCTAACAAAAACTACAAATTTAATGAAATGTTTGTCTTAGACCCTAATTAAGGTAAAGATGAGAATCTTTCAAAATGTAACCCTTAAGAAGGAGAAAGGAAATGTCTAATAGTACCTTTGCAAGTGAAAAATCGCAGTGGTGTCTTGTAAAAGCGTAAAATTTTGAAATATCTATCCTCTTAGGCACTAATTAAGGAAAAATATGAAAATCTTTAAAGATCTACACATTCCTGATCAGGGTAAAGAGTTCCCCTCCTCTACCCCGAAATTTAACCCTTAAATGATTAAAGGGGCTGTCTATCATTTCTACATGTTCTTCACACGTAGAAAAATATCACAGCGGTTTCCAATAGAATGTTCAATTGATTTCAACGAAGCTTAGTCTTCATTGGAACTTAGACTAAAAAATATCTTTCCAACAGAAAAAAAATAATTTATATAACTTAAATTATATTCAATCAGATTAAATTTAGTATTTTTTTCATTAATTTATAAATCTATATATAAACGTAAAACACCGCCGACTCGCTCATTCTTTCATTATTTTATTTATTGACTTCTCTATCAACGCCCAGTCCAAACTACGGAAGGTAAAATCACACATTTGAACAGTATGGTGATTTCCTGATGGTGGTGCTCACTAAGAATGTATTAAAGAAATTTAACCGTTAAGGGGTTGAAAAGGGGTGTCGAAGTTTTTTAACTTCTTTTCATCTTATCTCTGCATTTATTTTAAATAAAAGTTTCAAATTTAGCAAAATGTCTCCTCATATGCCCTAATTAAAATAAAAGGTGAAGATTTACTAAATATCGGAAACCAGGGCAAAATTGTGATGTTTTTACCCTGCACAGTTCTTTCAGTGTGCATAAGTAATACTTATTTATGCGCACATTACCGAAATTTAACCCTTAAACGATTAAAGGGGCTGTATATCATTTCTACATGTTCTTCACACGTAGAAAAATATCGCAGCGGTTTCCAATAGAATGTTCAATTGATTTCAACGAAGCTTAGTCTTCATTAGAACTTAAACTAAACAATATCTTTCCAACAGAAAAAAAAAATTATATAACTTAAATTATAATCAATCAGATTAAATTTAGTATTTTTTTCATTAATTTATAAATCTATATATAAACGTGAAATACCGCCGAGTACAAGTGGACACGACACCAACCAACCAGCCATTTCAACTTGAGATTAAAATGTTACTATGCAAGTGATTATAATTCTTATAACTATTACTTAAGACCTTCGATCTTTAAAAATATGTTAAAATTTTATAATTATATAATTTTGAAATATAAGTGTATTGTGGAAAAAGGAATAATCAGTGATCAGATATATCCGTGACAGCGATCAGCTGGTTAACACTTAAAGGACTAAAAGGAGGTATCTAGCATTTCTATTCGTTCTTCTCGCACGGAAAATCGCAGTGGTTACCTGTGGCTGCTTGAAGTTTTGTAAATTGTCTCCTCTTAAGTCTAATTAAGTAAAAATATAAGAATATTATTAAATTTAACCCTTAAGGGGATTAAAGGGCTTTCTAGCAGATCCCCCCGTTCTTCGCACATAAAAAATATCAGTGGTTTCTAATAAAAGTTTCAAGTTTAGCAAAATGCCTACTCTTAGGCCCTCATTAAGGAAAAGAAAAGAGATTAGACATTAGAGTATCTTGAACGTTTTTGGGTCATTCATGTCAAATCAACACATTTAAAAACCTGACACCCCCAGATTTTTATAAGACTGGGCTCATTTATTTGTTCTATAGAGAAATGAATGCATACTAACTAAAAAGTCCCAACCTCTTTTAGTTTTTGATAGACAGGCCTGCAAAAATGGGTAAAAACAGCAAAACTTCAAAATTATTGTATTACAAGTGTTCCCGCATACTGTTCCCTATTTGACTTAAAGTCATAAGTTTAATATCCTTAGAAAGCACTTAATACAGGCTCTAAAATGATTTATCATATTTATATAGTTTTAATTCTTTTCATTTCAATGTTACATTCGGTAACAAAAGTCTCCGAACACTAGAAAAAATTCCTATATAAAAAAAGTATACTTAATACAGTTTTGTTAAATAAATCCTTGTCGAATCCTATTTTTATACTGACTAAGAACAGGATTCGACAAGGATTTATTTAGCAAAACTGTATTAAGTTTACTTTTTTTATATAGGAATTTTAGCTAGTGTTCGGAGACTTTTGTTACCGACTATACGTATTTTGACCTTTGATCTTCAATATCTCAAAAAGTGCATTTTTAATTTTCTTTTACAAAATTATACGTTATTCTATTTCTATAACTATTGTGAGTTTCAAATTTGGATCGCCACGGAATGCTGAATTATAAATTAAAATGCAATCCTTATCAGTATTTTCAAACTGAAATTGTAGAACATTTTAGGATGCCATTTAGGTGATCCAGATTAGCATGTATAGAAATTCGCTAAAGGGATAAAATTTAGTTATATATATATATATATATATATACATATATATATATATATATATATTATTTAAATGCCCATTAAAATAATTAAACCTAATTTTAAAATTAAGCTTTAAAATTTATAATTTTTTAAGTGTATTAATTAGTATTGTAAAACACATTAAATAAAAATGAGATAATGTTGCGTATAATCATTCTCAGAAAAAAATTGAATAATATATAAAATGTATTATTTTATTTCCGATTTGTTTTAATTGTAATATAAGATATTGAAACTTATATCATTTGAAATATTGACCTTTCTATGATATCTTAATCGAAAACTGAAGTAGGTTTTAATAATATTCGATGGTCTAATGTTTACATTACAGACTATGTTATTGGCTGTAAAGAAATAATTAAATAGTTTTTAATTCATTTAAACTTTAAGAAGAATATCTTTTTTAAGTAAATATGAGAAACATAATTTATTCGAGTATTGATTTAAAACACTAAAATTTTTAAGAAAAAAAAAAATAGGTTGAAATAATAATATATAATTTGTATCAGAATACTAACTGTAATGCCTAATTAATAAGTATGTACATTCAGTGAATGCTTCTATAAATACTGTATCATATGTAAAGAAAAATATAGGATTTAAACAAATAATAATAATAATAATAATAATAATAATAAAAACTTTCTATACATTTATATTTATTTCTGTGTAAAGAATTAAATATCTGAAGTATGTTCAAATGTTTTTTTAAATAAAAAAGATTAAAAATCAGTTTTTAAGTCTATTTCTTATAATAAAAATTAAATAATAAACCCATTTTAAAATATGAATATACGTAAAAATAGGATATGGAACCTATTAATAAATTAAACGGTATTTTTTAATCATATATATATATATATATATATATATATATATATATATGTATATATATATTAAATTTTAATTTGGTTCTTTATCCTTTCAAATCAATTAGATAATTTTATATAAAACAGGTAAAGTTGTCTTAAAAATGAATAAATAAAAATTTACAATATTAGTACAAAAACTCGACATTTACGTGTAGCTAATTTTAAGAATTGAAACCATTTTAAATGAAAATGGAATGGGGTTTAAGTTAAATACTTAAAAAAAAAAAATATCTTTTACCGACTTAAATGTTCAGAAGCTTATCCTGGTGCAGGCTTTCATTATTCACTATAAAATAATCCTTAAGAAGTATTTTTTCTTACTTATAGTTTCTTTAATGTAGAACAAACACTGTTAAGCCTCTTTTAAAACAGCATTCTTTCCTTGTTTTTGAAAATTCATCAGAGACCATATTCTTAAAGTCTTTAATGGTATTTCAAGAATCTTTTTCAAAATCCTTCTAATATCCCGCGAGGTTGGTATTACTTCACCAAATATGCTACTTTTAATTTTTAAAAGTACAGTACAGAAATATATTTTACAATAACTTTTTATCCATAATTTTAATTTTGATTTTTATGCTTCGTTATGAGCTCTTATAGAATATTTTGACAAATATATTTAAAAAAAAAGAAAGTTAAGTATCTCATTAATAAAGAATTCGAGAAAAAATTAATTTTAAGTGTTAATTTATTATTATTATTATTTTTTCAATAAATGAAAATAGAAAATGCTTGATTAGCAAAATTATTTTCATTCAAAAGTGGCTAATACAATTCTATTCTAAAGTTATCTTCAAGTTGTCATATGGTTATTTCTTGAGAAGTTTTTCTCAATATGTAGATCTTTTACTGTCGTGGATGTTTTATTCACCATAGGAAGAGATTAATTAGCTAAACTGTAAATCGCTATTTAAAGTGTGTGAGGGTAAACCCTCCAACTTTCCTTTCTTCCGTTCTATATATATGCTGTGAAAGGTGTAATTAATGAGGAGACTCTTATTAAAAACAAAGTAAAAGTTTAATACTTTTGAAACTAGTTGTATATAGTTACTCGTACTTAGTAACCAGTGAACGTATCTTTGACCTCCTAATACGAAAGATTAAACATATACTACCTTATTTTAATTAAAAGAGGCGAAAACCCCCTTATCTCTTTTTATCTCAAACACCGACTTTAAGTTTGCTTTCACTTAAATACTATAACTGGAGAATAAATTTGCATATTTACGAGCATCATCTAAAACGTACTGAACCTCAACTATTCGAAACTTCGCCAATCACGAAAACTTACAACAAACATCGTAGAGTACCTTTACAACCCGAGTATTTCTCCACTGACCGAGATATAAATTCCACACTGCTGTGCCACTTTTCAAGAACTCAACCTAACTAAATCTCGGTAACCTTCAAATATCAAACCTTCGCAAATTTCCAAGAGCTCTGTGAACTTCGTAAGGCGCCTTACAAGTGTACACATATGTTTAAAAAAGTGGCTGTGGTGCAACATAAAATATAAGAAAAGTCTTCTATAATATCGTTTTTAAAAGCACCAAGTTTATTGGGCACTGCGAAAAACGATGCAAAATACGTCTGCACAGTACAAAAAACTGAAAGAAAAACGAAAAAAATTCTTTGCGAAAATGCCCAGATTATTTTCTACGAAATATAATTCTTCACAACCATAGCGACATTTTCTTTTATCAACCGCCAAGCATAAAATTATTGTATTTCAATTATAATTATGGCATTCTTGTAATTCCAAACCCTATCGTTAGTATTTTCCCGAAATGAAAGCAACTGTAAGAAAAAACGTATGCAACGAAACTTACTATTCAATGAATCGAAAATGCTAAGATTATTTTGTACAAAATAGAGTTTTTGTAAACCATATTAACATTTTTTTAATCAACCATCAAGCCTAAAATTACTGTACTTCAATTAATGATTTTGGCATTCTTGTAACACCAAACACTATCGTTAGTACTTTCCCGAAAAGAAAGCATTTATAAGAAAAACCTTATGTATCTGTGATTAAAATTCAATGAATTAAAGTGCTAATTTATCTTTCAATGCCGATAATGAATAATAAATGTTTAAAGGAGTTCGAAATGAGAGAAAGATGCTTAAACAATGAATTAACATATGTCATGTCCTGAATGAAATAATTGTGTGGAATCAGGGTTTATTAATTAACATGGCATATAAAATGAATTAAATGAAAATATTTGAATAGGCTGTTTTAGAATTGAACTTAATAAAGAACATTAGTATAAAAATATACGATTTTGATATAGTAATGTTTTATTTTTAACATCGTATATTTTTTGCTCAATTTCCGACTTGAAAGTATAAAAAATATTTTATGGTTTAATACACGTAATTTTTAACACGACAAAGGTTGAGTATTTCCACCTTATTTCATGTCCTGCAGTGGACTTGTACTCGCCATCCATTAGAGCACCAAAATTGAAGCAGCAGTGCCTTCGGTCAGTGCTTGAAAGGTACTCTCATCTAGCCGCATAAAGATTCAAGGTCCTGGTAAGCTTGTACTGAAGCTTAAATTTTTAAAATTCACACTCAGGTTACCGGATTACGAATATGGTAGTCATGCCGTTTCGTGAATGATCCATCTGTGATAGTATATCTTCGGTCTGTAGTTAGATTTGACTTCTAAACATATAATATAGACTTTGTGTAGCTTCAGAAAGAAAAAACAATGTCCTACTTTTTAACTTTAAGGGGATAAGCGATGAGGAACATTATCACAGTCGAAGCAACTAAAAATATCTAGATAATCATAGAATGAACTAAGATATGGGATACTTTAAAATAATATTATTGAAAGCTTTCACAAAATTTTAAACTTTAAATTAATTTTATTTCGGTTTCAAATTTCGAGAATTATTAGTTACATATAATGCTCCTTGAGTACTTGTTTCCATCTAATACTCTGAATGTTGTTAATCAGTGTATTTGTCACAAAACTGAGCATTTATTTTGTTATCAAGCAATTATTACTGTTATTACGAACTCTTTAAATTTAGTCGCATTACAAAAAATCATAGATATTTCAAAAATTAAACTATTATTGGTTTGTAACCTATGCTTTAATTAAGATATATAAAATTCCGATGCACAAGTATGTTACATAAAAAAGACATCCAGTAAAAAAAAAAAAAAATTAATTAATTAAAAAAAAAAATAGAGCTTAAAAATAACTTAGAATTAGCATCATGCATTTTTAAATTTCGTATTATTTGTATTATTTTTCCCACAAAAAAGGCCTTTTCACATCAAAAATTGCTTTTTTATCATTTAAAAGACAAAATGTGCATCAAAATGATAGATAAAAAGAGAAACATAAATTATTAATTACACCTCTTGTCCCCTTTATGAGACATTAAAACAGTCAATCAAACAACTAACCACCAATGCTATCATACTATCTTCATTTCAACGGTTACCAACACATATATTTAAAATTTACATTTGTGATGCAATATACACCTACACACAAACGTTATAATCTGGCACAAAGATAACAGAAACTGAAAATAATATTTAAAAATAGTAAATTTTGAATAATTTTTAACTAAACTTAATATTCTTTTAACTTACGCTTTTGTTCAGTTTGTAATAAAGTAGATCTATTTATTTCAGGAAAATATCACACTGCAATATTCTCTGTTAAAATGGTTACTTCAATGGCAATAAACAATCAAGAATCAATCGCTAATATTTTCTCGTATACAATTTAACAATAGCTAGAACATTTTTTTTTTTTTTTTTTTTTTTTTAATTTAACGATTGTTATTGTATTTTTTTTTAACTCGCCGGTTATTTTAAATGACAAAAATGAGTCCGCATGATTACATACAGTAGTTAACAAAAGTGTCCGAACACTAACAAAAATTCCTATATAAAAAAAGTACACTTAATACTGTTTGTTAAATAAATCCTTGTCGAATCCTGTTCTTAGTCAGTCTAAGAACAGCATTCGACAAGGATTTATTTAGCAAAACTGTATTAAGCGTGCTTTTTTTAATAGGAATTTTTGCTAGTGTTCGGACACTTTTGTTAACGACTCTATATTTACAATAAAATTTACTTTATTGACCTCCAGTTCATAAAAAAAAAAAATTGCGACAAGACTCCTCAATGGTATGTAATCATGATGAAATAACATCAAAGAAATATTGATTTGCCAATTTAATATAAAATGAAAATATCTAAAATAAACAAAAGTGAAATACTGTGTACTATTCATAATCGATAATAAAGTTGTTTCAAAAAAGGATATTATTAGAATTTTTCATGATATAACAGCGTTTTACATTGATGTTAATTGTTCAAAATTATCAAAACCAGAACTCACGCGTGATTTAAGTTTATTTGAGTTTACCATTGTTCATCAAAAAACTCACTAAAATAACTTACGATCAAATGTTTTATATTTTATTTTATTTATATATATTTTTTTTTAAGTAATAAAAAAATAAATGCAATATATATTTTTCTATTGAACTGCAAAAAAGATCTTGTTATATTACACAAAATTTATGGCTTCAAATTTGCCAGAAAGTATCCGTATGTACAACTTTTGTATAGGGCCCTTTTGGTGAATTTTTATTATTTTCACCATTTTGGTTAGGTAGTAAAATGGTTACCTTAAGTAAAGTCTTTGATGATGAACGTCCGATAAACGTTTCGTGACGGGATCCTATATAAAGCTAATCATATCTGTGCACTATAGAAAAAAAAAAAATAGTTAAAATAACATATTAATAGCACAGCAACAAAGAAAACATTCGTACATAACAGGTTTTTTTTGGTAGATCTCACTGTGAAAAAAAAAAAAAAAAAAAAAAAAAAAGCATTAGCAAACATTTTTCACGGTAGGCGATGACTTTAGCTCACAGCCACGGAATTACATTTCACTGTGTTACCTAACACTTCACAATCCTAATTTGATTTCTGTAAGAAAAAAAAAAAAAAAAAAAAAAAAAAAACATACCTACAAGTTAAAATCTGTAACCATTGATACAGTATTTTTTCGGTTACAGTAATAAAATGACTTTTGACAGAATCGGATTCAATTTTATGGTAGATTGTTATAGAGTTAGAAAATAGAAATTTTTTGTAGGAAAGTTACCGAATTTGTTTACAGTGTGCAAATATATGTTCGAAAAAACGTTTTCCTTCCTTTGATTATTTAAAACTTACCTTTGACATACTCTACAAATAACAAAATTGCATTATAAAATGATGCATAATTTTATAAAAGCAAACCTTTCTGGTAATTCAAGTCACATAACTGCAAAATTTTAACTTTCACACGTACCCTAATACGATCATGTACAAAATTTCATCATGGTATCATAAAAAGTTCAAGAAAAATGTTTAAAAATTTTTTGAATGATTGATCAAGCTCTTTGCAATTTCTCAACCTAAATTTTCTTTGAAGAAAAAAGAAAAATAACCATATGCTATAAACAAATGCTATAAACAAATTACTAGCAAAAATAATACTATAAATAAGTAATAAAAGTTATATGATAATTTGAAACTAATATGTCAATTACTTTAGTTAAAGTATTTCTAGGATTTTTATGGTATAAGGCTGAGATTTTGTACATGAACTTATTAGGGCATGAGATATGTTGCATTAACTAGAATTAATTTTTTTTAGTATGCATACAATAATTTAAATTTTATCATTAAAAGTGAATTTTCTGAAAATTTGATCTATTTGATTAAACTCAGCAATGTTTATATTCAGTTTTTCATTTTATAACATTTTCCTAAAGTCAATATGTATTTAAAGAAATAGAAAAAAGTTCAAGTTATTTGAACACTCTATATATAAATTTTAAAAGTCAGCTCTACTCTAAAACATTCAAGTACTTTTCACATGTTAAAACGTGAAACTGATGAGTGTAGTCGAATGTATTTTTTATGTTTGGTTCATTGCAAGGGGAAAAAACGATTAAGGCGATTTTGTATTTCAAACGATAAATAAATAAATATAGATAAATAGATATAGATATAGATATATATATTAGCATTGAAACTCACAAAAACAATAAACAGAAATAATAAATAAATAAATTGATGATGAAAATAAAATATAAAAGTGATTTATTCTGTAGATTTAATCTGCTTATAATATCATACTATGAAGTCAAATTAAGCAGTATAATTAATATATCATCATTTATTTATTTAATACTTCTATTTTCATTTGAATTTTTTCTATTTTAATCTTTCTAAAAATCTGATTTATATTTTAGTAGAGAAATGCTGAACATATTATTTTATTTGTCTCAACTTGATAGGCTTACCTTTTCAAATAAATCACATCCATAAAAACTATGATTTATTTACTTATTTATTTCTGCCAAATGTGATAGTTTTGTAAACGATTTTACAAAACTTTGTAATTGGTTGTACTGCTTTTTAAATTCCACTTTTACATAATATACTTTAAAAATAAAACATTTTCCGTTATGATATCTTTTTAATCCTTTATGTTTCGCTGAAAATCTAATTTCAACAAAAGAATAAAGAATTAAAAAGAAGAATTATAGTAATTAAACTCTTTTTAATTTTTAAGGCTCTGTAAATTATGTAAATACGCTACCTAAGTTAAAAAATAATCATTCATTTCAAGTCCTTAAATAAAGCTTTTCTTAACTATTCTCTGTAACTAAAAGATGAACAAGGAAATAAAACAACAACTCCTATAAAATTTTGGTATATTATAACATAGATTATGCATAATTTGTTAAACATAGATTAGATAACATAAATATGAGATGAGAATCTATGCATATACGTGTTTCATAATCTAAAGATAAGAATTGTAATTATTAAAACGAAAGGAATTACATATGAGATTTTAAGATACGACGATGCTGGAAAATATTTAAACTTCATAGTAAGAATACTTGGAAGAATGATATATTTCCCTGAAGGTCTTTACTATCTTAAAATTTAATAAATTCACATTCTACTATTAATCTTTACTCACAAACGTCTCTTTAAAGCATATCCTAATACCCTTTTTTCCATTAAGTCATCAACTTTTCAAGAAGGCAACCTTTTAATCTTAGTGATTCTAAGTAATCCCTTTTTTTAAAGGAAAAACAATAAACTATTTTTGAAAATCCATGCTTGCATTTACAGCTCTGGTCTTTAATGGTATTTTTGAAATCTCACTTTTCAAATCTCGCTTCATATCCCATAAGAATGACATTGTTTTCCTAGCTCTTATTAAAAGTTTTCGTTAAACAATCTCTTGAAATATCTTAGGGATTTCTTTTCCCGCTTCTTTTTTTTTTTTTTATTTACATTTTATCTTCCGTTGTCATTACATTTACGTTGCGTTGAAAGGGAAAATAAATGTACTTTTTTTTTTCTGCTTAAACATTAAAGATTTTTAATATACCTTCGGATTATGGTAATAAAAAGGAAATCATATTAAGTTTAATTTTTAAAACTTGAATTTTAAAAGTGTACTTCTTATTATTTTTAAGATTATTGTATCATTTATATTACATTTGTTGTTTAAATGTTGTTAACAAAAGACTGTTATTTGTTTAAATAAAATTGAATTTTCACATTTTTACAAGGTTATGGTTGCTTTATTATAAAGTAATTTTATTTCGAAGCAATGTCAGATTTTTTTCCCCTGTGAGATTTAAAAAGGAATTTAAAGATAAAGACACATTTTGAATAATAATTCGCGCTGAAATTCATTTCGTTATAAATATATGTAAAATTAGAAAAGAATACATGGAACATAACTTTTCTTCTGAATTCATACATTTTTTGACTGATTAATTTTAAGGCCAACGTTTTCTGTCTTGATCCTTTTAAAGATGTTTATAATAATTATTACTAGGTTAAAATAATACCTTTGCTTTTTATTTGACCTATGCAATATGCAAGAATAAATTTAATTGCAAATAAATATAGTCTAAATTTTGTAATAAATTTAGATATTAATATGAGAAAATTCTTGTTCAAGTCTAGTATTATTACCATCGACCGTATACGATGCATTATTATCATTATTTTGTTTTTATGTATAATTTCAAATATCTGATTTTTTATGTATTAACCAGAAAAATGGGTTAATAAACATAGAGATTTTTCATAATTTAAAATAAAAGGTATTTTAGGTGGATAAGTTACTGTTTTAAAAAAGAATTAAGACTAATCCGTAAATTAAGTAATCAAATAACTTATTTCAATGGAAAATAATTTACATCACTGATTATGTAAAATATTTAAAGTTGGTGTGAAAAACTAAAGTAAAACGCTTCTTATTGGTCGAAACTTATTAATTAAGGATCATTGACCATCAAGATTTAATATGAAAAACATTAAAATATAATAATAAATATGAAAATCGGTATAAAAAATTAATAGTTAATATGTAAGAAATGACAGTTTCTTCTTCTTTTCTTTTCTTCCTTTCTTCTTTTTCTTTCTTATTGATTTTTTTAAAACTGGAAACAGACTATAGTCAGTCTACAATATTGAAATTATACAACATTTTAAAGAACAGTGATTTATGATAAAATATGCAATCGATTGTAAGTGAAAGAGGTGCAACTGTAAATTAGCGGCGAAGCTTGAATACCTGTGGAAACTTACATGCACTTAAGCTACATGGACATTGGCGTGCACTTAAGCTACACAGTTAAAAATATATATAAATAATAAATAAATACGAGAAATTGCATACCGGAAAAAAAAATCAGAAAGAGAAGGCTTGACCGCTGATCATTATCCTGCTACATTTTGCGAATGATACTTGACCTTGAATAGGAAGGTATTAATATGGAATTTTATTTTGTGATCACTTAAGCTTCGAAAATATTTTAAAATATCAAAGTCATAAGTGAAAAAAATAAAAAAATAAAAAATATATATGCTTTTTTGTTAAAGTTTTAAGTACATAGTTTTTAATTTCATTTTCCATACACTTGTATTTTATTTTCTATCTCTCTTTCTCTCTCCTTTTCTTTCCCTGTAGAATGCTAACCATCTGTTGAATATTAAAAAAAAAAAAAAAAAAAAAAAAAAAGGGCATTTAGAGTATCATTTTATGAAACAGTTCATGATATAAACTTCACTGAAATCTAAATTTCAAATAAATAGTAGACTGAGAAAATTTCTATCAAAAGTAAATAAATATATAAGTAAAATAAAATAAAACAAAATAAAATAAATGAATAAAAATAAGATAAGAAATTTTTTTAACTTTTTACTTTCGTGGACAACAACAACAAAAATAATGAAATACTGTTATGCATAATGTAGGAAAAATAATAAAAATGAAGTATTTTTTAGAGTATTTTATAATTTCTGTACAACATTGTTAAATGGAGATAGCTGTACATGAATTTAGTGTTGTAATAAATGTAAATAATAAATAATAAAAGAAAAAATAGGATAAATCAAACAAGAGATATTTTTACATATAATGTTAAAGTTTCCTATACACTTTAAATGTATGCTACATAAGTAAGTTAAGAAAAATATACGAAATAGTAAATAAATAATTTATACACAATTATTTATATTTATATTTTATAATTACTTATTTTTGAAACATATTTTTGAAACTATATATTCCTTTAGAAAAGTGTTATATAATATTGCTGACGTGAAAATCATTTTACGCAATTCTTAATTAAGTTGTCTAATTCCATTACTAAGCCCGTTAATAGACATCTTATCAAAAATTGTTCAGTATGTTGAGATTTGTTTTTGTTCTTTTTATGAAAATATTCAATTATCTACTGACAGTTGTGTATTCTTGTTAAATTATAATCCTGTAAATATTCTCTATCATAAAGGATTACCCAATAAAATATAAATACGCAAATAAAAAGTTTCTTCACATAATCAGAAGTAGGGAACTTTTATTATTTATAATTATTTAATTCATATTTACAAAACATGTAGAGCCAAGCCTATGCTATTTATTTAAAAATTGGCTTTACATCAGTAATAATTTATACTTGTGAACTTATTCATATAATTATAAAAATAAATAGAAAATAGTTTTATTTATATGTATTTATTTATTTATTTTTCAAGCTTTACATCACAAGCTTCGGATTCTTATCAGACTTCAGACATTCTTATCAGAATGCTTTATTTCAGAGTCAAGCTACCTTAAGTAGCTTCTTCTCCTCTCCCCCTCCCCTCCCTTTCCCCGTCCTGACTGCACTATATCACGGCAGTCTGGAATAACATATATATCTAGGCAGCCGTGACTATATCGATTCTTTATATTTGCGTGTTAATTGGGCCCTTCAGTTCAGGTGATAACTAGACGATAAATGGTGTTACTGTTATTCAAGAACTACGTTATCGGTCAGACATTTCTCGAACAGTTTAACATCTTCACTCTTTGACAACAGATAGCAGCACCAGATAATTTCCCCAGCTGTAAAATCTTTAATTAATAAAAGAAAATTCAGAAATAAGGCTTCAGTGTGCATTAAGAGAGGCTCTTTAGCTCTGCGGCCAGCCGTTTGCTAAAAAACAACAAACACATTTCTAAGTTTAACTTTTTTTTTTTTTTTTTTTTTTTTTACTTTCTAGTCGAAGACACTTATATCTTTCATTTTATTCTTTGACACCTTTTCTATTAATTATCTGCAAATAGTAACATACTGACGCTCTGAAGATCAAACCCACGATCTTCCCGTTATTAGCATAATTCTCAAACCAAGTGAGCTAATGGTCCACGAAAGACTTTTAGCATTTACGTTTCTATTTCCAGAATCAATCCTTTAAGAAATTTATACATTTTCAATTCATTGTTAAAACATTAGTTAAAACTTCGGTAATCGGGCTTCAAGGTGCATTAGGAGAGGTAAAAACGGACTTCCATGCAAAATACAAAATTCTGTAGCTCTGTGATCAGCTGCTTGCCCACAAAGCGACGTACATACAAAGAGAGAGAGGGGGTGAGAGCTCGGAACACACAAAAAACACATAAACATCAGCAAAGTTTTATATTTGTATGAAAATCTCATGAGTTGGTTCTGAGTAACTTTTCCTATATATTCCCTTGTAGGTGTCAATATGTGTCGCAATTCTCCTGTTTTTCATGCGAACTATAAACCTGATATACGTGAAATAATATAAGGTATGCATTTGTGAATAAAATGATTATAATAAAAATATTTCTAATACAATTATTTTTAAGAGCTGCTATGTCCTTTTTTTAACCGACTTCAAAAAAAGAAGGAAGGTTCTCAATTCAAACCGTATGTTTTTTTTATGTTTGTTAGCTCATAACTTCGGAACGGATGCTCCGATTTTGATACTTTTTGTTTTGTTGAAAAGGTCTTGGTCTGCAATAGGTCCCATTGTAATATCTTTACGATCTAAAGAAAATACAGGGTGCCCAAAAAAATCAGTCCCAACTCTTTTAACTGCTAAACGGCTGCACCTATAGTGATAAAAATGGTATGTAAGTATAGTAAAGTGGCCCTGCAGTACAAGGTTAAACCACTTGCTGCGCCACCTGGTGGAAAATAGTGGAGTTAGTGTTCCTATCTCGAAAACGGTTCAAGAGAAAAAAAGTGAATTAAAAAGTTGAAGATAGATTTAGTGCAAAAAGATAGTTTAGACATTCATGCTAGCGTTTCTATTTCGGAAACGGTTCAAGACAGGGGAAAAAAGTGAATTATAAAATTGCAGAGCATCATCGATTTAGTACGAAAAGATAGTTTTGACATTGATGCTAAAAGTACAAAGCTAAAAACGTGCCTTTTTTTGTTCGCAATTTTTTACTATACACACTTGAGCTACATTGCTCACGTAGTAGCGTAGCTGGTGAGACATACGCTATATAGTACAAAATACGGTTACTTGATACTTTTTGCTTTGTTGTAGAAATCTTGGTCTGGAGTAGGTCCCATTATAACATCTTTACAATCTAAAGAAAATAAACCGCCATCTGGTGAAAAACAGCGGCATTAGCGCTCCTATCTCAAAAACGGTTCAAGATGGGAGAAAAGTTAATTACGAAGTTGTAGAGTATCATCGATTTACTACGAAAAGACAGTTTTTAGACATTATTGCTAAAAATAGAACGCTTAAAACGTGCAATTGTTTGTTCGCAATTTCCTACACTGTGCACATTTGAACTACGTTGCACGCTTTACAGCGTAGCCGATGACACGTATACTCTGTGGTTCAAAGCACTGTTACTGTAAGCGGTCACATCGATTAGCGCAAAGTCGTTTTCAACCAACTTCAGAAAGGAGGGTGTTCTTAATTCTTGCTATGTGTTGTTGTTGGTGTTTGTAAGCTTATAACTTCGTAAGAAATGCTCTAATTAACCGACTTCAAAAAGGAGGAGGTTCTCAATTCAAAGCGTATGTTTTTTTGTTTGTTAGCTCATAACTTCTGAACGGATGATAAGATTTTGATACTTTTTGTTTTATTGTAAAGGTCTTGGTCTGAAATAGGTCCCATTGTAAGATCTTTACGATCAAAAGAAAATACACGGTGCCCAAAAAAGTCAGTCCCGACTCTTTTAACTGCTGAACAGCTGCAGCTATAGTCATAAAAGTGGTATGTAGGTACAGTAAAGTGGATATGTGCTACGCGATTCAACCGCCTAAAACGTCACCTGGTGGAAAAAAGTGGAGTTAGCGATCCTATCTCAACAACGTTTCAAGACAGGGGAAAAAAAGTGCATTATAAAATTGCACAGCATCATCGATGTAGTACGCAAAGATAGTTTAGACATTAATGCTAAAAACAGAACGCTTAAAACGTGCATTTGTTTGTTCACAATTTCCTATTTTGTGCACACTTGAAAAACATTGCATATGTTGTAGCGTAGCGGGTGACATTTATGCTAGATATAAAATTCAAAGTATGGTTATTGTAAGCGGTCACATCGATTAACGCATAGGCGTTTTAAGCCGACTTCATAAAGGAAGAGGTTCTCAATACAAACCATGTTTCTCGTTGTTGTTGTTAAAATTTGTTAGCTTATAACTTCGTAAGAGATGATTTAATTTTAATACCTTTTTTGTTGTCGTAATGATCTTGGCCTGAAATAAGTTTCATTAGGATTTCATTAAGATATAAACAAATTACAGGATACTCACAAAAGTCTGTTCTCACTCTAACTGCTGAACGCAAGCAGCTACACTGGTAAAAGCAGTGTGTAAGTATCCATGTTGAAACTTCTGTCCGTCAGCTGCAATGCATATTTTGATCTTTGTTTGGACTTTACGATGCGCAATTTCCAGCGCAGCGGGTGACACGCATTTACTGTAAAGTTCAATATATATGCCTAACAGAATTTTCGGTTACGAATACAGCGTATCCTTTCTTTACATTTCTAAAAACTTTTTAATTTAACGTATGTTCGTTCAATAGATAGTTTTTTGGTCATATCCGATAAAGGCAAGAAAAGTGACACAATTTAAAAATGCAGCATTTGAAAAAAATCAACTTAAAAATAACTTGATTAGAATAAAACTGGCACAACTGTCTCTGGAGTGGATAACTTTCTAGATGGAGATGTAACTTTTTTGTTCACATTGGGTGCATTTAATGTATTTTTCAGTGACATAAACCAATTTTTGACTAATGTCTCTTTTCTTGGAAGTTGTGATTTGTGAAACTTCCGTCGAACGTCTTCTGATGCTCTGCTATATAAATAAGTTTTCACTGAAAAGTGAAAAATAAAATCTTTTTGTAAAAAAATAGAACCGACTCCAAAAAGAAACTACTATTCAAACAACTAAAAGTGGAAGAAAATTATCAGAAAATAGAACTGTAGATTGCGCCTAAAAGTATAAAATAATTTCCTTCGCCAAACAACCTATAACACTACAATTAATCATAACTTTTGAAGTCGGCGCAAAATTAAATAAAAATTGATACCTTTATTCAATACAAAAATCAAATCCTATTCAAAATACACGTCTCACATTGTTACCTGCAAAAGGCAGCCGAAAACTACTTTATTCAAGAAAACAAATAAGATTTCATAAGCAGCAAAAGTTGGCGAGGATGCTGGTATCTGACGTCCTTGGTGAACGAAAAATCGCAAAATTATCTGGCAAACATATTTAATTTCTTTGGGATATCATGATTATTTTAATAAGGTATATCAAGAGAGTAATCAAGAATATGAAACAACACATCGTACAATATATATTATGAAAATATACATCTTGCGTGTATATTTTTGCCCTACGTTTTTATCGCCAATTTCAAAAGACATCAAGGATGATCTAACTTCGTAGAAACATAAATACCGCATTGTGTAGAATGTTCACTGTTCTATGTAGATGCTACAAATGGACCAATCGTATGCAGTGATAAAATAATAAAGGAAACATGAAAATGGATCATTCGAGACAACAGCATTTGTTGCTACCGATCTAAAGACAAACCTTTAAAAACTAATTAAATTTTATTTAATTTTGCGCCGACTTCAAAAGTTATGATTAATTGTAGTGTTATAGGTTGTTTGGCGAAGGAAATTATTTTATACTTTTAGGCGCAATCTACAGTTCCATTTTCTGATAATTTTCTTCCACTTTTAGTTGTTTGAATAGTAGTTTCTTTTTGGAGTCGGTTCTATTTTTTTACAAAAAGATTTTATTATTTATATATATAATTGCATTACCATATGTATATATATATAAAGAAATTCTTAGCTTTTGCTTTCCTTGTGACAGAAAAACATCCATTTTTTTAACATATTTGCATTCTACCAGTCCCTTGAAAACGTTGGAATGCAAATTATGCTTTTTTCTCATTCCAATTTCCAATATTCATTTCGATTTTTAATTCTTTTTTTGATTTAAGTAGTCTTCGCTTATGATCCGAATAATTGTTTTAATACTAAAGTTAAATCATCTTTCAATTTCAAAATTTTTTGCACTGATATTATTGTATTACTATATATATATATAGATAGATAGATAGATAGATAGATACTTCTTATTTATTTATTTATTTCAGTTATTTATTTGAAGTCAGTTATATATGAACTTCAGTATTGAAAGTTATATAGTCTTAGCAATAAGCCCTTAATAGCCCCGGGCATATATATGCGTTTTTGTGAAATACGATACTTTCTATTTTGCTGCTACCATTGAAACTACTGACAATTTTTGGAAATGGAATAAAATGGCCTTGAAAGTGGTCATGAAATTGTTTTCGAAAAATTTAGTCTTTTCAGAATTGAGAGAATATGTTGGCACTCAGAAGCGATTCTCGTAAGTTTTCCTCGGCAGGTAAGGGGTTAATTGGTCTCCTTCCTATCTGGATTTCAACCAGTATGATTTTTCTTATATGTTATATAAATGACCGATTAGTATGAACCATGAATTTTAATGTAGTTATTCAAACAGAAATACAGTTGATATGTATACACGTGCTGGAATCTGTAGCCGTCAATTAATGCATGTGATTTCGCTACGTAGTAAAATAAAATTACGCATTGCACATCATGGCGTAAATTTCATATGACGCTCCAAACAAGACTTTTGGATTCGTTTTTACGCTGTATATAAGATGAGATTTTAAAATGTTAAAAGATTTTTTCTTCTAAATATTTGTTCACTCTGTGACTGAAGTTTAATTAAACTCTTAGGGAAAAAAAAGGTTATATATATATATATATATATATAATACATCGGATTCACTTAAGTTTCGATTTTTTTTAAATTATTTCAATGAATGTAATTTTTAAATTAAAAAGCGATTAGTATATTAGAAAATTCATCATTTCTCTTTTAATACATAAAACAGTAATCTTTTTTCTTTTTTGCAATTTTACATAACGAAGAATAAAATTTATGAATAAAAAAATAATAATAATAAAAAATGGAGCATATTATAGAGATTCCTGTTTTTGAAATTCATATTTTAATCTCTATTTAAATACAGTGTGTTTGCAGTTAAATCCCAAAAGTAATTATATTTGCGTAGAAACAAGTGAAATGGAACTCATGCAAGCATTTTTATTTAAATTTAAAATGTTTTAATATTAAATTTGCATTTATATATGGATGTAGTTTTACTATTCAAACATTATTAAGATTCATTTTGAATGTTTTAGAAGTAATAGTGCTTATTCCGTATATTTGCTGTTTTCATTATTACTCCGTAGTTTAAAACACACTATAATTTCACTGTGCATATGAAACGAATTTAAAATTCATGATTTTATAGAATAGTTTTAATGCTTAAACGTTGAATTACATCTTTCTCTATAGTACATTTCTTTCAAATGTTTACTTAAGATTTTGTTGTATTTTGCAGTTAGCCTGCTATCTGTCCTTCTATTTATGTCGTAATTATTTATATGATAAATGTAACAGACAAACAGAAAATGTCTCTATGAAAATGAAAAAAAGACAAAAATGAGAAAGAAAAAATTAGAGGCACCTGTACTTATAAGATTTTAAAAACTTTTTGACGATAACTATACTGAAAAAAATAATGTGTTGAAAATATAATTATTATTTTAAATGTTTAAAAAAAATAACTAAATCCTAGCAGAAAAATAAACACAAACACACCCAAGACAACTCTTAAAATAATCTCTGAAAATTCTTTAATAAAAAACATTCATTTGTGATAAGTTTCGTCTTCAGTCATTTTTAAAACAAAATAGAAACATAATTGATAATTTTTCACTATTATCATACAAAATTAAAGAAAGTAAAATATTACAATTATGTTTCTGATAAAGTTAATATATATATATATATAAAATCAAACGAAATAAGGATTAAACTTAGAAATAAAACAAACAATAGAATAAATGTACTCTACAAAGTTATTTCTTGAGTCCAAACGTTCTTTTCAGCAGCGTCATAAATTCATTTTAGGGGGATGCAATTACAGTCGGTAGCAAAAGTATCCGAGCACTAGCGAGTTATTATGATATCAAATAAGTACACTTAATACTGTTTTGTTAAATAAATCCTTGTCGAATCCTGTTTTTAGACTGACTAAGAACATGACTCTACATGGAAATATTTAGAAAGCAGTGTTAAGTGTACTTTTTTTAGACAGGGATTATTGCTAGCGCTCGGATACTTTTGCTGCCGACTGTAAATCTAGCACAGGTCAGGGAAGTTGTACAGTCGGCTGCAAAATTATTCGAGCACTAGCAATAATCCTTGCTAAAAAAAGTACACTTAATACAACTTTGTTAAATAAATTCTTGTCGAGTCATGTTCTTAATCAGTCTAAGAACATGATTCGACAAGGATTTACTTAGCAAAACAGTCTTAAGTGTTCTTTTTAAATATAGGAATTATTGGCTAGTGCTCGAATAATTTTGCAGCCGACTGTACTTTTCAATTTTTTTTTGTATTGCTTTGGATGTTTCTAATATGTTTTGATACACTGAATTCAGATATGTTTGCATTTTCTTTCTAGCACGTAATTATTTTTCACAAAGTAAGGATGAAGATCGAAAGTATTCACACAGAGGCTATAGCAAATTCAAAATTATTTATGGATAAAACACATTAAAATAGGCAATTATTTACACATTAACTTTTAAATGTGTTTCTTCACATAGGAGCTCCATTTAAAGTTTTTTTTCTTGTGCACTGCTTGGGAGCATTCAGGAGGAGGCAGTATTCTCTATGCAGCATTCAACAATAATCTACTAGAATTCTTATACTCCATCATCCCTAATATCTCCTCTGCATTCCTTTGCTGTCTTGATGAAACAGCTCTTCATTAACACGCTTTCATTAGCTTCACCTGTATGTATGTTTGTAACCGCTCTGGGAACAAACAAAAAATCTATACTGTAAAAAAAGACTTTCCCTACGTGAACGCTGTGGCTGTGAGGTAAAGCGCTGCGCTGCGAACCTAAAGGTCTAACGTTCGAGCCCAGATTTTTTTAAAATGGTTTTTGTTTAATTCTAAATTATTTAATTGTATGTAAATGTTATGGTGTGTCACTCACACGATTTTCTCTTACCCTGCATTTTAATGCTAAGATAGATATTTTGTGCTGTTTAGTTCACATTTCTATAAAAGCGTGTTCTTTAATTTTTTAAAAGTATCATTTTATTTTCTTCATTCACACCACCTATATCTTCTGGGAAATAATTCTCATAGGAGTCGAAGAAAATGGAGCTTTAAGCACAAATAATCACATTTTTAATCAAAACTGTACGTGATGGAAAATTTTCAAAAAGTGCTATTATATTTGTTCTGATATTTACAGAAAAAAAGTATGTACTTCAAATTACATTTCAATTGGTAAAATTTCGATATAGTTTTCAGGTGTGTAAAGTTTTTAATAAGCGTATATATTCTACAAAATTACTTTCATGTACTTATTAAAAAGGTAACTTAGGAGTTATAAAAGAAGACACTTTAACATCTGTAATTTTATTAAAAAATATCTACAGGTTAATTTTTTTTAATGTAAGACAAAGCTTTTCACCAATAAACATAGGCACTTTCATTCAGAATTACAAAAAAAGATGTATGTATATACTATATACACATACAGCGAGTGTGACCTGGGGCCAAATCTGACACTTTCCATCTACCAGCTTTGAGAGCAGAACCTCTCAGAAATTGGTTGGGATTATTTAAAAAGTTTAAAGACATACAGATTTATTTCTTATTCAAAAAAGTATATCGGTTTGTTAGCTCCAAACAGTGTCCAAACATTTTGTAACTAGCTGTAGGGTTTTCGATGAATTTTCTATTAAAATTATTGATTAAACATATAAAAAAGTAAAAAAAAAAAAAAAAAAAAATTAATATATAGCCTTTATTAAAACACATTTCCAATTTTAATTTATGCAATTAAATATAAAAGTATTTAGATCAAAACTATGAATATTATGAAATATTATGAATATTATGAACATTTTGAAAATAATTGAAAATTGATTGCAGCGTGAAAACAGAACAGAAACAATTTTTAACTGTATTTGTAATTTACAAAATTTTACATATAATTTCTTATTTATCTCCATTCAACGACATCTTTTTGCGCTGATCGGGTGGCACAATTATGCTGCGATTTTTTCTATTTTCGGGAAAGCTATATCTTGGCTTGTATTGTGTATAAATTTGCCCAATACTCGAAATGTAAAAAAGCTATTATTAAATGCAACGTTAATTCATTTTACTCGTACGTGCACACCGTTCGAGAGATGGCATTGGTATGCTGTGGATTTTCCCCCCTTTTTACCGGAAGGCTATATCTGTGTTTCTATTTTTCATAGATGCGCAAAATTTGAAATGTCAAGGGAATGTTTTTAAAAAAATGGCAATTCCATTTTGGTGCAGTTTGGCGAAGCGAGATGACGCTACTATGCATCGATTTCAGCCATTTTTGTTAAAGCTACATCTTAGTTTCTATAGAGTGAAAATTCCCCAATATTCATATGTTAAATGGCTTTTATAAAAAAAAGAATGATCAATTCTAGGTGCATATCAGCAGACAGTTGGTCTATTCTATTTCTATAATACATTTTCTGCGACTTTCCGTATAGCTAATCAGTACAAAAAACCCTTAGCGGCTTAAAAGTTTGTGACGTCGCTACTTTGTGGCTATAAGAATTTGAAATATGAGTCTTAAAAATAATGATATTAAATTTTAAGTGACGCTTTGCAATTAGTTAAAATATACATTGATTTTCTTATTTGATCATTCACTTTTATCCTTTATTTATATTTATAATGCAAACGTAATATTTTTAACTTGAAGATCAGACAGATATATAAAATACACTCACTGATGCTTTTTCATTCGCATTTCAAATTCAAAATAACAGTTTTAAAAGGAATGATATAAAAATTCCAGTGGCGCCTCGGTGATATTTTAAAAGATTTGTTTTTAGATTCCATTAAAATTACTTTTGTTTTGTCTAATAAAGTATATTTACACATTTACACAGTGCTTTTAATTTTCAAATATACTGTCAAATAATTATACTTTCACTGAGTTAGCATTATAAAGTAAAATTATTTATTTCAATAAATTGATTTATCTTTTGCATCATGCTATCCAAAACATAGTATCATAGTGTCCAACTAAGTGAAAATTTGCTCAAAGAGGTAGTGTGACGTAAAGAAAACATTTACACAAATTTTACTGCAGTTTTGGATAGCGTGACGCAAAAGACAAATCAATTTATTGAAATAAATAATTTTACTTTATAATGCTAACTCAGTGAAAGTATAATTATTTGACAGTATATTTAAAAATTAAAAGCACTGTGTAAATGTGTAAATATACTTTATTAGACAAAACAAAAGTAATTTTAATGGAATCTAAAAACAAATCTTTTAAAATAACACCGAGGCGCCACTGGAATTTTTATATCATTCCTTTTAAAACTGTTATTTTGAATTTGAAATGCAAATGAAAAAGCATCAGTGAATGTATTTTATATATCTGTCTGATCTTCAAGTTAAAAATATTACGTTTGCATTATAAATATAAATAAAGGATAAAAGTGAATGATCAAATAAGAAAATCAATGTATATTTTAACTAATTGCAAAGCGTCACTTAAAATTTAATATCATTATTTTTAAGACTCATATTTCAAATTCTTATAGCCACAAAGTAGCGGCGTCACAAACTTTTAAGCCGCTAAGGGTTTTTTGTACTGATATCATTACTTTTTAGTGGTTATTATTAAAAAATTAAAACAAGTCCTTCTGGCTCCTAGGAAGGGTAAACTAATTTAATTTTTCTTATGAAGTTGTCACCATTTTTTTTTCAAAATGGCAGCTACAATTTATTAATGGACTTAGTGGATTTATAAATGAAGGCTATGTATATATGGTGTTTTAAGCAAATCGGTTCATAAAACCTTTCTAATGTAAATTTGAAATTTTCAGTGTGCTGGCACAGGGAAACAAGAGGGTGGATTAAGTTGGCAAATAAACATATCAAACACATTTCTGAGATAAATCTACACTACAAATTTAGTGTGAATTAATTCAGTATTTCAAACGTTATCATACTGACAAATTTTCAAGTAGCCTGCCACTTGGAAACAAAATGGAGAAGCTTCGCACTAGAAAAATTTATTGACTGGGATTCTCAAACTCTTAAAAAAAAAAAAAAAGAAAAAGAAAGAAAGAAAGAAAAATAAGTGAAAATTTTCAAATTTAAGTTAGAATTACGTAATTTACATTTTGCAAATTTCTTTTTAGAGAATTACAAATTAAACAATTAAAAAGAAAAAAAATCAAGTAAATGTTAAAAATTGAATTTTATATATTTTCTTTCCCCTTTTGAGGCTAAGTATACTGCTCCAATATTCACAAATTAAATTTTCATCAAAAGTGCAGGTAAAAATTACTTCCTATATATTTTCATATAAAACGTTTGGGGGAAAAATAGACAAAATATAAATTAAGCTTTACATTTCTATAATTTTAAAAATAAGATAAAATCGCCTGGAGAAAAATTTCATGGAAAATATAAGTTAAGCTTTAAAAAAAAAATGAATTTTCTGCGTAAAAATACTATTTTATAAATATATTTACAACTACAATAAACAAAAAACCCTCCTTTAATTTTAAATAATTATTTCTACATGTTTCGAAGCTATTAAAAGTTTTTTCTTTCTTTCTTTTTTTTTTTTTTAGGAAAAATAAATTAAATGTAGTGGCGCCATCTAGTAGTTTATATTCAAATCATATACATACATATTTAACTTTTTTTTTTTTTCGTTAAAAAAAAAAAAAAAAAAAAAAAAACTTGTTTAGAAACAGGTAGAAATAGTTATTTAAAATTAAAGGCGGATTTTTTGTTTACTGTAATTGTAAATATATTTATGAAATAGAATTTTTCATGCACAAATTAATTAATTAAAAAAAGAAAAGAAAGAATTTTTTTTTAAATAAATTATTATGGGTTTCAAAGTAAAGATTTTATTTTTTTATTTTGACGTGTTTTTAATAATTGCTATTTGACACATTTTTCATGAATTTTAATAAATTTCATGAAAAATGAATTTTATTAAAACACTGTTTAAACACTGTTTATTAAAACTGTTTTTTCTAATAAACAGTGTAAACAGTGTTTCATCCCCTAGTCATTATTGCTTTCAATAATAATAAAAAAAATTTATTATGTTAATATTTAAAATATGTATCATTTTAAAGTCTGAAAAATAAATAAATGAATAAACTCTAACTGTATTTTCAAAAGAGATTTTTAATTTTTCAAAAGAAATATATATATATATATATATATATATATATATATATATATATATATATATATATATATATATGTATGTATGTATGTATTTACGAAAGAGTATGTTTTAAATAAAAACGATAGATGGCGCCAAAACTCTATTTGCTGTTTTTTTTTTTCATTCCCGGCGCGTAAGGATACATGAATAGGAATCGCAAATCATTGAGTTATTATAAAATCGATGTTCATGAATGATTAAAAAATTTTCAATCAAAAAAATTGTAAATTCATCATTAATATGATAAAATGGAATATCTAAAATTACAAAATACTTCCTTATTTAAAATATTATCTAAATATTTTTTTGACTAAATATGAAATTTTGAAATCAAAAATATTTTTTTCATAACACAAGAGAAAATATATTTAAGTGAATTTGACTTTGTATATATACAATAAATATTTTAAACATGTTATAAAGTACTTTTGCGTTAAAAAAAATTCTAAATAATTCATTGGCTGCATTCAAGTCGGTCAACAAACCAACCCACATACCTTACAAGTAAGAACCGCATAACATCGTTTTCACCCGAAGAAACACATGTAATTGGCGGAGTAATATAGTTCCATATTTAAAGCGATTTATATAAAAAAACAAGAGTTTTCCTGAAAAAAAACGAAAACGTTACTAGATTCAGAAAGATCCTATTAACAGCATATATTAATTATATGAAAATCCTTCGAGCCGTTTTAGAGATATTTTTCATTACATCCTTACATCGTTACACCACACATTTTCCCTTTTTGGCTTTAAATTGAGATTCAGATCTCAAAACATACTGCATGTAGAAATGTAAAATTTTCAGGATAGATTAAGACCGAAAATAAAAGACTATTTTGAAAAGATGAGAACAAAATATGGCATATTTGCTGAGATATTAAGTGTCGGCTTTTACAAATCTCTCTGATGTCAAACTAGCCGTATATATGAGTTCGCAGCGTCCCGTTTGTCCCTCCGCTTGCGTCACTCAAAAAACTGCCGTTTTTCATGATATATACATATATAGTAATACAATATTATCAGTACAAAAATTTGAAATTTAAAGATGACTTAAATTCAGTATTAAAACAATTATTCGGATCATAAGCGAAGACTACCCAAATCAAATCGAAAAAGAAATAAGGTAAAATCGAAATGAATTATTGGAAATTGGAATGAGAAAATAGCATTATTTGCATTCTAACGTTTTCTAGGGTCTATATATATATACATATATATGTATAAGAAGCAAAAAGTGAAGGCTCTAAGAATAAAATTCATAGGCTAAAAATAATATTGGGTTGTTCGGAAAGTAATTTCGTTTTTCCCAGCAGAGGTCTTAATTGTATTTTTTTCACACCATCTTCACAATTAAGCTGCATTACCATTATATATTATGACAGCTTATATAGCAAGTCTTGCTTGTGAAAAAGTTCGTTTTATTCTGTTCAATAGGTTTTGATTTATGCCCTATGAAATCGGAAGCGATATTTTCAGCATATTTGTTTTTGCTATCAAAAAGGTTAAGATACTGTTCAAACAAGGAAAAAAGTATACGATGTGTATACAGAAAATTTATTTAAAGAACGCCAGTGTCAAAACTGGTTTACCAAATTTTGTTCCGGCAATTTTGACGTTAAAGATGCCTTACGTTCTAGAAAACCAGTTTATGCTAATGAAGACAAAATAAAGTATTTATTTATGAAAACTGCCAAATAACAACTCGTAAGATCGCTAAGAAACCGATCAAAGTGTGAATATATAATTCAATAAAATATTTATTCAATATAAGAAAACCATCTTTCATTTTTTAAGGAAAAAAAGGAATTATTTTCCGAACAACCTAATAATAATGATAAGAAAGTGAATCTGCTCCTAAAAAATAATAACTTAAATGAAATAATAATAATAATAATAAATAATTCTTGTAGAAAATCAATTGTCAAGGGAAACTGAAATATCTCGTTTGATTTATTAATAAGGAGCAGATACATTTTTTTTTTTTTAAATGCCGTAAAAGTGTGTATTCCTTAAAAAAAAAGAAGAAGAAGGAGAAAAAGTAATGGGTCTCAAATTTTTGTTTTATGATAAAGAAAGAAAGTCAACCCATTAACGTCAACAATATAGTTTGATAACATTTCAAATTCAAGTTAATATGGACTACTGAGAGTAATGAAAGTTCAATTAAAATAAGTCTTGTGTTAGTTTTAAAATTACAGACGCTCCCCATTTAAAGACGTCCCGCTTTCGTCTGAAAAAACTTCGAGAAAGAAAAAAATTTGAATTAATTTATAAATCATATTCTAACAGAGCTTTCCGACTTAATGTATTATAATACATATTACTATTTACCTTGATATTAGTCTCTATACCTGCGGAATAAGTAAATGTATGTGGGAGGATTAAAAGTATAAAAAGGGGTGATTGAACAAACCAGTTATAGCTATAAACAGATACATGGAAATTTTCAGGAACGTTTATAGTTCATAAACTATAATTAAGAAGAAAAATATCATTACTAGGTGCAAAAAAAGATTATACTTGTTACTTTATTAACTGTTTATAAATAAATCGCTATAGTTAATGTAACATTTTACTGTTGTTATTAAATTCTTCCTAGGAAAACATAAATTGAGAAAGCTTAATAAATTTAACCCAGATTTCTATCAGAAATATTTTTTGACACCCTGTTAAAAAAAAAAAAAAAAAAAAAAAAAAAAAACAGTTTTCTTCAAATAATTTTCGTAATGACATGTCGAATTACGATATAGCTGCCAGCCATATCTCTAAATTCGCAATTACTTTGTGTTTTGGGATAAAAAATTCCGAAACGATACACTGAGAAAAATTTCTGTAACTGACATCTGGAATATAAAATGAGTTTCATGTCATCCTTATAAATTCTAGTCCCCTTTGAAAGCGAGTTCTAGAAACCCCTATTAGAATTCTAGAACGTTTGCCTATATTATCGTTCTTTGTTTCCCTTATCTTAAAAAAAATCTCGTGACCTACCAATGCTAAACCTGCAAATCGTTTTTTATTTCGGTTAATTTTCGAGTTTTACGAATTTTTTAAGTTTTTACGGACTTTTTGCCCACCCTGTATATGAAAGAAAATGTGATAAGTTTTCATCAATAAGATATATTTGTCTAATTTATGAAAAGTGTAATTTTTATAACCAGATGCTTTGTTATCATAATGAAATAAATTCTGTTTTCATATTTAATAAACTTACTTTTTTTTTTTTTTTTTTTTTTTAACATTATATATTCGTAAGTAATATCGAATTTTCAAAATTATTTTAAATATAGTTAACAGCGGCTCAGGTAAAGTACGTTAGTTTTAATATATAAAAAAGTTTAAATATTAACTAAATTAATAGAAATAGTTAAAAATAATAATAATAGAAAAGAAAAGAAAGAAAGAATGAATGAATGAAAAATGAATTTGAAACTGTATCTGGAGTTTTTTTTGTTCACTTTTAGTACATAAATTATTCATAAATTTTATTTACTAAATTATCTGTATGTATTCCCGTATGCATTCACTCGGGAAAAGACAGACATTGGAGAGTAGAATGGTCGTCTTTCCCCGCAAGAAAAGGAAATACATTTTCACAGCAATGATCATTCTATACCTTATTACTGTATCTATGATTACACTATTCATTATTTATTTATTTATTTCATTCATTTGAAGGCGAAATGTTTATCACTTTTCACATAATATATTTACTGAAATCAAATGATAATACAGTATAAAAAATAAATATATTAAATTTTAGATAATGTACATGTATGTAAACTTATAACTGTAACGTTTATGTATAATTTTTGTAGTATAACAACTTCTTAATTTTCATTTATTTTATTAATTCCTTGGAAAAAAAAAAACTTTTATTTATTTATTTATTTATATTTATTTATTGCAGTTATTGGAAAAAAATGTAGCATAGCACAAATTATTAGGCTTATTAAAATTTATTTTTTATTTAATTAATTCCTTTTAAAGGAAAATCTATTTTTCGTCTTATTTATTATATTGGTCAGTATCAAACTGTAATATAATGTAAAGTGCGGGGCTATAAAATACATGGTGTAGAAACTAAAATATTTAATAGAGAGAGTTGCTGAGATACAGACATCTTTAAAATTGTAGGTCCTCAATAATAGTAGTTCTACATGTCGTCGATAAGTAACCAATTTGGAATGCCCAAGAAAGACGTTTTGCAGGCTGAAGGATCAAGGACCTGATACAGTGTAAAGGGGGGGGGGGGCGCTGCTGTAGGCAAGGGATACCTTAAACGTGGTTTACAAGGCTTTCGATGTCATTTTTTATTTTTTACTTATAAAATTATATACAAAAAATAACATTTTTTTTTAATTCATTTAAATATAGCAAAAAGCAACGCGGGCGAAATCTGCTAGTAAAAAGTAATTTGAAAGTAGAATTTCTGAATAATGAAACCGCTGATAGCGATTATATATTTTTATTTGTACTACCAATTTCACACAAAAGTTTCATCGTAGATGGGTTAAATTAAATTTTATTATTACATTTCTTTACGCGATGCTTTAGTAAAAAAAAAAAAAAATCTTACTGGAGTTTGACAAAAAAACATATATGCTATCTATTCTTTCATATTAAAGTCGAATTTATGTAATATTAGTAAAGTATTTTTCGGTGACATATATAAAAGAATTTTGGGAAAAAGTTTCATTATCTATGAGTGATATATGCTTTTTTTTTATTTTTGTTGTTTAATTTAGAAAAATACTTCAACTTCATAAACTTTAAGTATTCACAGTGAAATTTCATTGAACCAGTTCATAATACTATAGTGCATAATGGTTATTGAATCAAATAATTAACCTGACCTTCTACCTATATTGAAGTATCTTGATTAAGTCTAATCCTGTTTAAAATTAATATATTAGTAAACTTATTATCTTGTACATTACATTCTTTATCTCACATTTTCTATTTTATTAAAACATAGAAAACTTTTATTGATTAAAAACGTAAAGCTATTTAAAATAATTAAAAATTTTTATCTTCAAACTTTTTAAATTACGAGAGAGATTTGCTTTAGCCTTCACCGTTCAGTGAAATATTTATAAAATTGGCAATATCCGAGAAAACTGCCGAGACAAGTTTTCACACCAAGAGGTAGAACAAACTTATCACCAAAAAAATTTAATTTAAAGCTATTAGTCTGTGAAATTTAATTAAATCACCTTTCTTCTAGAAAGCTAATGGGTAAGCTCATTATATCTCTAAATATTCTTTTGTCAGCTGATTTCATTTTCACAGACATCAACTGCATCTGCGTATTATCATAATCAAGCAAAGATTTCTGAAAATTTTACGCTTCCAAAAGTAAATGCAATCAATAAGCAGCAATAGGTGGAAAATTACAAAAGGATTATTAGTCAGTTATTGAAATAAAAATTTTCTAGGAATCATTATTAAAAGAATATTTTATTGTTAAATATCTTATTAATATTTCTACCGATTGTTAAAATATGTAAGTAATGAAACTGCTCCGTAATTCACATATATATTATGATACTATGTAACCTCATTCTAGATCTCCTCAAATGATTTTGACCGGATTTATAGATCATTGGCTGCTTCGCAAAGTAAATTTAACAAAAATTATTGCGAAAAAACTATGTTTTATTGCAATATAACTATGTTTAATCGATATATAAAATGTTTTTTATCTTGTAAATAAAAAGTTTGCATTATTTGTAACGTGTAAAGTCTTAAAAGAAATGCACATGATTAAGAAGAAATGACCGAAGAGAAAACTATTTTAGAATCTGCAATGAATTCTAAATATAATATATGCAATACATTTGTATTGATATGAATAACTTAATTAAAAAAAAATGAGGAATCAAGCATAAATAAATATTATAGTGCACTAAAATTACAAAAGATTATTACAAGAGATGCTTTAAAATTAATTCAAGTCCCCTCTAGTTGTATTATGATATCATTAGATGTTGTATCTCTCTTTACTTCTATTCCTATATCATTTGCGTGTAATATTATTCAAGATATTAATCCTAATTTCAATGTTGACACTAATTTAAATTTAAATACTGTACTTGATCTTACAACTTTTTGTTTATCTTCAAATTGTTTTATTTTTAATGATTCTTACTATCGTCAAATTAACGGAACTGCCATGGGTGTCCCTATATCTGTCGTTATAGCTGAAATTGTAATGCAACACTTAGAAAACAAAATTAATTCCCATTTACATGATAAATTTTTTTTCTAGAAAAGATATGTGGATGATATTTTTATAATTACTAAGCAACTTTATGTTAACGATATTTTAGATTTTGCTAACTCTTTATGTCCTGCTATCCAGTTTACCCTTGAAACTGAAATTAATAATGAACTACCCTTTCTTGACATCCTTATAATGCATAAAACAGTCAATGATTTTTAACATTTTTCAACTTCAGTCTATAGAAAACCCACCTTCTCTGGTCAATATGTTAACTTCAATTCAGCTAATCCTTTATCGCATAAAATTGCAGTCATTCGTACTCTTTTACATCGTGCAAAGCATTATTGTAGTAATTCCGAATTACTAAATATTGATCTGTCCAAATTTTTTTCTGATTTAAAAAAAATGGTTACCCCCCTCGTTTTATTAAAAGAATTTATAAAGAAGAGTTATATTTTTTCATATAAATCAGTGTATCCTAAAGTTAAAAATTCCACTTATCGTACGACTATCCCTTATTATAAAGGTATTTTTGAAAATATCTCTAAATTACTTAGAACAGTTAATATCTGTACTAGCTTTAAACCTCAACTCCGTATTAGTAACTTTCTCTCAAACTTTAAACCCGCTGTCCCCCCTCTTAAACGTCTAGGTGTAATCTATAGTATTTCTTGTAAAAATTGTGATTCTACATATATCGGTGAAAAAGACAGAACAGGTGAAATTAGATTAAAGGAACATAAACGCTCATTTAAAACAGGAGATTTCAAATCAAAACTCGTAATCTATTCTCTCAATAGTGATCATATTCCAGATTTTGAAATCTTTAAAATTTTAGCTTCTGATATAAATATCTATGAATCCCGTATTTTTCTAGAGGGCGCTTTTAACAAAATGCAACTTTCTGCCTTGAACGAGGCTAAAGCTATTCCTCCTGAATATTTAATCTTGCTATGATGTATTATGAATTTTTGTAAATGTTGTTTGTGCTTGTATGTTTGACACTGAGGAGGGCTAGTGTTCTAGCCGAAATGTCTGTCTTATGCTTTAATGTTTTTAATTAAAATGTATTTTTAAAGTTTTAAATTTTTGTATTTTTTATCTCATTTTAAATGTTACATTGGTTTTAAAAGATTATTAATTCGTTATTGAATTTTTTTTTCTGGGGATTATTATTAAAAGAATATTTTATTTCAACTATCTTATTAATATTTCTACCGATTGTAAAAATATGTAAGTAATGGAACTGCTCCGTAATTCATATATACGTATTATAATAGTATGTAGGTTAAAACTAACCTAATTCTAAATCTACCCAAATGATTTTGACCGGATTTATAGGTCATTGGCTGCTTCACAAAGTAAATTTAACAAACATTCTTGCCATAAAACTATGTTTTATTGCAATATAACTATGATTTATCGCTATATAAAATACATAGTATCTTGTAAATAAAAAGTTTGTACTATTTGTAACGTGTAATGTTTGTAAAGAAATGTACGGAATTAAGAAGATATAACCGAAATATCCGTAATCAGTTCTAAATGTAATATATGCAATACATATATATATATAGATATGAATAACCTGAAAAAACAAAATACAAAATACAAAAAAAGAATAAAGCATAAATAAATATTGTAGTGCGCTAAAATTACAAAAGGATTATTAATCAGTTAGTGAAATAAAAATCTTCTGGGAATCATTATTAAAAGAATACTTTATTGTTAAATGACTTGTTAATGTTCAACCATTGCTAAAATATGTAAGTAATGGAACTATTACGTAATTCATATGCTACTAAGTAGGTTAAAAGTAACCTAATACTAAATCTACCCAAATGATTTTGATCTGATTTATCATTTGCAGCTTCATAAAGTAAATTTAACTAAAATTATTGCTACGTTCAATATTGTTTATATAAAATACTTTATATAAACAATATCAAAAACTACGTTCAATATTGTTTATATAAAATACTTTGTATCTTAGAAATAGAAAGTCTGCATTATTTGTAACGTGTAAGGTTTTAAAAGAAATGCACGTGGTTAAGAAGATATAACCGAAGAGAAAACTGTTGTTAAATATCTTACCAATATTTCTACTGATTTTAAAATATGTACGTAATGGAACTGTTATGTAATTCGTATATATATTATGATACTATTAGGTTAAAAGTAACCTAATTCTAAATCTACCTAAATGATTTTGACCGGATTTATAGATCATTGTCAGCTTCACAAAGTAAATTTAACGAATACTATTGTGATAAAACTATATTTTATATTGTTTATATCAAATACTTTGTATCTTGTAACAAAAATATTGTATATTTTGTATCGTATAAGTTTTAAAAGAAATGTACGTTATTAAGAAGATATGATCGAAAAGAAAACTGTTATAGAATCCATAAACAATTGTAAATGTATTATATGTAATACATTCATACTGATATGAGTAACTTTATTTAAAAAATATAAAGAATATAATAAAAATAATTATTATAATGCATTAAAATTTGGTATCCGAGCATAACTGATGTGCACTAATATAATTGATTTTTTGGTTTTAATCATTTCCATTAATAACTAGTACTATTGAATTATTTTGGGCGAAACTGTACAGAAAATATTAATTCACTTCGTACCATATTGTAAATGATCCATGCTTTCGTCCCTTGGAAAAGAACGCAAGAAATTTCATTATATTTAGTACGATATAAGGATGACAATATACACTTTTAAAATTCTGGCCACGGATGTCTATAATGTAATGAAATTATTTTGTGTGTCCCTGTACACGAACCACTAGTAGCGTATGAACTAATTTCAGTAGGAAAATTGCTACATTAAACCTGAATAACACTTATAAATTTTGAAACAATCGAATAATATTTACAAGTGCTAGAGTGTAAACAGGCAGACAGAGGAATGGTGAGGCATACCAGCAATTCAAAAATGTAAATTTTCTTGAAAAATGTTCAAAAATATAAATATTATCAAAACAACATTAATCACGTGTAAAGAGTGATTGGCGTTTTTCGCTTAGAGCCAATTGTTTACACGGGACACCGGTAGAAATGCCATCCATGAATTTTTTTCTAAGGGACCCTAGCCCATATTCACGGTAGTTTCGTAGAAAACCGAATAAAACTCTAAACGGTGGACATTTGCGTCCTGGGTTGGAACTAGACATCATTTGCCTTTTTGGTTCGAGAGCAGAATTTCTCCTCCAGTGGTGAGAAAAAAGCAAAAAACTAAAAATTTAAAAGTAAACTATTTTTTTAATTTTCGATTTTTTTTTTCTTTTTTAAGCATTCACTGTTTCTCTACTTTAGGTGAGTTATATACATTTTTATGAGTATACCTTACTTTTTTGACTAATTATGGAAACTTTATTTGTTGTTATAGTCTATTATTAATTTTTTTTCCTTTAATCAAAAATCTTACAGACACCTATCTCAAAGCTAAATTAGTTATCCGGTTGAATTAAAAAATACGAAATTAGCTAGATTTTTCTCCTGATTAATAAGTATACCACTTTTCATAGCGGTCAGTTGAACGATGTAACTGTGTACGGTGAACTAAAAATCCGTACAAACAATCAGCTTTATATATATAGAAGCAATTGACGAACATTGTGAAAACAAACGAATTTTTTAACATTTCTATATAGATAAATCATGGAAAACAGGAAAATAAAGTAGGTGCGATATTTTCTACAAAAGCCAAATAGAAAGGGAGATGAAGGAACAATGTTTTTTTTTTTTTTTTTTTTATTAGGATTGATAGGATATGTATTTATTAGGAAAGATTCTTGGTAGTAGCTATTATATTTAGTTACATTTGACTTTCTCTATAGTATGAACATATTTATTTATACGTAAAATTCAACTTTTAGAAGACAGAAACAAAGAAGAGATTAAACAATTCAAGTGTATTTTTTATTGATTTCAATAATGTTTTTTAATGTTTTCAATGAGTTATTTTCAATATATTTATTTTATTCCTTACCCTGTTTGCCACAATCGCATTACTGCTAAATACAAGCAATGTATGCAAGTGTGCGTAATGTCATATGGCTCAAATCAGCTTTTTTTTAAAATTATATTATTACGCATTTCCTATGCAAAGACTTCTTGTAATTTACTGATTAGTACATGTTACTCCAATTATAAAATAATAATTTTTTTTTCTTTAACATACTTTATTCCTTAAGTTTCCTTATGAAATAATATCTTCGGTTCAAAGTTAGAAAAAAATTTAACTTATTTTCTTCCGAGCATAAAACCATAAATATACTGTGAAAAAACTTTATGCTATTTTGAAAAAGCCTTTTTTTATGTAATGCATTTAGAAAGTGTTGTGCGTGCTACACAATCAAAGAAACGTGAGCCTAATGTTCACATTATATCCGCTTTTTTATCTTTCGTGTCATAAAACTTGTTTTTCGTACAATTCTAATCGCAATTTTTCCTAAACAAAACAAACTTTAGGTCTCAAATTTCTCTAACATACCACATAGGGGAACTGTGACAAGATTTTGTTTTATTTTTACTAGTAAGTTAGATGGATGGTTAGTATAGAGGCAGATGTCAAAATTCTAACCTTTAGTATAAAAAAAAAAAAAAAAAAAAAGCGTTTTTGAACTAATTCCGTGACTGCTGGGAATTCTTTTCAATAGTTGTTTTTCTATAAGCGTAGAAAAAAAAAAAGACTAGTATTTTTATGATTCGCATTTTGAGTAATGGTTAAGTTACATATTTTGGTACTTGAATCACGCATTCTTTACTATTATGTAAATCAAACACGCTTACGTAGTAATGTAAAGAATAGTTTTACCGCATTATAATTACTTGTAAACAAAGATAGGATAGGAAAATAAAGCACTGGAAGTAGCTTAATATATTTTAGGTAATAGGAAATTTTGTCAGCAATGCAAAGACGACAAAAAAATGTTCAAAAAACTAGTCTTAACAAGATTACTGGAAGTGTGAAATAGGTAAAACTGCGATAATTTTAATAATTTACATATTTTTGTGAATAAATAATCTATCTTATGAAAAATCAGGGGAATTTTTAAATGCATTTTTAATACTAGACATTCGCAATAATATTGAAAGTGAAATATCTATCTATACATTTTTTTAATTGTCAGTTATCCGCTCGCTTTTAAATTTAATTCCATATTGAAAAGGTTAAATTTAGCAAACCTGCATTTTTAAAAATAGCATTGTGCTTCTCATGTTAAAATAAATTTAGTACTACTAAAGGATTTCGAATGCAATAAAAATTCTTTAGTTTTACTCATTTTAAAGTAAAATTTGTGCAGACTATACAATTCTTTACAGTGACGTCATACTAAATTTAATGTTGTGTAAATAACATTTATTTAATAATTGAAATAATGATAGACGACCGCTTTACTCTTGAATAAAAGGCAAAACTCAGGTTGAAAATTACGAAGAGAAAAAATAAATAAATAAATAAATAAATAAAAATAAAATAAACATGAAGAATATGAAAAATAGGTTCTGAAATATATTCTGAAACTATAGCATCCAAATAAATTTAAAGTAAATTTCAATTTCTCGTATCTATATTCAATATCCTACCAAATTTTATTTTTTAAAATATGCCGAAGTAGATCCAGATGTCATCCATATACCAGAAATCAAATAAAACTTGACTTAATGAAGAAATCTACTTAAAAAACTTCACAATGTACTATTTGGAAAATTTCAAGGTGGTTTCAATATTGTTTTACATTTCGCAATCCAATCTCCTTTTCTGTCACACATTAAATGGCCGATTTATCTGATATCCTTTTATTAAAACAGAGGATAATTCCTGTTAGTGCCAAAATTTTACGTATTTCTCATGCGGATACTTCTAACCAAAGTTGTCTTGAGGTCCTAAACTCTTGGTTATTACTCTTGAACAGACCAATTTATAAGATATATTCTTATCTACAACTGAAACACTCTTAAATAAATATATATATATATTCATAATAATATAAAATTTCTACATATTTCCGTATATGGATACTTCTGCCCAAAGTTGTATCGAATTTCTAAGCTCTTAGTCATAGCTTATGAACTGACCGATTTTCTGACCGATTTCTTGGTTATATATTTATCTGCAGTTGAACCGCACACCATGAAACTAATGATTATCCATGTTATTATCAAATATTTATACAATTTTGGATCCAATCCATCTGATTAAAGTTGTCTTAAAATGTTTGGTCATCTCTAATATCACTGTCACTATTTATTCAATGCCCTTGGTCATCGCTATTGAATCGACCTATTTTTGGTATATCGTCTTAAATACAACTAAAGCGCATTTTCCAAAATAATTATTTTTTCATAATGGTACCAAATTTTTATGCATTTTTGAATTTCAATTTCTTCTTCCTAAATTGTCTTGAAATCCTATATTTATATTTTGGTTAAAATATCTTCATCAGTTAAATTCTTTTAAATAATGAACACTGTAAAAACAAGTGTTTGAAATTCAGACACAACTGTGTCTGAAACAGGATGTTTAATTTTAAGATTCAAAGAAGTGTCTTACTTATTTCAGACACTTGAAGTATCTTAAAAGGCACATAGTTTAACACTCTTGAAGTGTCTGAAATTTCGCCCTTACTTATCTTAACTACAAATAAATATTTTTCATAAATAAATAAATAAATAAATAAAATATTGAATGTTATTCTGTTTATCTATGAAAGGTAGGTTTTGAAATCTCCTAGAACATAAATAAAATATTAATTATTTTTGCAAGAAAAATTTCGATTTCTCGGGTTTGGAATCGAGCCGACTACCAACGAATTCACAAGTGAACGCCATCCTTGCAATGCTACCACGATAAACGGAACAGTTTGCTTGTATCATAGTATATGTTCTAATACTCACAAAACAAATCGTAGTTCTATGCTATATTTGGTACTTTTTACAGTAAAACTATCCATAGCATATCTAAAGCTTAAGGTTTAGAATTATTTTGTAAAATCCGTAACAAATACATGAAAATAGGAGACTATGAATTTTAAACGACTTCTTTTTTTTAAACTGATATTTAAAAGAGAACAGTCTATGTACATAAAAACAAATGCTGTTTTACATTTTATATCGGGGTGAAAAGAAACAAGCGGAAAAAAGGAGTTTTTAAAACGAAAAAAATAAAAAAGAAAGAAAGAAAAGCAATTATGCACAAATTGTTTAAGATTGTTCAATTAAAAAATTCGCTTTCTAATTTTCTTTCGCTGTAAGTTACGCACTTCGTTTAGTTTACCTTAATATATATATATATATATATATATATATATATTCGAGAGCTCTAAATAAAAATTAACTTTTTTTTTTTTTTTTTTTTTTTTAAATAAATTTCGCATTTAAATAATTTAAATAGATTAACTATTTATTATATGCAATAATATAAATTTATTTTATATGAAAAGAAATTAAAACAGGATATGCATGTTGCTTAAAGTGGATTCAATGGGGGAAATTTGCTAAGTTATATAAGTGTCTGAAGTGTAAAATGTTTGAATTTAGAAGTCCCAAAATTGTAAAATGTCTTAATTTGTAAGTGTCTAAACTGTAATATGTACGAATTTCAGGCATAATCAACATTATTCAGACATTTATCTTACCTTATTTATAAAAAGCCCCTTACGTGTTTTAAATTCAGACGCGTACGCTGCCTGAAATTTTGCATACTGAAGTGTTTCAGATATACTTTGTATTTGAATTGAAATTTCACACATTTTTCTCTTTAAATTTACGACGCTCCTATTAATAGGGAACTGTATCACGTGTGCGTCTGCCTATATATATATATATATATATATAACACAAAACGGCTATATGGGAAATGTCCTATACATAGTGTAATCATGAAATAAACTTCCTCAATACATAAGCCCTTAATGGCGTAACCGCTCCACTAACAAAATGAAATTTTATGTATTGTTTTATGAAGTTATGTGCTCGCTATTATGATAATTAAAAAAAAAAATTCACTGTGAAAGTCATTAGTTTAAGATAATGAACTGCATTGTGTGTTCACCTGCCTATAAAACGAAAGATTTATTTTAAATAATACGTAAAGACCGTTAGTGAAATGTCGAATATACAGCATAGTCCGAAAAGAAATTTTCCTAATATATGATCTCTTAGAGGTTTAATCTATTCGACCAACAAAACGAAACCTCATATATTGTTTTTTAAAAGAATGTGTACTAGTTTATGAGGATTTAAAATAATTCATCAGTGAAATTCTTTAGTTTTATATAATGATCTTCATTCCATGCTCATCTGCCTATTTAAAGAATGATTTATTTTGTATAACACATAACAACGACCATATCTGAAATATCCTAAACATAACGTTGCCATGAAACATATTTACTCAATAGTTCAGCCTGCAGTGGCTTAATCGCTCATCCATTAAAAATGAAATCTCAGCTATTGTTTTTTGAATGTATGCACCCAAGATTGTGATGGTTCAAAACAATTCATCAAGAAAGAATTTCAAGAAAAGACCCTAGAAGATTTAGTCCCTTTTAACAAAATCAACGAAACGGAATTAGCGGGCAAGAAAGCGAGGTACAGTGCCAGAGTGTTAGACTAGAGACAAGAAAGTCTTCAGTTCAATTCCCGCCTCGTAGAATTTTGAATGTTTTCTTTTTATTTAAAACATAAAAACAGTATTTGTTTCAACATGAAATTACAAAATCGTGGTAAATGGTTAAACCATTGGGTGGTTGCTGTTATTTAAGTACCAAGTTTTGGTTCAACTAACACCAAACTCTTCACAGTGAATATACAGGGTGGTCATGAATAAACTTCTCGAATATATAAGCCTTTAAAGATTTAACTGTTCAACCGATCTAAATGAAATCTTAGATATTAATTTTTGAAGGTATGCGGTCGAGATTATCATGATTTAATGCAATAAGGCCGTCCTGATAATGGTTAAAGTGAGAAACGTTTTATATATTTTAATTGCAATACTCAATTTTCTTTTTCTTTTTTGTACCTGAATTTTTAATGTAAAAAACAAAAGAGGAAAAAAAAGCGAAAGAAGCACAGAAATTAAGGAAAATCGGCTTACAGGAAACTCTCTTTTTTATTAGAAGCTGCGTACATTTTGTTACTTACAATTACCTGCATGCGGTGCTTCATCATTTGTGAAAGAGAAGAGGTTTAAAGTACATGGTCAGATATATATATATATGTGTGTGTGTGTGTGTATAAATTTGTTATAACTTATTTGTTCCTAATTTTACTACTCATTTCCTCTTATATTTTTGTGCTTTAAACCACTGTTTCTCTAGCTACAATTACCGAGAAAACGCTGCTTATAGATTTTAGCTGCTTTAAAAGTCACGATGGAATTAAAAAAAATGGTGGTGTTATTCAAAAACTTCGAAATTTTGTTCCTGAAATGTAATTGTGACAACGCTATTAATTTAAATCATCATAATGTCGACCTAATTTCACACTATTTAAATTTAATAAAACATTTAATTTCATGTGCATGTGTTTTCGACTTCTATGTGCAATATATTTATGCAAACGATTTCACTTTCTCGATCGATTCAATCATCTGTTTTGTCGAAGAATAATACATATTTCATATCCAGTAAACAAGTATCTATATTAAAGTCTATGCATTTAAAATTTAAATTATAATTATTAGAATATAATGGTAATTATGGAATTGTTTGATTCAGATCTTTCTGTATTCATTTGATCTTTATAGTTGTCATTCTGGAAATGCATGCGGAATCTGGATTAAATATGGTCATATTAAATACTCTCATATAATATACTTTCTGGCTTACAGAATGTATTTTATGCATATCTTGTCAAAGGATTTAATACCCAAGTATCAGACGCTTTTATCTAATCCATGATTAATTAACTCATACTGCTTAAATTATGCACATCATGGAGCCCCTACACAGAGATGCCAGTACAGATAATTGTATAACAGAATGTAACTGTCATTAATATGCAAGTGTATTAGCTTTTAACAGTGTACTGTTTATATAAAGATGTTTTGTAAACGGTCTTTGTAATAAAGGAAATAAAATCGTTCCATATTAGTGTTTTACTGTATATGGTCTTGTAATCCTTTAGAGACATGCTTCTTTATATAAATACCTAAACACGGTTTACTTACAAGAATAATTTACTATAGTAAAATATTTAAAGTCAATTAACCTTTCAAAATATTCATAATCTGAATTATGTCAACTCAAAGTATACTAAAAGAGATCGATGTTATCAAATCAATTATCTATAGATATTCATACATAATCTACGTAGTAACTTAGCTATAGAGAATAATCAATTTTTTTTTTTTTTTGTAATTATTTGAATATATAATGTAATTTTCAGATTATTGAAACTATTCACCTGACATTGTTCACATTTCACCTAAATATTTCTAAGCTTTGTCAAAAAAATCTACACTCATTTTAGTTTTTTTTAAATTCATGTATAGGATAGCTCTTTAGCTTTTTGTCTTCATTCAATATTTTTTTTTTCAAAGAGAAATAAATTTTTTATGTAATTCAATGAAAAAAAAAAGTAAATAAATACGCATTATACCCTTTAAATGACCCCATGTACTGTAAGAAATTTCGATAAAATTCGGAGATTTGACGTTTAAATTATACGGTCAGACATCTTCTACGAGAAAACATTCAATGCCTGTATTGTAAAATTCAGAGTTTTGATTGTTTATTAAAAATCACTTCTTTTCTCTGAGAAAAATAGCCATACTGCAAATAAAGAAGTCTTAAAGTAAGAAAAAAAACTGAAAAAGTATTTAAGACACGTAAATGTTTTAACATAGAGCTTAGACATAATATATATTTTAATTTAAGACACTTTTGTTTTTAATAAACTGGTGGTACAAATGAACTAATATAAACTGTCTTAATAAAGTGATGTGTTTTAAAATAAGGCTTTGGTGAGTGTTTTAACGTTTAAACGCGAATAAGGTGAGCGTTTTAATTTTGAAAATGTTTTAAAATAAAACATTTCGCGTTTCGTCATTGTCTAATCGGAAGGACGGTAGTGGCGCCATCTTTTGATGGAAATCAAAATCACCTTCATCATATCAAAATTTTATTTTACTAATAAATACAGTTTTATTATACTAATAATCTCATTTAATTTTAAGAATTTTTAAATTATCAGCGGAAAAAATATTTTCTAAAATTGAAATTATAATGCAAATAAATATCAAAGACTTGAATCTCTTTTATTAAAGGAAAAAAAAATAAATATTTCAGTAAATAATTTTATTTGTGAGATTTTTCTGAAAATGATATAAGGAGAAAAAGGTTAGTCACTCCTATTTTATTCCTAGTTTGAGACTTATTTAATTTCATTAAATGAAATAATTTAAATATGTAAAAATTTCATTAAATAACCCATGAAAATATTTTAAAAATATCATTAGTTAATTAAATATGCTATCTACATTTATGTAGAAACAATCTCGAAATAATGAAATAAGTTACAAATATTGCGTTATTTCGAAATGTTTATTTACGAAATTAAAATAAAAATTTTAGATTTAACATAACAGCTGTACATAAATGGTAAGTGAAGTGTATCTTAATTGCAGGGAATTATATTTGAAATACTCAATAAAAACATATTTAGGTGTAAAAACTATTATTTTGTAAAAAAAAAAAAAAAAAAAAAAAAGTTGCTTCTTATTTAAAGCTTTATTACATAATTAAATAATTAAATAAATAAAAAGCATTAAGGTAAACTTAAATTACTAAAAATATTTAAATAAGTAATAAATATTTAAGTTATTAAAATGTTAAAAAATATTAAGAATAACTTGTAGCTTAAAAATAATTTGTAGCTACGAAGTGGAATTTTCATGTATATTGATTTTGGATCGAAATTGACCCGAACACAGTAACAGGGTTGATACTACAGTGTGAAAAATGGCAAAATAAAAATATGGATAACAATTTACCTCAAATCCTACGTAAAATTATAGCGAAAAGCAAACGAATATGTTAAAAAATAAATTGTATTCATACCTTATATATATGCATTTTAATGACTAATATTATTTTACTAATTATTTGAAGGAGTAAGTAAGTGTTTTACAGAATGTTTTCTAAAATACAAATATTATTATTATTATTATTATTATTTAAGAAACAAAAGAAAACATTTTTAAAATAAAGCAATAGAATTCGGTATTCTTGTGTATTTACTTTTAACTGAAAGCTATAGCAAATTTACAGACACTCTATATAAACGTTTGAGTTAATTTAAAGCAATGTTTTCCATTGTAATTTTATTTTTCTGATGTGTTTCGTGTTAAAATCCGGACAACATTGTTTATCCTAATTGTTACTAACTATTAATTAAAAATGTGCATTAGTAAAAACAAAGTTAAATATTTAACATCCAATATATATTTTCTTTTGAAAATTTCTTAATTAGTCACATAGTTGATCATGAACATGCAAGTAAATCACCTATACTGCTGTCTAAAGTACTCAGTTCATTTCATTTTATTTTATTTCATTTTATTTTTTTACACTGTCTCATCCCTTCAGCAGCAACACTGTGATGCAATAACACATTTCATAAATCTTACAGGTGTATTATAACTAATAATAGCAGTTAGCTTCTGTCACATGTAAACCTTCTAATCTCTGATGTATTTTTCATATACACGGTGGTTGTAATTAAAGTTCTCCTATTTAGATCCCTGTAGAACCCGTTCTGCGTATCGGATATTCATGAAATTTGGTATATACGTTATATGAACCATGGGAAAATGATTTATGAAAAAAAAAAAAATAAAAAGTAAAGGTTCAAATTTTGACTACCAGATGGCACTTTTCTAAGATTCCTTATGCAAATTAGTCAAACCTATACAGAGAGTTATAGTCAGAGCTAGAAAATCATTCTGCCTGTCTTTGTGATCGTTAATTGTAGCCTTACACAAGAAAGAGCATTACAAATAAAACCATTTTATCAGAACGTCAGCAATAGCGATGCAATGCGTGAATATCATCGTTTAAAGGGATTACGATAAAGGCCCATGTTGAAAAATTGCTTGAAGAAGATGATTAGAAACTTTGAAGAGACTAGGGACTTGGGTGTGGGGCCAGGAAGAGGGCGGCAATCTGTTGCGAATGGGTAAGACTATCGAAGAAGCCACTTCTGCTGAGGTTGAAAGAGCCTCCAGTTCTCGTTATTCTTCAGCAAGTGCTCGATCGGTGGCACGTGAGTTGACGATTTCATGATTGACAGTTCGACAAATTTTGCGATCCATTTTAAAATGGTATCCGTATAAGATCTACATGATGCAAATACTACAATTTCAAGATCACCAAGCATGCTCAAAATTTCTTACCGATATTTGGCGAAAATAGATGTTAATGACATGTGTCCTGGAAAAATTCTATGGTCAGATAAGACGCACTTTTCTTTGGATGCAGCTGTAAATAATAAAAATTGCCGCATATGGGATGCTTCACCTCCTTATGTCCTGCACCAAGAAACACTGCCTTATGATTATGTGACTGCATGGGATGGATTTTCTACAGGTTTTATCCATGGAGCATTTTTCCTAGAAACTCTCTCTCCTCAAGGTCCTACAAGGTGCTCTGTCATGTGTGAACGGTACAGTGAGCACCTTCAACAGCAAGTCATTCCTGCTTTACAGGAATGGCAATGTTTGCAGACCACTGTCTTCATGCAAGACGGATCAACTTCCAACACTGGGCGCCAAGTCAAAGAAATGTTTTATGATAACTTTTGCGAAAATCGTGTAACATCCAGAGATTTTTCAGATGTCTGGCTTCCTCGGTCAACCAACTTAAATCCCTGTGATTTGTGGTTGTGGGATTCCTAAAAGACCATGTTTATAGAAGTAAAAATATGACTTACCTGAGGTGAATGCCAGCATTACACACCATTTTGCTGAAATCCCTCTAGAGTTTCTTCGCGCTACAATTGAACACGCTATAATGTGTTTACAACGCGTAACTGATGTCAATGGAACACACATTGAGCACATTCTGTAATTAAAAAAATGTTAATGATTCTGACAGATTTTTTCTCCTTATTTAAGCGCAACAATTCTCACTGGTGGTTTTCTTTTCTTCGCTTTTTTCTTTCTGTCTTTCTTTTCTTTCATTTTTATTTTCAGAAGTCATTTTTCTGTAATTTATATGAAATATATACCAAATTTCATCAAAATCCGATAGACAGAACACCTTCTAGAGGGGTTTGAATAGTGTCATTTTAATTATAACTACCCTGAAACTCTCTCTCTCTCTATATATATGTATTTTGTCCCACTCCGATTTGGTGGACCAGGATTCTTGGATTACTATCTTGGCTGGTAACATTGCTGGAGCTAGAAAACCAATGGGATGAAAGATTCCTTGAAATGAACAACTCAAAATATTTAAATTGAGAAATAATTACTTTATTACACGAAACCCCAAAACAAATATATTATTCTCATTCATATATTTCATCATAATAAATCTTAAAGCTCATTATTATAGCAAAATAAAAAACAAAAAACAATGAATATTTATTGCAAATCACTATTAACTATCATCGAATATATATCCGAGTAAATTAAATAAACCATCACAAAGAACACTTTTTATTTTACTTTATCAAAATGAATATAATATTTCTTCTTTATCAAGGTCAAAGTAATACTTGATTAAAACTTCTTTATTTACTTTATTAAAATAAAAATGAGGAAGTCTCTTTTATTATAATAATAACAAACGCAGCTTGACCTTGAAAAGACCTTTTTAAATGCACAAGTAATAAAACAATGAAGCAACACTTATTTTGAAAAACATTTCAAACTGTTAAACAGAAACATGTTTTTATATACATGTTTTTTTTTTTCTTTAATCAAATAACATCCTGTTGCAAAAGGTCACAATTAATGTAATATAACCATCGATCTACTGATCGGTTTTAATCACACCTTCTCGGTGTTTTTTAGATGAGTAGAACTGCAGGTTCTTTTTACTATTTAACGAATTCAATACCTTTTATTTATTGATAATTTTTTCTTCTTTTAATTTTAATTAATTATGATGAATTATTTAACTAATAAAGTGTAAACAATAAACTTTCAATTAATTAAGAATGTTCTCAAAAGATCGTTCATTGCAGGCAACAAACTTCAGAAAAGGATAATGATCCTACAAAATGATCCTACCTGCAAACAGCCAAGAAAAAATGAATTCACTCATATTCACTCTCTTTCCAAAAAAAAAAAAAAATAGAGCTTTATTTTGAAAAATAAAAGTTTATTAAGTGAAAGAATTGAAGAAAATTGATGATGGTTTTTACAGTGAACTATATACACAATGCATATATTTTTGACCAACTATATAATAACTCTATTTCTAATGCACATCAAGAAGATAGGTCCTAATAAAACCTATGAGACATTTTTATATTTCGTATTTTTAATTGTGGCGCCATCAACACTAAATTAGGCCAAAAGAGCCCAAGGAGTACCCTTCTGTAACATTCTTTGTTGTTCTCCTCGCTAAAACTAAAATAGAAAACTAAACTGCAAGTCCAGGGAGAAAATGGTATGTTTTTTCTATAGACTGGACATTGAAAAAAATATGGCGGACGTTCGCTCAAAAACCAGTCGATCGTAGTAGAACAAAATTTAATTTTACCAGCGTCTGACATATTTCTTTTAATTAAAATCTCGATAAAACAATTTTATTTATCTTTAGAATGCCTTGTAGAGTGCCATTTGAAATTTTGCAGAGCGTAATGGTATGGCATATAACAGTTTGAACAAACATGGCGGATCAGCTAGCGGGTTAATGTCCAGTCTCTCATCGTGTAGAGTCTCTAATCCAACGGGACATCTGACTCCCTCTAGTGACGTAAAATATTACTACAGCTAATACCTAACGTATATTATATAATTCATGTTATATATATATATATATATATAAATAAATTGTAAAGTTATAACCGCTTTGAAAAAAAAAAATATATATACATACATTAAAAAACAGTTATCAAAAAGAAAATGGAGTTTAGAACAAAAAATGTTTTGCAATCGTATCAGTATGGCATTCGTTCTTAGCAAACAATTAGTTATATTTATACTCTTTATATTTATACTCTTTATATTTATTGTCAGTATCGTTGTTAATAATCGTCTCTCAATCGCCTTCAATGAAAATTCAAGAGACATTTGCTTTAAAATATATGTAACGAATATTTAAATTACTCTTCAAATGAGAGGAATCATTATAATGTGAATTGATAATTTGAATAACACGTGAAGTATAAATTTAAGAGCTGGCATATTCGATGAGTTGTCCTACTTATTTTCAACGTACAAACAGAATCAACTACTTGAACCGTAAGAAGTATATGCATTGTAACTGCTATCAACCTTGTTTATTTAAGCCATTTACGTAATCACTTTCTCATAATTAACTCACCAAATTAAGTTAATTAACGTGAACTACTGATTCTCAACTACTTCGGATGTATTGTAAGAGTTGCATTAACATCATCTAGATCTTTAAACAACGCTTTAATTGAAACTAATTCTGGAATCCTGAAATGTTTGATTTTTAATTTAGAAACTTTTCAATCGATTTGAAAATTTCAGTTTGTGTATAATGTTCAAGGTTTATGTAATACGTTTATAATTTTTAAAACCAATTGTTCAAGAAATAGTTTATAATTAAAAAACAAATAATAATTATAAAATAATGAAGTAATATATTTTTTATTTTCAAACTTTATTTAAATAAGTATATATATATATATATATATGTTACTAGTATTATTAGTATTCTCTTTAGATTTTTTTAAAATATAAAATTAAGCGATAGACTTTTTAACAGAAATGAAACATTTTTAATTGTATTTTATAAGCAAAAATTCAGCTATTGGTAAATATTTTTAAAAAGTGGCATTGAAAAAATATCTTTGAATATGAACTTCCGATAAAATAAGATTACTTTTTCTTTTTTTTTTTAATGCAAAAATTGAATGATAATGCTAAAATAGGAAATATAGCATTCTTTGTCTGTATAAAAAATAAAAAGTTTGTTACAAAATAGAAAACTTCTGTAATTTTCTTGCAGAAAATTTCTTTTTTCAAAAACGTCAAAACTTTACTATAAAATTATATCTTAATCTGTTAAAATCCCCCCCCCCTTTTCTTTCTTTAGTTTGATGAAATCTGTATGAATGGTTACTGATTTATTTATTGTATGGGTACACATTTTTTCTGTTTTGCAAACAGAAAACTTGGTATGATAATTGTTTTGTGATGTGTTAAATAATAGAGTAAAATGTGAATCCGTGGCTGTAAGATAAAGTCATTGCTTATTATGTGGTTCGACCATTGCTGTTAGAACAGGAGAACTTTAGTTAAAACGAGTATTTTTTAGCGTTACCTATGGAAAAAATCTCTTATGTATATGAATGTTTTCTATATTGTTTGTTACTGAAAATTCCTGTCAAAGTATTTGCCACCAAAAATTTTCTGTAATATAACAAGATATATATATATATATTTATATATATATATATATATATATATATATATATATATATATATATCACGATTTTGGTAAGGAATTATATTAAGATAAATTGCTTAATTCATAATTATTTTAATCTATTTGCATCTATATACCAATAATTGGTTTTCAGAATAGAGATGGAATTATTACTGAACGATATAGAAAAAGCAATTTTTTGAATTCTTGTACACAATTTTCTTGCTAACACAGGTGTACAGTCGGTAACAAAAGTGTCCGAACACTAGCAAAAATTCCTATGTAAAAAAAGTACACTCCATACGGTTTTGTTAAATAAATCCTTGTCGAATCCTGTTCTTAGTCAGTATAAGAATAGGATTCGACAAGGATTTATTTAACAAAACGATATGAAGTGTACTTTTTTTGCATAGGAATTTTTGCTAGTGTTCGGTCACTTTTGTTGCCGACTGTACAATGGGTAAACATTGAACAAAGCAAGTCAAAATATTATAAATTTAGGTACCTTTTATGATTTTAGTTAAATATTTTAAAGATACAATGGAGAGTGAAACACAAGAAAGTATCTTCAAACCCAATATCGTTTAGGTTTATAAAAATATTGAAATGGAGGTTCAAGCTAATATGGGAAGACTTTTTTTTTTTTTTTTTTTTTTGCTTCGAAAAAAAAATTCATATTATATTTGAGATCTTGGTATCAAACCGCCGACATTAGAGTTATTTTAGTTGATGTTACACACAAATGAGTATAGATGAATATATGTTAAATTTTCTATTTAAGGGGTATAATTTATTTTAGAGGTGTGAGTTTAAACAAAGTTTGTATTAAAATTTATATTAATTATTCTTCAGAGATTTGAGTTTAAGAGTAATATTCAAGCATTAATATAAATACGTACTCGATATTCCTTTTGCTTAAGGTATATTATAATCTGACTTGTGATAGATAACTAAATTAGTAATATATCAATTTGAATTATTATGCAAGTAGAAATTCTACTGAATTCGTCCACCATATTATTGAAAAAAAAACAAAAAAAAAAAAAAAAAAAAAAAAAAACTGTGGTATACTTAATATTCTGAGATTCTTAGACCTTATCCTTAAAATTTTAAAACACCTTATACTTCTTTATTACTTAATGTCTGATAATACAGTCGGTAACAAAAGTGTCCGAACACTAACAAAAATTCCTATGTAAAAAAAGTAGAGTTAATACTGTTTTGTTAAATAAATCCTTGTCGAATCCTGTTATTTGTCAGTCTAAGAACATGATTCGATAAGGATCAAAACCGTACGAAGTGTATTTTTTTTTTTACATAGGAATTTTTGTTAGTGTTCGGACACTTTTGTTACTGACTGTACGGTTATTTGTATGTATGTTGCTTTATTGCACACACACACAGGAATGTTAATTGTTTATTTTTTTTTCAGTACATCAATATGACTTTTTTTTTTTTTTTTTTTTTTTTTTTTTGTGGCTTTTTTAATAAGTTGTTAAGCTTCTAAGGGAAAAAAAAAGCAATAATCTTATAAATTTAAGAACACTGTTCTTTCAATAGCTGTAGATTAAAAAAAAAAAAAAATCATACGAAGCTTGAATTCATATGCGGTGATTTTTTGGTGCAATATTTCTGTTAAAAGTTTTACAATGAAAAATTAAAAAGTAAAATGATACCTAGTGAACAATATTTTTCAGATTTTGAGTACTTTTAGAAATGATTATTTTAGCCTATTTTCTTAGTTATTTACGCGATAGCCACAGGTTATTGTTAATTTATTAAATAGAAAGACAGATTTTCTGAAATTTCTCTGATACAAAGGTATTGATTAAAAACATACAATGTGAATTATTGAAATTACGAGAAACATTTCAAAATTAAGTTTCACCATGCTGTTTTACGACAATGCTTTATTACAAACAGAAATATGCATTTTTTTAACAAAATACAATTATTTATTTATTTATTTATTATTATTTTTTTTTTTTAACAGTCGTCACCAACATAATGCAATTTGAAGAACTCGACGGAGAAAAAATAGTGCCTAAATATATTAAGCTCTCCACAGTCTGCTGCTCTCCTTTATATAAATCGTGAATTGACCCCAGCTTGCCTCAATGAAGTGAAAGCACTCACACATGACTCGTAACGAAAAAATTCAAAGTATCTCAGTCTGTAGGGATAGTTGCGATTATGATGCTCTTAGACGTGGAGGATTCTGATTGATTTCTGCATTTTAGGGATACAAAATGTGCATGTTACTGCCAGAATTTCATTAAACTGAAATATACCTTTCGGCGGAAGAGACAAAAGCTCTTGAATATTTTTTCTGTCTTGGGTTATATTGCAATATCACATTCGAAGGGGCATAAGAGAACAAATCTGTCACCTAAAATGGGAAAAAATGTATCACTCGACCTACAACTCTCAATCTTCAGAGACTGATAATACAATCACGAATGAACAAATGCAAATTTTAATCGTTTTGTTTTAATACTCATATCTGCAAAACACCTTTTCGTACTAGATCTATGATATTCTATAGCTTTGATATTAATCTTTTCCTCTATTTCGTGGACACATAAAACATTTATAAACAATTCATAAAATTTTAGAACTTTGTGAATTTTTTGCATTTTGATTCATTAGTTTTCTATATTTTCACTAAAAATATTAAGGTCATTCATTTTTTTACGCTGAAAGAAAAAGGAACTACATTCCCACAAGGAACTACATTATGGCTCTAGTAAAAATAGTTTTATTCCATCCCTGTAAATACTAACCCTATAAGTACTAACCTTGTAAATACTAACCCTGTATACCCTTTAATTTAATTTAACTCTGATAACGATCTAAAAACCCCTATTAGAATTCTAGAGCGTTTTCAGCATGCAGCACTGATGCGCTAAGAGCACCAATCGTATTATTAGAGACAAAGTTATCAAAATTTCTTTTGATGACAATAGTCACATAATCAGTATAACCAATACAAGGATTGCCAAGTTGGAAATATGGACTGACAAAGTGTCAACAATAGCGGAGTATCAAATAGGGGAAAGCACTCATCACTGTGAGCAACCAGAGATAGCACGGACCTTCACCCATAAGAGATACACAAACACATTTGGAGGAAAAAAAAATTAGTAATCCATCTAGTAATGAGAGGATTAATGCTTCTCAAAATAAGAGCAAAAAATATAGTAACAAAATATATCTTATCAAACATCCGTTCAATTTCCCTAAAAGCAAGAAGAACAATTTCACTGAGAAAAAATTCTGTGACTGATATCTAGAAACTTAATTGTGGCTCTAGTAAAAGTAGTTCAATGTCATCCTTATAAGTTTTCGTTCCCTTTTCTAGCGAGTTCTGAAAACCCCTAGTAAAATTCTAGAGCGTTTTTCTATATTATCGTAGTCAATCTGATTTAAATTCTCTGAAAATAATTGCAAACGTAAGAGGCGGGTTTTAATGACTATAATTTTGATTTATGGCCAACTCTAGAAACTAATCGAAAATATCTCGCAAAACAAAGGATTCATAATAATCACAATATTAATAACATTGTCACCCTCCCCCCCCCTTTAAAAGTATGGACTAGAAGTTTCGATTATTTCGATTATCTAGATTATTTGTTTACTCTATACACATAATTCGAAAATCTATATTTTTAGTTTATTCGTTCTAGATGAAGGCGGTATAATCTTTTCTCAGTATACACCCTGTATACTGAGATACCCGTAGGTAACAAATTTCAAATTTGAATTCAATATACTTAATTTCTAATTATTTTATTTTAAATGGTCCATATCTAAGAAAGCAAAATAAATGTATTAATACTTTTATTTTTATTTTATTAAAGTAATAAATCTTAAGAGTTAAAATTTTTAAAAGTAATATTCGGCAAAAAAATAGAAAATGAAAGCGAAGATTATAAAAATGAAACAATAAAATTAGAACAATTTTCAAGGAGATTCTGTAACATATTTTTATTTAAGAAATATGAAACGCATTTTTTTAGAGACTAATGAGCTTATTTTAGTTATTGTTTTATTTTACGATTAACATTACTTAAAACTTATTTCCATTAAAATAATCAAAATAAATAACTCTTTATACTCTTATTAAAACATCAATGATCTTAATGAATTGAATAATTAAAAATATTTCAGCTTTTTATAAATGCCATGTGGCAAAATAATTAAAATTGGAACGCTTTTAAAAATAATTCATGAAAAGAAAGTAAATGAATTTCCAAGTAGATTGCGTCTCAAGTATAACTTTTTGTAGCTAAGCTGAAACGGTAAGACAATTTCTGGGATCTTGATACCAAGAATATTTTTAAATGTATTTTTTTTTTTTTTTTTAACTAACTGCATGTGAAAATGCTTTGCAAACATTATACAATATCTAGTTTACCTCAAATGTTTAAACATAACAACAAATTTTGAGTACTCACTTTATTCTAATACTGCATTATTTTTGTGTTAATAGTTGCAGTTTAAAAAATTTTTTATTTTATTTTTTATTTTATTTCAAACTATGGAGTTTATGCAGAAAATTATTTTATGGAAATTTACAAAATAACTTAATTTGTTGCGTACGCAAATTATTTCTGGGTTAACCAGGGATATTAATTAGTCGATTTTGCACAAATACATGTAGCAGAATTTATATACACTATCTACCAATAAGTATTTGGACACTTTTGAATTTAGACGTTTTGTCAAAGATCTAGAAAAATTCTTTAAGAATCATTTTGAAACTTTGGTAGTGTAAAGAACATGTTATTTCTCATGTATTGCAGCAAAAGTTGAGTTTTGAAGAGGAAATGGTGGCCAGCAAAAAAATTAAGCAAAAGTCACAATGGTTTGAATCACCCTATAAAAAGTGTCTTAAATGCATTTTGGTTGTAGCATGTAATTAAGAAGATCTTTCACTATCTGCATAAATTTTTATGAAGCTACCACATACATTTATGGAGATATAAAAATTTGTTTTTAATTCGCAACAAAAAATTCCATTTTTTTTACTTCCTTACACGAAGTATAATGAGTATTGTAAACGAAAATATGAAATGGATTTTGCATCTCGCATAGCTCAAAAACATATCAACGTAGAATGTTGCAAATTTATATTTGTGACTTTCATGATGTCTAGTTGTACACCTGTAAGTCTGGTATTAATACGAATCTTGTTTTGAGATATCCGCGACTTTATAAGATTTTTCGTGACGTCTGTATGTATATGCGTGTGTATATGTGTGCATATCTCGCATAACTCATAAACGGTTGGACGTAGATCGTTGTAAATTAGTATATGTTTGTTATGACATCTAGTTATGCACCTTTCCCGGTTTGGAGATATTACGAAAATTATATTCATAAGAACCAAAATTACAAAAGTTTTGACCATTATATATAACCTACCATCATAGAGATTTCACAAAAAAGCTACTGATAGAGCCCGTAATGATATTGTTACGAAAGCTGTCGACATTTTGGCTTTTAGAAAGAAATTCTTAAAGTCACAAGCAGGCTCTAGTCGATAATGCATTTTATTAATGAATATTCAGCCCGTAGATAAAGCCCATAATGATACTGTTATGAAAATTGTCGACATTCTTGCGTGTGGAAAGTAATTCTTAAAGTCATAAGCAGGTTCTTGTCGATGAATGCATTTTATTTAATGAATATTCAGGAAAAAGTTAGATAAAAGTTAGATATTTGCGTTATAAAAATATGTAATCAATGAATATCCTCGAAACAATCCAATAAAACAGTCATTCCTACTGCAGAAATCAAACAAACATTGCTAAATGCACTACAGAGCAGAAACTTCGCTAATTCAGGAACAAACGAAAAGTCTGAATGGAGTTTGAATTCATCAAGTGAATTGTCAATAGTTTATGGAAACTTCGAGGTAGTTCTGCGCTAGAAAATAATTAATCATTACAAAAAATTCCAAAATTCGATTCTTTTTTTGAAATTAGAGTTCTACACTTTGGAAATCCACTACCACTTTTCGCCATATTTGAATGCCTAAATTGACGTTAAGTCAACGCCCAACTTCGTGAAAATGAAAAAAACACCATCTGTTTCCACTTTTACTGCAATACCGCATAGAAAGAATTATGTTGATACAGCCAAATTCTAGTCTTCAATTATCAATAATCACTCTTCTCTTTTTTATATTCTTACTAGTCATTTATCGAACTTTTGAAGAATTTTGTTCTGCACTATAAACCAATGAAACTTTCCTGTAAATTCCAGAACTCTGTTACTATTGAAGTTAGAGCTTCCAAACTTTGGCAACCCTAAACTACAAACTTTTGCCAAAATCGGTCGCCAAGTCGCCAAATTTGATGCCAAATAGCAAATATCTATGCCAAGACAGAAATCTCCGTTGGCTGTAAATTTGGTGGCTTGGCGAGATTAACGATCAAATTTGGCGGCAAATATTATTTCAGGATACCCAAAGTTATTAAACCCATTCTAAATTTTAATGAAGTCAATTGCTTCGGTAAATTGTATCGTTTCTGACCACTAACTTTCGCCAAAGAGGCCAAAATAGGTCCCATATACTCGAGTGATTTTTATTGAACTCTAATCTGTGCCATTGCCAATGAGAGATTATGTAATAAACTGTGGTTCACTATTTCGGAAAAATTCTACTATATTTGTCTCGGCAGTATGTATAATTCTATTATCATGACTTTTGTGGTTCGAGTAGCAGTTTTTTCAGGAATTGTTTTCAGTAATTTTCGTGGACTGAAACTTGCTGCTTTTTATGATAATCACTTCACACGAAAAGTGTCAATGTTTTCATAACAATATGTATATTTCAGTGGGTGTATAAGGATGTCATGTTGTGTCCACATCCGATTTTTTAATTTTATTTCAAACCATGCAGTTTATGCAGAAAATTGTTTCATAGAAATTTTACAAACTGATTTAATTTGTTTCATGCGCAAATTATTTCTAGGTTAAACATATTAATTTGTCGTTTCTGAACAAATACATAAAGCAGAATTTATATATATATATATATATATATATATATATATATATATATATATATATACATCACATAGAACAAATTTTAAGACTATTTCTGAAATTGCCATTGTTTTTACAAAGGAAAATTCTGTTCAAAAACAACATTAGTGATTATTTGCCACGATTATTTCTGTTTCGGAAACTTGGTTACAACTTAGAATTATTTCCTATATTTACTTTAAAAAAATGTGTTGGAAGAGAATTATCGATATATATATATAGCAGAATTCTAGAATCAAGGCGCCCGAATAACCGTAAAATATCTCGATTAACATTCTTGAAACCATGTCAGAAGTACAATCGTTTATAGTAGAACAGTCAGCAAATTTCATTTGGTAATAAATGGCTAAATTTAATATTCAACAAATAAAAATATTAACTTTAGTTTGCTCTTATACATTTGCGTAATATTTTTAGAATTTTGAAACAAATCAAGGATTGTATTTATTAAGTTAACTACATGGCTGTGATTCTGTAATGGCATATGTGTTCATTTTTTCAAGAGTCAAACGCCTCTAGCATGCATTACTGGCCATAAAAGATAGCAAATATTCATATTAGCTTTGAAATTATTTACTTTCTTTAGGGTAAATTTTAGGTTCAGATTGTTGAAATTTTTTAGTTACAAGACCACAACTGCACCTCCAGCTCAATTTGAAGGTAATTAAATCGAAAATTGCATCTGTTTTGGAGGGACTAGCAATTAAAGTAACTTAAGCACAACGCGGTATATTCTAAATCGAGAAATTTACTGAAATTGTAAATGGTTATCTGCAGTTAAAACACTGATATCCAGCATTGGGAATGCTTGGTAAAATGTCATGAAAAAAAAAAAAAAAAAACTTAATTCTATAGACGGAACACTGTGTATACCTTCCCATTAAAATTAATAAAAGAATAAGAAAATATAGATTTGTTTTTACTATATACAAATTAAATATAATCTTTGCTGAAACTTTTGACGATCCAAATTTTATTATTATATTTAATACTAGTGTTCCAATTAAAACAATATCTTATATCACAAATAAACATAAACATGTATTTAAATTAGATATATATAATTTACAATGTAATTTAAAAATTGCTATTGCGCTTAATCTTTGGACATGCATAATAGATGTTATAGCAGTTTTTATTCACTTCTCTTGTCTTACTCATTTTTTATTTATTTTTTTACTATATTTGAACATTGATAATTATTTAATAAATGATATGCTTATATTTAGAGAATTCTATTATAAAAATAAAGAAGATAAATGTTCAAATTATGACTATTTTTTATGTTGATTTATTCATACAAAATATACAGAAATTCGGAAAGTGTTTAAGTGTAAAGAAATGCATTTGTGTGTTTTTTTATCCTTACTTTTAAGGAATGCATTAAAAAATCGTATAGCGTGTTTTTGCAGTTGGCATACGTGATCAAAAAGTTCTTTCTGTCCGATTATTCTTTTTCTGATTTTTTCTCCCAAATTGTACAAGTCCTTATTTTTTATTTTACATTATTTTATTTTTTATCAAATTAAAGAATTCTAAAAATAAAATAAAATGAATAAATAAAAAGCGCAAGTGATGAAAAACACATTTATTGAAAGTTATTTAAAAAATTTCTAAATCTTATAAATGTTTAACAGCTACTCTGGAAATTACACACTTTTAACTTTCTCTTACCTAATAAGGTAGAGAAAGTATTGTTTTTGAGTAAAATTTTCAAAATTGAGTTTTTGTTATATTTACACGTTGTGAGGTAGTATGAATCAAAAAATTGTTTTTAGCGGTTGCTCTGTGTGTGTGTGCGTCTATTTGTCTCTGTGGTTGCGTGTCTGTCTGCCTGTGTGTCTGTCTGTTATCAGCATATCTCAAAAACAAACTATAGCAGAAAGTCCAAACTTGGTATTCTAAATGTGTATTATATATGGATGCTACATTAAACTTTTCGTTGGGATCAAGCAAATGGTTCGTGTACAGGGGCACCCAAGATAATTCAAATACATTACGTATATGGGGGAAATTCCTGGTAAACAGAATTTAACGTCTACATAGATTGCACAAAACCAAATGAAACAAATATATATTCCTTTAGTAATATATATTTGTTTCATGTAGAATATTTAGTTTCATGTAGAATATGGTATAGAAGTCACTCACTGTTCGCTTACAGGGCTACACAAAAGAACTAGATTATAGTACGACAATACTTGAAAATTGATGAAAGTTTATTGTTCCGTGTGTTATTAATATATGATTATATTTATGTGCACCCTGTGACATGTACACAACGTTTGTAAGATATACAGGGCTGCTATATTTAAGCCATAACATTCTTTTATTTTTCTTCGTGGAAGTATTTAGCTAAAATATTTTACCATGTCCAGGAAAGCTGCTCAAGAACTGAAATTAATTCCTCATAGTTGTATGTAACTCTATTAAGCTAAATATTCATCGCTTCTTTTTTTGTATATTTACACGTTTTGAGTCTTTCTGAATACCGAAGTCAAGTTTTTAACATTTGATTTTTTTCTGTGTCTGTTAGAGTAAATTGAAAACAAATAATTTCAGGTGATCCAAATGTTATATTTTGAAGTTAATACGTTTGTTAGTAGAAAATTTTGATCAAGATTGGTAAGTTTCAGGGAATGTTGCGGGTGAAAGTTGTCTGAATAAGTTTAAATGAACTTTTGAATTTAATAAAAGATTTGAATTCAATGTAAATGTAGGTAGAGTAATGAAACAGGGGGAGGGGGTTGAGGGGGCGGCAGCCCCCTTACATAGAACTATTTGTTAAAAAAAGTTGTTCCGAAGCCTAATTTGAATTGTTTTAACGTAGGTTTACATAATAGTACTCGTTATCTTACCCCTTAATCTCCAATCGGTATTTATAGTATTAAATTTCAGGGTAAGAGAAAGTCGTGTGAGTGACTCACGAGATTATTTAATTTCGTGAAGACAAAGTCGTGCATCTCTTTATTTGTTTATTTATTTTAGAAAAAAAAAAACTCATAGTGATGAAAGGTTAAAAATAAATATTTTTAATTACTGATTCGTCTAATCATTACAAGGGCTAATTAAAAAAAAATAATAATATAATGTAATGTAATAAATAAATAAATAATAATATAATAATAGATAAATAAATAATGTAATATAAGAATAATTAATAAAACTAAAGCAAGAGTGATAAAAATATAATTTATTATCAATAAACAGAAAATATAAATTGAAAATAAGAGGTACACGTGACGCAAAAATTTGCACATAATTGCCAAATCTATTTCGTAAATATCTGAATGCAAAATTAACTTGCTTAACTAGTCTTGGTAGAAGTTACGTCCTTGTTGATTGAACCATTTCTCGGTAGCTGATTTCGTATTTCTATCAGAAAAGCACCTTGTGTTAGGTAAGTGTTCTTTCAATTTCGGAAAAAAAAAAAGAAAGTGATATTTTACAAAATCTGAGCAATATGGGAAATACACCAAGAATCCCACTGGAAGAGTTTCAGCATTATTTGAGATTAGTAATCAGTGTGGGACCTAGCGCTACCTTGCGGTAAGATTACATCATCTCTTAAAAAGTGCAAACATTCTTTGTCCATAAGTCACAAGTCGCATCTCAGACCTCTAAGCGAAATAAGAATTTTAAATATTTTGTCTTTTCAATAGTTCTGCACAACCTACCCTAACATTTGCTATACGGCTACTAGCCCCATATCTATCTTCATATTGGAAAAATATTCCCTCTACAATTATTACTTTTGAAATGTTGTTGCAATATATAAGAAATGTTTTGTACTAGATAGTTTTAGGAACAATTCATTAGTCTTTCAGCTGTAATTTATATTTGGCCATTAGCAACTAATATTTTTAATTAAAATTATCTGCAGATGAAAAAAAAAACCTTTCAAAAAAGTCGTTGATTCCGAAGGTTTTTTTTTTTTTTTCTTTTTTTCCCCTGTATAGTTAGGAGAATCGGATATTCAAATCAGAATTTTAGAGTGTACAACGGGGAAGAGAAAGAATAAGAATGTCTGTCATATAAAAAATCTTAAATTTGTAAAGATGTTATGTAAATTAATTTCTCTTTATGATCCATTAAAGTGTTTTTAGTTTCAATGAAATATGTTAACATCACAAACTGCCTATTTTTGGTTTTGTGGATCCAAAGAAACGTGTCTGTAAAATACAATATTATATTGACAGATAATATTGAATTTATTTATTTATTACAATGAAAGTAATAACCTAAAATAATTTGAAATGCGTAATAGTATGTTAAATTTGTCTTATCACGAAAAAAAAAAATTCTTTTACAAGTTACTTTTGTTGAAATGAAAACAAGTTTTAAGAGATTAATGAATAAATAGGATGATATATTGACGATTTCAGTATTTCATGACCATTATTTAAGAATAATAGAAAATATTTAATAATGAAATTATGAAGCAAATTTTTTTTTTTTTTTTTTTTTTTTTTTTTTTTTTTAATATACATTAGCGTTTACATATTTTAACATGAAAAAACCTTTTGAATTTTTACGCCCTAATATTTAGTTTTCTTGCATACTAATAAAATAGTTAAAAAATAAAATGAAATTTATATATTGGATTGTTACTTATTTTTCTTTTTTCTAAGATCAGTTGCGTAAAAGATGCGTAATATTTATGAAGTAACTATATATTTTTTTTTTAAACCCTAAACACTATAAATAGTATTACATAAAAGGCTAAACAGAGATATTTACAAGATTCCAAGTTACCTTTATAACATTATTTTCTTTTGTTTATCGCCTTTAAGAAAAGCGAACTTCTTGCATTATTGGATTCCCTTTGTATTAGAGATTCAGCCTCTTTCAATTAGGAAACAAATGAAGCAAGAAAATTTTTCTTCAAGGAAACTGATTCTGATTGCTTAATTTATACCTCCAGAGCCCCACACAAATCAGTTTATTTCTTGAAATGTATACCGAAATGAGGCGAAAACTATGAAGCTTAATTTGGTAAAAACAAGTGCTTGAAACATGCCGCACAGATAAATGTACACTTAGCTACTACGAGTATAAAAGGAACTAATTTAATATGCTATGCTATCAAAATTATGCAAAAGACTTTTAATGCTGTTATTTAAAATGTTATATTTATGTAATATTTAAAACAATCGTAGGTCGTTTGCACATTAAACAAACCTTTAGAAAGATTACACACTGTAAAATGAAAAAAAAAAAAAAAAAAAAATGTTTTACATTGCACCAAATACTCGAGGCAGCGTGATCGTCTCAAACTTTTTTTTTTTTTTTTTTTTTTTGTAACGTTATAGAAATGGACTGTAATATTGTACAACATTTAATGTAATTTTAGCCAGAATAAAATGTTTAATAATAATGTTGCATTAAAAATTGTGTAACATTATACTAAATGTAGTGTAAGTATGCTAAAAGTAGTATACTTACAAAAGTAGTATACTTATAAAAGTAAGTATACTAAAAGTAGAGTAAAAGTTTTAACAAAAGTTTATGGCAAGTATGCTGACTCAAGCTTTAGTGTAGTGCAGCACATATTTTTACAGTGCACTTTAAAATTTAAATTATTATTAAACCCCGTAATTGGACGTTATGAAATTCTGATTAATTTAACGGATAGTTATATGGTTGTACATTAACTTGTAGAGTGGATGTATTAGGTTTGTATTTCTGTAATTTAGATTAATACAGAAACTGTTTATGTAAATTTAATAAAAATCCTAAATCTTCAATTCATTAGTTGTATACTTTAAATTAATTAATATCAAAATAAATATTTCAGTTTTACTTTAAATTACAGTTTTCCTCTTTAGAGAAAAGATACAAAATTTTAGCTGTTTTATGGAACAGCTATATGTTTTCGGATATTTTTTTGTGTGCTTGTGCAAGAAAAAGGTCAGCAAAGTCAAAAGTGGTAAAGATAAATTTATTTTCAATTTAAGATGCATATATTTGCATATATATAAGAATGTTGTCTAATTTAGTCTAGTGCTAAGTGTTATATAATTGAGCTTTTCTTTGCGTTCAATTCTTTTCATTTAGAAAGTTAATGTATTACTATTAGATGAAAAAAAAAATCTATTAAAACTCATCTCATTTTACTTACGTCCTAGCAGTGTCCGAGAGGTTCTGCGCTCAAAGATGGCAGACGAGAAGAGTTGGGTGCATTCCCAGTTTGGGCACGTTTGCTTAGCCGCTTAGATTTAACGTGCTTTTTTTTTCCGAAACTCGTGTAAATAAGGCTTTGGCCTCTTATAAATGCACCCCATCAAGGGCAAAGCATGCAGGCCAATGACCCTCGTGGCCTTAATCCTCACACTATCACAACCACTCATTTTACTTGCAAAATATATTAACTTAAAAATATAAAGTTAGGTAATAATATGAATACTATAAAACATTCCCCGAGATTTAAAAAAGCAGAATTACAGGAACAGATAATAAAAATAACAATAAACATAATATATATATATATTTTGAAAGTAAAACATATTTTTATGGTTTCAAATAAAATAAAAATCTTTTACAGCTGTATTGAAATGTAATATTACAGAATTATGTAATTTTAATCCAAAATAATATACTTTTGATGCAGAATAATATGGTTTTAAACCATGCATCGTATATATATATATATATATATATATATATATATATATGTATATATATAGTAAATTAAATTCAATATAAATGACAAAAATTAATTTGTATAAAAAAGGCGCTCAAAGCAGCACAAAGTTGTATACAAAAAATATAATAATTATATATATAGTATATATATGTATATAGTATATATTATATATATATAATCTTTATCATAGCGTTTATCAGTTAACATTATTTTTCGTAATAGATTTAATTAAAATTTTCAGCATTTTAGTTTTACTGAAAATCTCCTGATTTAAAATTTCTACCTATATGATTTGTTTCATGTTATAGGATAATTACTTGTTCTGGACACCGAGTAATTAAGAAGCATGCTATGAAGTAGTAACGGCGCATTCTATGTTCATTAGCTATCGTCTACTTTGTATGGTTATTTAAGACATTGTAACTTGTCAAAATGAAACAATTTTACAAACTCGAATGTCTCGTAAAAGATTTAAGATTTTCTATGTGATATCGGAAAACGGGCACGTTTGTTCAAATTTACAGTATTTACTAACTCTTGTCCTTTTATCTAATTTTTAGTATACGGATGTGCTTTAATAAATGTAGTTATTTTACTTATAGTATTGACGAAATGTGGATTTTATCTTATAGATTTGTACAAATAATGGGTAAAATAATTTATAAAAAGTACTCGTTAATATAATGCATTAAAGAAAAACTTGGAAATGTAACATCTTTTAAAGAAAAATCAGGCAAGCTTATTAAATTGGAGAAGTAGGCAGATATGAAGCCGGGAATATTCATAAACAAAAAATTGATGGCAGAATGGAAACTAAAATTTATATATTTTGTTAAAAGTGTTTTTTTAATGAGAACATAACTTTTAATTACCTCAGTAAAATATACCTTGATGAGAATAAAATATTATGCTCTAATTACTTTAATAGGGTTGGCATTTATAGCTTTGGTTTAAGCCGTCAAATGTTTATGTCTACACTGTTAAAAAATAAATAAATAAAATGAAATGAAATAAAATTTACTATGTTCCGTTTTGGAAATACAACTAGTTGCTTTTTACGAAATCATTCCAAATCGATTCATTCTGGGAAAAAAAGTTTCAATTTATAACACGATTCCTTTCAGATCTGAAACGAAACCAACCTACTTGGTAATGAAAGATGGCATTCGTTAAATATTTTATTACCAGAAAGATTAGTCTCGTTGCTTTTCTGAAATGCCTCTTGTAAATTAAAACTTAATCAAATCGATCCGTTTAAGAAAAGCCAACAAGTAGTCTTTTTCGAAACGGAACTTAGTAGAAATTTTACAGTATGACACTAAAAAATTCAGTGACGAACTAACATAAAATAAATAACAATATCAATGAGTAATATTAGAGACTGATAAAATAAGTGCGATTACATATATAAAAAATATAACGAGAAATATGTTAAAATTATACAATAAAATCAATTTAATGTGAACTATCGGGAACTAATACAAAAAATTGCAAATCTAAGATTAGCGTGATTCCACAATAAACTATGTGTAAATTGGGTCGTATACTATGGATATATTTTATATCTAACAGTATGCAGCGTGTTTGGAGTGTATTTAGAGAATATATATCTTTATTTCTGAGTTTGCATGCGTTAGAAAATGCAAAACATCAATGTGGGACTCCTAATCAGAAGCAGACATTCCATCAGAGATTTCGAACCTTGTAAAAATGTTTTCTTTTTAAGAAGAAGACATGTTAGTGGGTTAATCTCTGTAAAATTTCAGATTTGTGCTAGCGTATCCAAAATATCATATAATTGTAACTATTTGCACACAACAGTCTACACTTTGAACGTATTTTTTACATGTACAGTAGTGTACTTCAAAGAATTTCTTTACAGATTTTTCTTCGCCATTTGTTTCATGAACATGTCTTGGTTAGGGTGACTAAATGTCCTAAATTTCAGGGGACAGTCCCATTTTTTACTCTTGTCCCAATAAAATGTTTTGACCCTTGGGCACTCCATTTTTCTGATTTGTCCATGTTTGTCCCAAGTTTAATGTTGCAATATCAGAAATTTAATTTTGTATGTGTATCGCATTTTGTAATTCTTATATTTTGATTTATCTTAACTGTATATTTAACTAATTCAATCAGTAATTAGAATTTTATTCGGCAACGGATGATCCCTTTCATTTTCAAAAAAATAAATAAAGTCGAATGTTACTTTGTTATTGAATAAGCATTTAGTATTATCTTCCATAGAGCTTTACTTTTATCAATATAATTATGTGTATTTGTTTCAGAGTGTTGCAGTATATTTTTTTACATTGCTTATCAACATTATGTATATATTTATTGTATTTTGTTCTGGAATATGAATTATTCTGTTAAATTCATGGTACCCCCCCCCCTCTCCTCTTTTTTTTAAAAAAATAGGGACAAGTAGCCATTTTGGTCCGATTTCTTTATTTAAAAATTTGGTCATCCTAGTCTTGAATGATACCAAGCCTTGATAAAGATTGGATCTGCAATGTTCTATACATGCGAAGAAAAATCGACTGATATTCCGTTTGTACATCTTTCTATTTTGAATCTACCATCATTATGAACGCACACCTAACTGTCGGATTTACTTTGATTTAGTTGATGATCTCCTAGCACTATGAGGTAAAAGTCACATTTATTTTTATTGAGGAACTGAGATAACTGGTCTTTGCTGCTGGACCGAAATAATTTTAATCTAATACTAAAATTAGCGTCTTTCAGTAGCATACATATAATAAATAAATAAATAGATCTGCTTTTTTAACAATTTATAAACCAGTCAAATTGGTAAATTTTAAATGATTTTTTTTCCCTGCTGCCAATCAATCAGTTTATTAATAAACATACACATACATAAAATGCATATAGTCTTGATATACCTACTTGGATAAAACAACTTACAATACTCACTATTTTACTATGTTTTTATTAACTTGCTTTCTTGTTTGTTCGTCCAGTACAAATCTTGCAATCGATTTTTAACTGACTTCCAGACTAGCTAGACATTTGAAACTTTTAGAATAGCTCAGGATACGATGACAATGCATTTTTTAATACTTTTATTCAATTAAGAAGTGTTTCAGAATGCCTTATAATTGCTTTTTTTATTACGCATTTGATAATTTTTTTTTCAAGTTGATGGGATAATTTATCAATTTTTTTCTTTTTTTTTAAGTACCTATTAATACATAAAATTGTCAAGTTTATGTGAATCAACAGAAAATTTAAAAATATGGTACGTAAAAATTTGCATTATTATTATTATTTTGGTCTAGTTCGTTTGGTCTGTAAAGTGAAAAGTCTGGTTGCAATCCACAATTTTAGGTATTAGTTCAATGTAAAATGCCTTTTGTATAGCTGCTGCACTCCTTAAATCAAGCATTAAATGAGGCAGAGATCATAGTTATCAGGCTCGACCCAAGGGCCTTAGGCACGTTTTTACCATTATTTTGATGACCGTTTACAGCCTTCCGTATTCTTTAAAGACACAGAAATACAAAAAATAAACACATATAGGAGACTATATTGAATTCTGGATACAGTTATTTTGGATCATTGGGTTTGAACTGAATGTATTTACACTATGCAAATTCTTCAAAATAACACTTTTAACTATTATTTCTCTCTTTATTTAAGTACTACATATGATAAGAACAGATTCTGATTTTCAATTAATTTCCAATAATCTTATTGCAAGTCTTTACAAATTAATATCAAAAACTACAGTTTACCTCTACAAAGGAATTAATGACAATATTGTTAATAGTTTATATTATTTAAGTAAAACATTAAATTTGTGTTGATGTTATTAGAGTGATAGATAAGTAATGAAATAAAAAAGATGTTCAAACTGATGCTCCATAAATTAATTGAAAATATATATGCTAAATCAAAATAGCTTTCAAAATATATATTTTACAAATATATATGCGAATATTGCAAGGTTAGCTGCTTCCACTGTTGGTACTACGTTTTGTAATTAGTAAGGGGATTGAAAAAAATGCATACACTTATATTAAAAAGAAAAAAAAAAAGACCAAATATTTTCATTTAAAAATTTCAGCGCTAGAATATTTTAAAAGGATTATTCTTCTATCAAACAGTACACCATTTTCCAAAAACAAGATTTTCTGAATGTTACGTCAATTTGAAGGTACACATGTTATACGTTTACTTCTATATATTATTATTCTAATAAACGAAGAACAGATACAACAGTATAAAACATACGTACTTTGAAACTGCTGGCCAACATTAAACGAAAAACGTTAATAGTATACATGTAAGAAAATGTATATATATTGTTCAATTTAGGTTTACATAAGACTGCAAATGGGCTTCCTAAAAAAATTATTATTTTACAACAACAACAATAATAATAATAACAACAATAATAATGCGTAAATTAAGTATAATATGTTAGGCATCTACATAGTTTCCATGTTTCCCGCATTTTTCTGACAATGAATTACAGCTAATTTTTAATGGAAATTTTATGTAACAAATTTCTAGTAATTATCTATAGTGAAAAAAATAAACTATTATCAAATAGTGGTAGTTGTTATTCTTCAAAATATTCCCTAAAAGTTGTCAATTATATCTTTATATTCATAGGTTAAAAAGCTATAAAATGTTTAACTCTATTCCAAATAGTAACCTTAAAAAAATTTGTTAAACGATCTTTAGACAATATTAAATATGAATATTTTCAAATATGCATCCTTTAATATCACTCTGTGTACACTATAATTGCATAATATTTCTCATACTGTAACAATGGATATAGTAATCCATATTAAAGATATTTATTAAATGTACATAAAGCCATTACTGACTCTATATTCCAATGTATCTAAATTATTTATAGCATTTAACCTTTAAAAAACATGTCTGCTAAGTACTTCAACCATCATTTAAACACCATCTTAAACATCAGTAAATCATAAAATTTAATGCGATTAATATAAACATAAAAGAATAAACGCCTATAAACGGTAATGTACTAAAAAACTTGTGCATCATTGTAAAAATAGATAAATAAATCCCATGCATACGACTTTATAGAATTAAATAATCTTCAAATGCAGTAATTTCAATTTTGATTAGAACAAACGCATTTATTATTATTATTATTATTATTATTATTATTATTAGTAGTAGTAGTAGTATTGAAGCGACTATAAGTAAACGACAGACTGACAAATCTATTGGTAGACATGCGAACGAAATTTGCTTTTCTATTACGTTAAATGGTGTTAAAAAACACATGTAATATTTCTTATCTAATAAAAATAATTTAAATTTACAAATATCTAATTTTATTGCATTTAAAGAAGGTTGTTTTGTATTTCCCCCAATTAGTTTTCTTTTAAGGTTTCTTCGGGAAATGTAATTCAGATTTGTCTCAGAGATCCTTCAAAGAGAATGTTTGTATATTCTAATTAAATTGAATTATACATGAAAGTAATCTAATACATTTATAAACGATCGATATATTTAAATTTAAGAATTGGAAATGTTGTAAATATTTCATTTAATCATCTATTCAGTAAAGATATTGTGAAATAGTTTTACTATATATTAAAATTGTATAATTAAGATAATTGCTATTTCTCTCTATCTCTCTATTTTAACATTTTCCAAGAAAGTTGAAAAGTGTACATGACATTGATTTGTCTTTCTATCTCTAACTCACATAAATACTTTTCGGAATTCTTTGCAACTGATATATATTAATCAATCTCGTTATTGGATGTTTTCAATACCACCACTGCAAATACCACCACTGGCAAGTTTACAGGCGCATCCGAAAGTATTGCATTCTATAAGAGGTATTTCTATAAACCATATTTAATACCATTATTTTGCACAAATAATAATGAAATAGATATTTATTAATTATATGCATAAAAAATATTTTCTCGGAATATAGTATAATTAGCATTAAGATTTACAAGGTCATATAGAAATATTTAGATACATTAAGAGATATAATTGGAAATTGATGAAATTGCATTTTTTATTAGGCATTTTTTATATTTCCTAACAATATTTAAGGGTCATATTATTTCAATTAAGGTTCTACGAGATGAAGTGCGATATGAAAGTCGTTAGCAAATACAATCTCATAAACAGGTTTTTAATGACAGAAATGGTTGAAATAAGCCCGTTTGATGCAATTTGCCTCAGGTATATTCTTCAATGACGAAGTTTCGACTGTTTATATCTCGTACAGTAGTTTTTAGCATGGACTCCTCCAATCAGAGTATTGCGATACCAGAATATTCTTATCCTTATTCCTTTCAAACCTTCTTGAAAGGAATTATTGCCAAATGTTGCGTCTATTGTGCACATTTGTACATTTTGTTTTTGATTAAAAATAACCCTAGTAGCAGCTCAATAAAGTCATTCGGGAGCTTTGAAAGACCATATCTTTTACTTCAGAAGGTACGTTCTTCCGTATGATGGCAATTTAAGTCTATCTGTCTGTTTTTCTATTCATCTTACTATCCGTCTGTCCGGCTCTGGCGTATGTAATATACCGAATTTCTTTATGTTATTCAATTTCTGGTGAGTAACAACCACAAGATTTCTATTCTCAACTATTAAACGTATTATATTCGCTCTTGGGGTGGTCAGAAGACATATAAAACAAAATTTACATAGCGAGTTAAAAATAAAAATAATCACAGAGCCTTAAAAAAAAAAAAAAAAAAAAAAAAAAAACTTCCGATACCTAAAACTGCCCTGCTTAATCAGAACTGTTTCTTTTCACGTAGTATATGCAACACCACGTAGTGCGTGCAAAATGATATCTGAAAAGGCTTTTATGTAGCTATTTTCAAGATAATCGTTAGAGCATTTTGTGAGATATCGACACTCACCAAAATTCGCAAACTCAATTGTTGACCGGACAACAACAATTACATATTAAATGATATCTAAAAGGAGTTATGTCGAGTTCGGGTAAAAACCTGTACAGCCGTTTTTAAAGAAACGCACTTGCGATACCTAAATTGATCTACTTATATAGAACGCCTAATATTTTTTGAACTAATCAACTAGTGCATAAGAAGGAACGTCTAATAGGGTGTTTATATATCAATTTCGAAAAACAATAGTTAGAGTCGTTTTGAGATACGGATTCACAGCCCCACTTCCAGTTTCCAATATTCACTTTCGATTTTTCATTTTTCACTAAACGTTGGAAAATTTATCTGTACACCAGACCTGTTTCAATTCTGGAGTTTCGTCCTTCTTTCTTTATTAGTTTCAGAGATATGATAGTCAGAATGTTCCTCACACACACATACCGACACACAGTAAAAAATGACTGAAAATAATTTTTTGGACTCAGGACACCTTAAAACATATAAATCAGGTGAAAACTCGATATCGAAAATGCAATACACACATTACCTACGGTAGGCGGGTAATGCAAGTAAAAATGCCAATACAGTATGTTTTATAAGAGGCTTTTTTCTAAATTTTATTTAAATAACTGTAGTCTGCACAAAATATAATGATATTGTCATTTATTGTTAATATGCTGAAAGTATGTTTTCACTAGAACTTGGAATGTTAAACGTTAAAACTTCCAGGGCTACAATAAAATATTCCGATACATTAAGGGGTACAATTAGAAATTGCTGGAATTGCACTTCGCTTGTGGTAGATGTTGTTTAAGAGTGATTAATAATTCGATTTGTCTATCTGACTGTCTTTTTTTCATTCTGTCTGCTCCTAATTGGACCTCATAAGCAAAGTACATTGAGGGTTACACTATGTAAGGAATATGTACAGTTAGAATTTATTAAAAATCTGCACAAAACGTGGGATTTTTCATTTTTGTTTCTCTTTAATAAGTTCCTTATTAATCATTGTTTACAATACAAACAACTGTAAGAAGTATGTAAAGTAGTTTAAATATCTCTTTATTATTATTATTTTTACCTTTCATGTAAAATGAAAAAAAAAAAAAAAAAAAAGGATAAATAAAAAATTTTTACTTCTGATTTTAATGGGCTTGCATAGATTTATGAAAATCCATTGAATTCGCTGATCCTAAGAACGGCTGTCCATCAGTGAAATAAAAGGCTTTGCTACTCAAAAATCAATGCACAGACTTTAATAGAACGATATATATTTTAGTCTTTTTCAAAAATGGTTACTGATTAAATTTCAAAATTTATAGATTAGGGTATCATTTATCTATGATTTATCACATTTAACACTAAGACCTAATTGTCAGTATTTGTTAAAAATATATACACTACTGGCCTTTAAAATTGCTACACCAAGAAGGAATAATAATAACGAAATGAAATTTGTTGGACACATACATTATAGTAGGAAGAACAATTGATTGAAATTACAGGAAATTTGGAGTAATATGCACTGAGAAAACAGTACATAAAGCAGCGACCACTGTGAGCAATAACAGCACTTATCTGCCTAGGCATTGAATCGAACAGCGATTGGATGACATGTACGGGTAGAGCACTTCATGAAGTTTAAATACGATGCGACAATTCGTCGATCGAAGTTACTGGTGAGTGGTGGGGGACCAGTCGCTTTTCAACGATTAAACAGTCATTTCCTTTGGTGCGAGATCAGGAGAACGCGCTGGCCAGAGCAGCAGTCGAACACATTCGGCATCAATGAAGGTCCAAACAATACGGACAACTTGCGGTCGTGCATTGTCCTGCTTAAATGTTGCGCTTCGGAGGCCTTGAACATAGGGCAGAGCGATGGGCCTTAACTCGTCAGAAATGTAATGGCTGTTATTCAGAGCAGCGGGAATGAAAACAAGAGGTGACAGGGACGTGTATCCAATGGTACCATATACCATCAATCCAGTGGTGACTCAGTATGCGGCTACCAAATTTCTGATTACCCTCAAAACTGCATCACTGATATGGGCGCCATTAATATGTGATCAACGATGAACCTGGATGCAGGAATGGCGTGAAGTCACTTTTCAGACAAATCACAATCCTGTTTAGAGCATCAAGATTGCCTTATCCGTTTTTAACGGCATTATGAATAATGCACACTGCCAGCTGGGATTCGACATCATCATACTGTCCATCATTCGCAATGATGTTATGGGTTCCCATTGGATACACGACTCGATTACTTCATGTTCGTATTCCTGGCACTCTGAACAGAGACCATTAAATTTCTGATGAGTTAAGGCCTGCCCCTCTGCCCTGTATTCGAGGCCTCCGTAGCGCAAAATTTTAGCAAGATAATGCACGACCGCAAGTTGTTTGTATTGTCCGGACCTTCTTTGATACACAATGTGTTCGAGTGTTGTTCTGGCCAGCGCGTTCTCCTGATCTCGCACCAAAGGAAATGACTGTTTAATCGTTGAAAAGCGACTGGTCCCCCACCACTCACCATTAACTTCGATCGATGAATTGTGGCATCGTGTTTAAACTTCATGAAGTGCTCTACCCGTCATCCAATCGCTGTTCGATTCAATGCCTAGGCAGATATGTACTGCTATTGCTCACAGATGTCGCTGCTTTATGTACTGTTTTCTCAGTACATATTACTCCAAATTTCCTGAATTTTTAATCAATCGTTCTTCCTACTATAATGTATGTGTCCAACAAATTTCATTCCATTATTATTATTCCTTCTTTGTGTAGCAATTTTAATGGCCAGTAGTATATTTCTGTATGCATGATACAAACATTGTATGTGACTATTCAGTGACTATTGCAGAAATTTTGTCTTAATATTCTTATTTAGGAAAATTATTTACTAAATTAATTAGGAATTTAATTCGGAAAATTATTATATAAAAGATGTTTACATTTACATTAAAGTGGAGTCGCTTTGTGTTTTAGAATGACACAAAAACAAGATGACAAAAATCCAATTTCAATAAAATGCTTCTAATTACCTCAGAAATATGACTTCTGATTATATAAATCAGATACATTAACAAATAGATAAATCCAAAAATTACAGACAGCAAATAAAAAAATAAAAATCCATTTATTAAAAGAAATCAAAACAATTATTGAAAACAGAGGCCCTGGAAGAAGGAGACATAAAAAGGATGGAGTGAATGGCAGAATTTTCCCAAATAAAAGAAAATACGTAGTTATCCTGATCCAGAAATACATTCATTTAATGATTAAATACTAAAGTGAGCGTTGTGACATAATATTTTATAGTTCTTAAATGTTATGAAGAACTGACCTCGCCGCCAAACTTCAAGTATATCGTTATGCATATTTTTAATAGTGAAATAAATCTATGCTCATATTTAAGAGTTATTTTAATAAGCCTAAAAATGGCTGCATGTTGCCTGTAATTTTATCTTTTAAGTGTATAATGGGCTACAAGTATTAATTACGACCGTTTTCTACTACTTTATAAATTTAATATATGTTATAAGATTTTAGAATGATATCTATGAACAATTTTACTAAAACATTAATCATATATTTATAATCTAATTATAAACCAAAGAAAATTTCATTAAAGATAATATTTTATTAAATCAAGGTTTACGATTATTTCCTTGAAGAGTTACTTTTCAAAACAATGTACAGAAAAAGAAACTTTTTGATTCCTGAATAAAAATAACTAACAAATTAAAATACTTATGTAACTGATGTTAGTTTAAATGCCACATTAACTCCAATAATTTGTTTCGAAACATAATTCAGTTAATACAGAAACTTTGAGATAGACGAAAACACATAGAGATATTTCAATCCTGTAATCGCAGAACTCAATCATTATCTAACAATTTATATTTGTCTTTGCGTGCCTAGTTTAAATTAAACGTTACTATATGGAATTAATAACAGCAAAAAACTTGTTCTATTAAATAAATTATATCGTAGGAGTTTTTTTAAGGACAGCGAATTGTAATTAGAAATTGACTATCGATTCACATTGTTCTGTTAGTTGTGAATGTTTTATATGATTGTTACTGAACATTTCATTTTGTAATATATTTTATTGATTATGCATGATTTAATTTGAAAAATGGACTCAGTAGAAGTGTATTAGAAATATAATTCAAGGAATTATTTACGAAGACACTGCTGTGAATTAAGAACCTTAAATAGTTTGAAAATCGAAACATTAAATTTACTCTTATTAACTAACTGAATTATTACTTTGATTTTTGTGGGAATTTATTATTAAAAAAAATGTTAAAATTATTCAATTATTGAATATATTCCTTTATATTTTGTGATAAATACAGTCTTTTAATAAGAAAAAATAATATATAGAGGTTATCATTAAATATATATATATATATATATATTATAAATAGTTTCAGGATTGTGCATGTTGACACATGCACATTTCGTATATTTTTTTTCCAACTGTCAGCATTTACATTTTATAAATAAGGTTTATTGCCACAATTTAAAAAAAAACATTTGGTATTAATTTTATGCGATTTAAAATCTTGAATTTAACAATTAAGAAGTCTTCCGTTTTAAGGGGAAGAGTTATCTTCTATGCAGCTATGCTTGAAATATAACAAATATAGAGAGAATGAGTGTAAGAAATTTAAGTCCAACCTTAATAGATTAATTGTAGATAATTAAAATTGGTATCTCGAATATTAAATTTGATATATTTTTAACTTATGCAGTGTATGCTTCTGCTAAATAATAGTTTTATTTTTATTTATTTTTTTATTTTTGTGCAGTTTTTTCATTTCAATTTTGTTTTACTTTAGCAATTAATTTTTGTTAGCTACGGTAGTTTTTCATGAAGAGGAAGTACAAAAACTACTGATTAAATAAGATTGATTTGTTATTTGTCTACCCCGCCCATTTTCTGCCTTTCTTTCTTTTTCTTCTTCTTCTTCTTTTATTTTCTTTTTTTAAGAAACTGAATTTTTGTTAACTTTTATTATCTTCTTCTTTTTACATGAGCTGTAATTTTATCATTGTTTCTCCTTTTATGATGCAATTGTTTCCTCAGCAGTTACAATACACACACTATAAACAGTTTGTGAAATTTAAATGTAAGCGTTTGGGACTAATTCCGATTGATTATTGTTGGGTCCTAAGCCTCTGGTGGACTGCCCTCCGTAGAAGATAAGGATCGAATAAAAAAAAATGAAAGGTATTATAGAAAAATACAAGTCACGATAATACGAGAAAATTAGCAAAGTGATAAAATGTAAATAATAATAATAACAACAGCAACAACAACAACAACAATAATAATAATAGAACCATATTTAACCCGTTAACGCCCGGATGAATTTTGTAAAATATTATTAGCTGATTATTTCACTTCTAAATTAATATAGACAACTGATAGTAAAATATATTAACTTAAACAATTCTTCTCATAGTTTTAAATTTAAAGCCTATCCTTATTGATTGACGTTTAGTGTTCTAGCGAGAAAACTTCGAGATAGAAAAACATTGAGATAACAGATTAATTTCCTATTATATGTTGACAAAGATCTCGAAAGTAAAGTATTATAATATATATTATTATTCAACTTGATTTAAGTTAGTATACCTGCGCAAAGAAGCAAATATATGTGCGACGAATGAAAAATCATAAAATGACTATCCAAATTATGAAATAATAATTAATAGTAGGCGCATGAAACTTCCAGGGATCATTTAGTGTGACGCTATAAACTGTCACTAAAAAGCAGAAAACATTCCAATAAACACAAAAAATATATACGTGCCATTTTATTAGCTCTTCTCAAATGAGGACACTGGGCGCTAACGGGTTAAAAGCAGAGTGCGTACTTTTACGGTATATTAGCATGTGTATTTGTTACATCAGTCCATATTGAACTAAAAAAGAAAGAAAAATCCAGTTTCATAATAAAGAAAAATAAACATGTAGCCAAAAAACTTACTAATCATTCTGTCATAGAATAAATGGAATTTTCTAATTTTATTGGAAAATTAATGTAAATGTAAGATAAATATCCGTACGATTAAACTTAAATTGCATACTGTGCTTAATCGAATAATTACTGCGCACCAATTTACAGCTGGGATTTTTAAGTTTGAAAATAAAAGGCTTTCATAAAAAGAGCGTATGAGAATTTTACCACAACAACATTGAAAATAATGTATGGTAATTTTTTTTCACATATGGTATGAAATTTTTTAATATTAAAAATTTCCTTTATGATAACACATAGGAATGCCGTAAAGTTTTAATTATTACTAAAATTTTGTTTATTTACATTAATCGCAAATATCTTATATAATTTTTATATTTATAAAAAAAATTTATATAGAAAGCAAGTTAATTTAAGAACTTATATCCTGTTAAATACGTTAGATCTCCAAAATTCAAATAAAAATTCAATGTTTTAAAAGAATTAAAAATAAAGAAAGCTTTATCATTTTAACTTTTACAAACTGCTTTATACTGTTCTTCAAAATTTTAATTAACCTTTATCATTTTAACAATAAAGAAGGGTTAAAAATTAGTGTGAAACATCATAAAATAATCTGGCTGCTTAAACTAGGTGAAATTAGACATTTCAAATAAACCAAAAAAATTTTCTTTTAAAAATAATTCTTAATAAAATTAAAACTTGGAATAAATGTTCTTAATATTTAGATGCAAACAGCGGAAATTTTTTTTATGAAAGCATATCTATTCACATTACTACAGCATTTTGTAATTCTATCACTTACTCTGTTTTTTTTTCTTTGTTTCTGACCGGCATTACTGTATTATTTGAGTAAATATTTTAAGTAAATAAACGATTAGAAAAAAAAATACGTACTGTAATTTTTTGCCATCTTGACACTTTTCCAAATTAATGCTGATTTATTTTTCATTACATGTCTGGGTGAAAAAAAAAAAATGTAGATAGAATATATCAAATAAACTTTGGGACTTTATGTAGAGAATTAAAAATTCTATAATATTGTATCAAGAATAATATTTACTTATACATTTTTATTCTGTATCTCAGTTTTTTTTTTCTTTATCTTTAGGACGACAAGTGTAATAAAAAAATGGAAGTACAAATTCATTGTAATTTTCTTTTTGATTTATATAAATTGAAAAAAAAAAAAAAAAAAAAGAAGAGAACAATGTTAGAGATGTTACTTTTTCCGAAAGAAAAATATAAATAAATATTTGAATTTCGATATACTTCAAATCGAACCATCAGTTTTTACATCGTTTGAACATAGAATTAAATAAAAATTATTCAATGACATTTTTAGTACACACTTCTGTAATTGCATTCTTGAAAATATTTCTAAATATATTTAAACTTTTGATATTTGCATTTAAAAATGATTTTAGAATCCGTTTCATGCATTTTAATAGTTTTTATGTATAGCCATAACTAAACAAAAATAGTAATATTAATTTTATTTAATTTTATTTTTTAACAGAGTTTGGATAGCATAATTATTTTCAACACATTATAACAAAGCACCACAGAGCTGTCATTTAAAATTAATAAGTACAAAACTTTGAATAAACACCATAAAAAGCAAGAACTTGTTGCCTCTTTGTTTGCATAGCAGCACTCGTACCTATTTTGTTCGCCTGATGAAGGGTTGTGCTTTTTTTCAACCCGAAGTAATTGTTGTGAAGTTCCTGCGTTTCATGGTGTTTATTCAAAGCTTTGTATTTATTATTTTCAACACAATTTAATTTGTAGTTTTTTATTTAAGCAAATTTGAATTATCGATATTTATAGGTACTTGAGTTGTTCTGTTCATTCAACTACTTGTAAGTGTCAACTTTGCTCTCACTGCAGCGCATTTCTTGAGTAGATCAATGGCATTCTAAGTTCATCCAGTTTATTAAAATCATCTGTACTAAAATCCTCAATAAAATAAATAAATTACTCAAATACAATAAATAACTCAAGTTTGAGTGCATTATATTAACTTTTCAATTTCATGAATTTAACTCAATGTCAGAGGATGCATTTCTTCTAGGCAAATGAGTGAAAATTCATTCAAGTTGAATTGTTTTCATTCTTGTAAGTCAGTTAGTTATTATGATATTACTCTTAATTTAATGCAGATGCTATTCTAAAAATAAACTTTATTTACAATGAGAAATTTTCGCTTTTAAACTTAATACAATTGTCTAATTGTCAATAAAGAAAATTCTGGCAGTTTTTTCCCCTCTTAATATACAAATGTTTTAAAAAATAGGATTCTTTTCGACATTTTTATAAGCTTAAATTTCTAAATAAGTAGTCAAAGTAAACTTTTTTTTTTCGGTATGTATTTCATCTTTTTCTTCTCTCTATCAAAATTACACACTTGGTTTTTAGATCAAAAGAATACATACAATATCTCTTTTTACATATATTTGAACAAATTGCAAAGGGTTGTTTGCATTATTAAAAAAAAAAAAAAAAAAAAAGGATTTTGTATTAATGCTTCTCTTAATTTTTTCAGATAAATTTTGACAAACTCTGCTGTGTTTAGATCTGAATAAAATAAAATTAATATATATATATATATATATTTTGAAAGTAATGTTAAATTTAATGTTTATCTTAAATAATAAATGTATGCTCTTTTCTATTGAAAATAGTTCTATCCTCAAATTAGAAAACTGCGTAATATTCTAAGTTATTATCTTTAAAAAGTAATTCAAATATTTTAAAATCCAAAGAGAAAGATCTAAATAAATAAATTGTACTACAACCCGCAAAAAACGCATTGTAGTGATTTTAGCGTTATGGAGTTGTTCTGATTAATTTTTCACTTTTTGAGTTTTTTGAGAAAGCGTGTCTTACGACAACGCCACCCAAGAACACTGAATGAACATTATAAAACAGCTTAAGGGCTCCAGGGAGTTTGAATATAAAAAATAAATTAAAATAAAATATTTATGATAATGTTTAAAAGTTCTGAGCAGTTTAACATTTTATTTATGCTTCTACGCATAAGTTCAGTATTTGTGGGAAACTGTACCAGGGCATCTATTCTCCGACCTGACTATACCTCAATTCCGACTGTGGCAGTCGTTATTTTGATCACGTGACGTCACATTCCGACTTTTGATTTGACGGCTGTCGTTGTTTAAGGACGGTCGCTATGGCGGTCATATCGGAGAATAGATGACCTGATATCAAAACCGAACTTTATTGTAAGGCTTCTATAGGCGACATATTATTGCCGAAACGTCAGTGGAGGCCCTACATTGAGACTCAAAACGGTTTTGGGTGTGTCTGTCTGTCGCGCGATAGCGGCCGCAAAAATAGTGCAATTGACTTGAAATTTGGTACACATGTTCATGAGCCCCACGAAATCAGCTGTATAGTTTTTGGTATGTATTCCATTTATAGTTCGTATACAGGGACACGCCAAAATTTTTCTTATCATTACGGCCTATGGGAGGAATTTGTATGTATCGCAATAGTGGCCGCAAAAATCACGCTATTGACTTGCAATTTGGTACACATGTTCATGTGCCACACGGAATTAGCTGTATAGTTTTGGGTGTGTATTCCATTTCTAATTCGTGTACAGGGACACGCCAAAGTTTTTCTTATCATTACGGCCTATGGGAGGAATTTGTATGTACCGCGATAGCGACCCAAAAAATCACGCTATTGACTTGCAATTTGGTAAACATGTTCATGAGCCCAACGGAATCAGCTGTATAGTTTTGGGTGTGTATTTCATTTGTAGTTCGTGTACAGGGAGACCCCAAAGATTTTCTATCATTACGGCCTATGGGAAGAATCTGTATGTACCGCGATAGCCACCGCAGAAATCAAGCTATTGACTTCCAATTTTTACTGAAACTTCAGTGGAGGCCCTCTGTTGAGACTCAAAAGGATTTTGGGAACCGTCTGTCCGTCTCTCTGTCTGCCTGTCTGTCGTGCGATAGCGACCGCAAAAATCACGCTATTGACTTGAAATTTTGTGCACATGTTCATGATCCCCACGAAATTAGCTGTATAGTTTTGGGTGTGCATTCCATTTGTTGTTCGTGTACAGGCACACGCCAAAGTTCTTTTTATCATTACGGCCTATGGGAAGAATTTGTATGTACCGCGATAGCGGCCCCCAAAATAACACTATTGACTTGCAATTTGGTACACATATTCATGAGCCCAACGGAATTAGCTGTATAGTGTTAGGTGTATATTCCATTTGCCGTTCGTGTACAGGGACACGCCAGAGATTTTCTTATCTTTAAGGTCTATGGGAAGAATTTGTATGTACCGCAATAGCGGCCGCAAAAATCCTTCGATTGACCTGCAAATTGGCGCACACGTTCCAGCTTTGCATATAAGTAGCTGTATAATTTTTATTGCTATATTTTTTATAAACTGTATACAGGGACACGCCAAAATTCTTAACATTACTGCGTATGGGGTGAATTTCGTTTAAACGCATTTTAATATCATTACTTTGCAATGAAGAAAATGAAACTAGCGTACGTGAGTAAGATGCTTAAACTTATGTTGTTTAAAAAAAATATGTGGTCTTAAGCGTTCTATTTAATGTACAGGGCCTTACAAAAGTGTTCTGACAATGTCACATAGTAATCCAAACGATGTTAATTTTGGAACAATTATTAATTTGAAACGCAAAATAAGCTGAATAGTTTTACTGGTGTATACAATGTTTATGGTTCGTTTACAAAGACACACGAAAGAATTTCATAACATTAGAGCCTATGGGCAAATTTTTAATTTAAGCGCGCACTTTAATGCGTTTATACTGAAATGAACTTAATAAAGTTAACATACATTATAAAGATGCTTAAAGTGATGTTTACTCTTAAAAAAGGTTATGTATAGACTAAATAATTTATGGGACCATACAAAATAATTCCGAGTATGTACTGTAATCATCTAAATGATGTCAAATCAATTTGAAAAATTAATGAGTTATAATAAATTAGATTTAATCTTATTATTGGCGTTTATAATGGCTGTGGCTACTTTTCAGGGATACATAAAAGAATTTCGTACTATTATGGTTTATAATCGGTATTTCTTAAAAGTTTCTTTTAACATGGTTACACCCCATCAAATATAATGAAATTTTACTAGAATTTTAAAAGCATGTTTTCCTGTTGAAAATTGTGGGCATAGAATAGAAAATTAGTTTAAAGGTTACGCAAAATATTTTCGATATGGTACGTTTTTTTTTTTTTTTTGGTATGAAATTTGGTAGTTAATACATATTGTTGCGTACTTGGGGGTTCGTAAGTTGTCCGAGAATGAAAGACGAAACTTGCGAAATTCAGTGATTTATTCACAGAAAATTCCAGAAAAATACAGGTCTATAAACCAAGTATCAGCTTCAATTCAACCATTAAACACAGCTTAAACAACAACCGCTAACAGCAAAAACAGTACAAACTGTTTAGCAATAACACATAAAGCAAGTCTCATCCAAAGACGCTGAAAGCAAACAAAGCATTTGACGAAACTGACACAGATCTGAGACTGACCGCCTTGGCGAAAAAAATGCTCCTTTCATACTTTCCTATCGAACACAGACTGTTCTGGAAAATTCTCGTATCTCATCAGCCAAAGAGTTTAGAGCTTCCATATTTGGTATATTCCTAATAAGGATTTTCTCGCCAAGGTCGCCAAAAAAATCGCCAAGGAGGGAAACTGTCGCCAAATTTGGCGCCAAATCCATTTCTTCCCTTATTGGAGCTTTTTAATGCGTTTTTAAGGGAAAATTAGGCTATTTTAACGCTAAAACGACTAGAAATGCACAAAATTAGCATTTTATTGACTTGCTAAGCCTCTTTGAAAGAATTTATACAAAAATAAATGCAATTATTTACAATTCCGTAACACTTTATATGATACACAAATAGGTATACAAAGAGAGATACAGCAGGGGGTTGAGGGGGGCGGCAGCCCCCCCTCAGGAATGTATCTGATTATTGTAATAAGTTGATCGAATCAATATAACTATTATATAATAAGGAATAAATATAAATGACCTATTGAATAATGTCTGATGCAAACAGGACGTTGAGGCTCCTGATCTGCAGATCCACTAGTTATTATTATTTTCGTACCACTATTTTCATTATATAAAATTTATAATAAATTTATGCAGGCAAAATGTAGATTTATCTGATTAAATATATTAAAAGTTTTTTTTTTTTTTTTTTTTTTTTTTTTTTTTTCATTTTTTAATAGTGGTACGAAAAGAATACAAAAATGTCCCCTGTTAATGCATTTCTAAAACTTAAAGCATATTTTCTCAAAAGCGCTATTTTGCCCGAACCTGCAATTTTTTAAAAGTCTTGACCTATTGCTTTATAACACTGCAACTGTAATTATATACTTTATATACATAAAGTATATATTATATAAAGTAAATATTTAAAAATAATCAATAATTTTTTTCACTGACTTTATTTAGCTAAAAAATTTAAAAATTGTCCGAATTTTTCAAAAATTTAAAATTTTAAAATTTACATAATTTTAAATTATAATAAATTTTTAATCTAAATTTTATAATTTATTTTATGAAATAGGTTTTTACAGGCATTTTTTGACTATATAAAAAATATATTGATTTTATGGCAAGATGTGTTGCGGAGAATAACATATAACAATAATAATGGTGGTGGTGGTGGTGGTGATAGTGATAATAATAATGATAATAATAATTGATCTAATCATGATTTCATGTATTTCAAAAAAAAAAAAAAAAAAAAAAAAAATTAATTTGCTCACGTATAATGTAGTAAGAAGTTTGCTACTTAATCTAGTAAGAAGTTTTGTTTGTGAAATTACATAAACAAAAGGCATATTAAATGTCATGGACCCCTTGAAATGAATTAGGCTGAAAATAAATAAGAAGCTGTAGTAGAATAATAATAATAATAATAATAATAATAATAATATTTATCTAATTGCAATTAAATGTATTTCAAGAACATTTTTATTTATAATTTATATTTTTTAACCTTTAACTTACTCATGAATAATGTAGTAAGTCAATTCTTAGGTCGGTGTTTTAAATATAGAGTAAAAGGGAACTCTTCAAACAACATTTAATATTCTTTCAAGAGTATTTACATAAACAATAGGTATTAATCTCGTCAAAGACCCCTGGAATGATACGTGGTAAAATTTAGCAAGAAACAGCAGATTTTTTTTTTTTTTTACTTTTATGGGAAATTTGATATAGAGCTATAATCAAGAATTAAGGTGGCTGTGTACGGAAAATAAATTAATATTTCTGACTATCAACTCCACTTCAAACACTACAGCCGAGAAGTTAGGTCTTCTTTTGATGCTTGTGACAGCTTCTCTTTAAATTGTAATATTAATTTAAAAACACTGTATAAATGATTATTGTTTCTAAAGATCCGTTCGTTTTTACGAAGACTAGGTCAAATCAGGTTTAGTAAAATTTTCTCACGCTTTACAATTGATTGTTATACAAAACGTAAATGTATCAAGTTAAAAAAGCGGTATGATGAAAAATTTTAAATATTTATGTATCTCAGAATGAGTTTATTGTTTTATAATTTTTTTTATTCTCGAAATGTATTAACCGTTCTTTAAAGTTATGTATACACTGCTTCATTCAGAATGTTAACTTAATTTATAAATAATAATAATAACAATAGTAATAATAATAACAACAATAATAGTAATAATAACAATAACAATAACAATAAGTATGGCTAGAACACCAAATTTAAACTTTTTTTTTTTTTTTTATGTATTGAGTAACTATAAAAAGACAAAATCTCTTTGTATAAGTATGCAACTCTGTATATTCGAAATACAAAATTTGAAATTTTTTACTATTTGAATGGCATAAAAATAATAAATGGCCAATTGTGTGTTAAGATTCAGTTTCGAGTAAACGTGATTTTCAAATATATTTTCATACATAAAATTTCATCATGTCTCAAATTTTGTTTAAGTTTAAAGTAACATATACATAATAAACCTTATTTAGGTTGATTGGTTGAGTACTTAAGGCCGATTGACAACACTGGGATTTTACCCCTATATGTGGAATGCCCTCCGTATGGATATTTCTAATTGATCCTAGTCCGCATTTACGTGAGTTTCGAAGATAACCACGAAAAACTCTAACGGCTAAGTTGATGAGCATGATCTGGGATTGAGCCCGGCACTTCTCATCTACCAGCTTTGAACATAGAACTACTCTGCCGGCAATCTTATTTTGGTAAAAGTACTATTAAAGTACATATTTTAAGTTTAACATGATGCTGCAACAACAAAAAACAAAACTTAGACATTTATTAAAACTATTATTATATAATAAATACAGAATTTTTAATGAATGCAAATTAAACATTTCATAGATTAAAATAATTTATTGCCAATGCAACTATAAATTATGTTAAAATATTTTAAATTACTTTTATTTTCTTTAAAACACCTGAATATTAAAATATTATATTAGTATAAAATATTATTTAAAGGAATTCATCTGCTGTTAAGGTGCAAAAAATATAAAATAAAGAATATTAAAATTCCTAAAACTATTTCAAGTTGTTTTCTCAAACTGCTGAATTTATTCATTTTTCAATCAATGTTATTTTTATGATATAATCTCTTTCAAATGTGTGCTTGACTATAAGCATTGTAGAAGAAGAAAAAAGAAAAAAGGAAAATTAGAACTTTTGACATAAATATTTGTTATGATGATGGGTCACGCATTTTCATCATTAGGGAAAGGATTTTCTACAGATCCGAACAAAACTTAAATACTTATCGGCAAATCCAGCTTTGTTCAGTCTGTCATCTTTTTATGAATTGGACTTTTTTATTACTTTAAGTGCATCTTTTACGCATTTTAATATGCTTAATAAAATGTTTTTGTGGATATTTTAAAAGCATAAAAATGAAGTTGAATAAAAATTCCAGACGTTTAGTTTAACGAAGTTTATTCTATTTATAGTAAGACATATTTGAAATACAATTGTTAAAAAATATTTAGGATGGTCCAAGTAAAGTATAGCCTAACCGAACGATGCTATTCAAAATATTTTCATTATTTTAAGCAGTCTAAAAAAAGCTTTGTACGTTTAACTACTTCATTTAGGGAATCTATCATAAATCAGATATCCATTAACATTTGTTTTCTTTAGAAATGTATATATCTTACTACATTTAATTTATACGAAAATGTTCAAATTTATTAATTAAGCATACTGAAGTAAAAATTTATTTCATAAATTAATTCAATAATAAACTAACATTAAACCAATAGATTACTGTTTATTATGGATTGAACTTCTTTTTGTTTGAGTCATTCAAAATGCAAAGTTCAAAAAAGAAATCACTTGACCAATGAAAGGAAATCCGTATGGGAAAGTGCTCGTATTACTAACAAGGGAAATAATAATCAATAAAGTTTCTATTGAAACCAAACGAAACTTAAATTTAAAAGCACGGTCGGAAATACAGTATAGGGCAAAAATTTTGCGCAGCAACCCCATGTGGGTCAAGATACGACTCTAGAAGTTTTATCTATTACCATGGAAACCAATTTAACAAAACTGGCTAGAAAGAAAGCATAGCGCAATGTTAAAGTATTTAACTCGTGTCTGGAAGGTGCTGAATTCGAATCCCGACAAGATATTAATCTTATTTTTTCAATTACAACTGAAAAAAGCTTAAATGTTTAATTAAATTAAGTTATGAATTTAAGAGAAAACATTTATTATAATCAGAAATATTTTTCTTTTCTTTTTTTATGAATGTACCAGTTAAAAAATTATTAATGAGGAATTAAATAAATATATATATATATATTCATAAACTGAATTTGTTATAATTTAGTTTCTAATTTTTGATGACCGTAATTAAAATTAGTAAAACTGACTAAATCATAGACACTCTTTACAGTGGGAACAAGATATAAAAGAAAATTGATCACAATTAATTGCATTTTAATTTTGGTTTCCGTCAAACATTTTTCATCTCGAATATTTTGGGGAAAAATTTTTTTTTTCGAGATAACTAGATTTGTAAATTTTATATCTCATCATGTTTTGAAAATTTTAAACTGTAAATTGGTTGTAAATTAGTGAAACTATTTTGAGAAATTTTATCCTTCTTCCAAATTTTACTGTCAGTACCTTCATTACAAGATATTTAACAGTAGTTTAATAAAATATTTAAAATAGAAGTTAAATGAGACGTTGAATGGTTGAGCAATGTATGTTCATTCAGAAGTTTCATTCAAAAAATACATGAATAATAACATATTTAAAAGGAGAGGAAAAACTTGCTATCAGTGATAGCCAACAAAAGCATTAATTAAAAATTTACACTAATTACAATCCCACATCATTAACATAATTTTATCTAAATCTCTCAATATAAAAAAATAAGATATCTGTGTGTGTGTCCGTCTCTTTGTAGCCAAATAGCTGATCGCTGAGTCGTTTTGAACTCTCCTGATACACCTCGAAGCCCGATTACTCAAATTATTATTATTTTTTAAAATTCATTTAAAACATATAAACTTCTGAAATGATGGGCTCTAAAGATAGAAACATACATGTAAAAAATATTTCCGTGGTCAATTAGATCAGTTTGTTGGAGCATGATGCTAACAATGCAAAGATCGGTGGTCCGATCCTCCAACGGCCAATGTGCTGTTTACAGGTAATAGAAAAGTGTCAATTCAAATAATAATAATAATGATAATAATAATAATAATAATAATAATAATATATATATATAGATATATAAATTCTTCACAGTATCCTAAACCATATGAATGACCAGAGAGTGACAAAAAATAAAGTTAAACTTAAATGTATGTTGATCGCCTTGTAGGCAAACGGCTTATTGAAGAGCTACAGAATTTTGCATGGAGGTCCGTTTTTACCACTCCAGATGCACCTCGATAACCGATTTCCGAATTTTTCATTATTTCCCCCCCCCCTAATTAATTAAGATTTTTCCAGTTGGGGATATTGTTTGGTGCTGTCATCTGTTGATATAGAGTGAAAATGGTTTGTTTGTAGTAGTATAAAAGAGTAGTACAATTTATCATTCACTTAGAACCTTTATTTAAATATTCTATTAAGGGGATAATGCAAGCTGTGGGAACTGGAACAGATATAGTACAGATTATAAGACGCTTCCGACGGCTTAGAGGACATGAAGAGAGATTTTAAATGATTCTAAGGGCTTTTTTTAGTTTTTATTTAAAAATGTATTTTAAATATAATGATTGAGGATTTAAAAAATTACTTTAACTATGGTGACTAACGAAGCAGGCAAGGACTGCTAACGCAAAATAAAATTATTTGCCCTTAAATTATTCATTCACTTTAATTGCAAAATAATAATAATAATAATAATAATAATAATAATAAAAATAAAAAATAAAAAACAAAAATAAAAAATAAAAAATATATTTTCAATTAAAAAAACATATAAAACTTGCCACAGCTGGGTTTCGAGCGCAGCATATTCCAGGCAGGTAGGCGCCAAACTTCACCACTGCGACACGCTTTTTTGCTTCTCATCTTTCTTTTGTTGATTTCTATAGAAACAGCTAAAACTTTTAGAGTCATATATTGATTCATGGGATCCTGTTACGCAAACCTTTAAACCTATCTTACGATTTCGACCGTGCACTTTAATTTAAGCTTAGTTTGGACTTAATAGGAATTTTACTGATTCATATTTCCCTTGTAAATGATAGAGCATCAACACGCTAAGCTGCCAGTGCCAGATTCAGTGTCTAATAGATGTTAAACGTTCGATAAAAACATCTTAATGTAATTTATAATCATTTAAAAATAGTAAGATGAATTCTGTTTTTAAAAGATTTTTAATGTTTCTATTTTATAGTTTTTAACACATGAGATATAGTTAGGTTCAAAATTAGGCCTACGTACATATGAAGGTTCCAATACACATTAAAAAAAAATCATAGGTGTATATATATATGTGCAGTAGATGATGAAATTATATTATTATTATTATTATTATTTTTAATATTCTAAAAATAAAAAATAAAAAATAAATAGACGAAATGGCATTGACTTTCAGACATGCAAAGAACATTTATAAACTCATACTTAACAGTGCCAATTTTGTCACGAGTGCAGTTAAGGGGATAACCATAAATTGGAGAATATCACAAATACTTTGGATTACTCTGTATCACACAAAACTATAAAAGATTTGTACAATATTTGTACGTATTTGTGGAAAGTATTTTGCTTATAAATGAATGGGTTTCAAAAAATTTTTACAAAACATGCAGAAAAGTTGACAAATTATTGGAGAAACATATTTCCCATACATAAAACGCACGCGTGTAAATTTCGCTGAAACATGAGTATTTGTATTATATATATACTGTGCATGCACCAAATATAGTAACTTTTTATTCAATAGATTGGTAGATATATTGTGCAACTTATATCAATAGTTCATTTGAACATAGTAAAAATTTAGAAAATTATCGGCAAAAGAATGTTTTATTGATTCTAGAGTTTGAACTCCGTAAGGGGTTATTCACAAGCTATGTATTTAATTTAGTGATCAAATTACTTCAGCCACATTAAAAAAAAAAGTTCTAGGGAAAACCCCCTTATACTCTTGTAAATCTAACATAATTTTATTTATTTGTTAAAATAATTTTTGAATGATAATTTTAAGCCAGCATGGATAAAAAATGTAAAAAATCCTAAAGTATATGTACTATGAAACTATCTACTTTTGTATTAACCATTATACCAACCATTCAGTGATTTTCTCATACCAAGCCATATACTTACTCATATCTTTGTAATACTATATATCCATTTATCCTTCCTACCTATTTAACTATTCTTTTTTTAATATTTTCACTATCTTAATATTTTATATGTAATATTAAAAGACCATTTTTTGGCATAAAATAAAGTAACAGCATTTTTAATCTTCAGACTAGATTTGTCCCAGAAATTTCTACGAAATGCATAACTTTGGGAAAATTAATTATTCATTGATTTTAGATGTTATCCTTTATTTGCATATATTCCATATATTTTACATTCCATTTAATCATATTTAATGTTTTCCTTATCTAAGGTCCAATATTTCCTCATCAGCTGTTATAATGATTCTTTTGCGTGCACTCTACCAACGTCTGCAAATGCATTTCTAAGACTATAAAAGCAAGAAGACGTACTACTTTGCTTTATAATTACGTATCATTATGTCTCTCATTAAGAAACAGAGAAATTTGAGTAGTGATTGGCTATTCTTATAATTTATCTATTAGCATACGTTCATGAAATTGATATGTTAAGGGAAAAAAATAGCAATGGGGTTACATATTTATCATTATTTCCGAAAATAATTATTTTTCTATCATTTCCCTAAAATAGAATAAGATGAATTTTGTCCTCGAATTTCGAAAACTTTAGAAGAAAGTAAAAAATGTTTAAAATATTTCGAACTAATAAAAAAATTACATAATAAACTCAAAAAGGTGGAAATGTATTCTATCTATCAAAATATAATACAAACGAAAGAAAATTTTGAAATACTGAAATAAGTTGAAATATAAAGGAAATACTTGTAAAATATAATGTAAAAAGAGAGATGAAATTTTCTATTTGTTCTGAAATATTTGCTTTTTTTTTTCCCTTCAGTCTAATAAATCTTCTATGTCTATGAAAACAAATACTAAAGAAGAATTTTCAGGTTAGGCGAACAATGTAGGCAAGAGTACAGGAAACGAAGCAGGAACGCAGAAAATGGATGTAAGTGATCGGTGATGCACAGAGAAGAAAAAAAAAACTTCATCTAGAGCAAATAAGTGGTTATTTTCTAAATCCCTAAAATAAAAGTGTAGATCTCCGAGCTATGTGATTAAGGCACACCAAAAAGCTGGATACACAAAATGGTCAAGAATTTCTAGTCTATACATTTCTAGATGGAGAAAAATAATTCTGAACATAATAATGAATATTACGAATCCTTTGTATTGCGAGAAATTCTCGCTTGATTTTCTAGAATTGTGTCATAAACCAAGATTATAGTTACTAAAACTCGCCTCTCGTATTCAAATTTATTTGCAGAGAGTTTTAAATAAATTGAACAACTATAATATAGGAAAACGTTCTAGAATTCTTACAGGGATTTCTAGAATTTGCTTTTAAAGGAGACTAGACTTTATAAGGATGAAATTGAACAACTATTTTTATTAGAGTCACAATTTGCAGTTCTAGATGTCAGTTACAGAATTTTTTCTCAGTGCAAGATAAATTAAATTAAGTGGAAAATAAATATAAACTTTGGTGTGACAAGAATAATGAAAAAATAAATAAATAAAATATGTAAATAAATAATTTAACAGTGGTTAAAGGAAAATATAAATCATGTATTATATTATTTTTTTTTTTACTATCTCTTTTTCTAGTTTGGATTTCCATGAAGCTCTTTACATATTTTTAAAACTCGAAAAATCTTTATTTCTTCAATGCCTTTCATGTCTGATGATTGGAAATTACATAACTTTCTCTTGCTCGTCGCGTTTATTTATTTATTTACTTATTACATATTTATTTTTTTTCCTTTATTCACTGTTACTTTATTCATTTTCTTTATTTTCATTTATTTATTAGTGTGACAGGAGTTTTGTTTTCAATCAGAGATTTAAAAGTTGTGGAAATTTTCAGTAGCCCATTTTGAATGAAGCATATTTATATAATATGACTTTTTAAAATTCGTTATACAAAGTACACCATTCCACCTATCGCTATGATAATTGGTGCACTTATTAATCAGGACAAAATCTAGATAACGCCTTAATTTTTAGTTCAAACGGATAGTTGGTTCAAAATGAATTAAATAAAAACTCCGTTTTAACTTTAAAAAATTTAACCTTTTGTCGGCCCTAATGGTCTAAAGCGCTTTATACCGTGTTGCCGAGCTTAGGAACTGTTTTGTTCAACTATCACTAATAATTTTGACGGGTGATATTTGATATACATAATGGACGAATAACCTCCAAAGTGATTAGGCAACCATTACAGTTAAAATTTAGTGATGGATGTTAACCCGTTAGTGTCCAGTGTCCTCATTTGAGGACAGCTATTATAATAAAATGGCACGTATATTTTTTGTGGTTTCTTGGAATGATTTCTGCTTTTTAGTGACAGTTTACAGCGTCACTCTAAATGATCCCTGAAAGTTTTATGCGCCTACTATTAATTATTATTTCATAATTTGGATAGTCATTTTATAATTTTTCATTCGTCGCACATATATTTGCTTTTTGCGCAGATACACTAACTTAAATCATGTTGAATAATAATATATATTGTAATACTTTACTTTCGAGATCTTTGTCAACATATAATAGGAAATTAATCTGTTATCTCAAAATTCAATGGCTGGTTGTTTTTTTGACTTTTAGTGGCGCAAAATCCGCAGTGGGACATGCTGCGCCAAACATTTTTTTCCCTCAAAATTTTTCTATCTCGAAGTTTTCTCGCTAGAACACTAAACTTCAATAAAGAAGAAAACTATAAGAAAACTATCAGAAGAATTGTTTAAGTTAATATATTTTACTGTCAGTTGTCTATATTAATTTAGAAGTGAAATAATCAACTAATAATATTTTGCAAAATTAATTCGGGCATTAATGGATTAAATAAAAATTCATTAAATTTGGGAACACTGACCAGAGAAGTGATATTAAATAGGACCAGAAAATAAAATAATAATAATAATAAATAAAATAAAATAAATAACAAAATAAATAAAAAATATTTTTTTTTTCGATATGAAAATAATTATATATTTTTTTTCATATCTTAATAAATGAATATGTAAAAATTTTCTTTTACTTGAATCAAGAGAGAAGAAAAATTTTTTAACACTTTTTGTATAATTGCACAAATTTAAAAATATTTTTTTCTTTTCTCCTTTCACATCAGTTTAAAAGATATTTAAAATAAAATTGAGAAAAATCGTGCTAAAAAAATGGAACAGTTTTGCTACAAGATGCGTTAGCGAAATTTAAACAAAACAAAAACAAAAAATTCTACGAAATCCGCATGCTTTTATATGGAAGAATAGATTTAAAAAAAGAAATAAAAAAAAGTCTTGTTGTACTAAATTGAATTCTGTTTTGTACAGAAACGTATACCTATTACTTTGGAAACAAAAATATGCTTTTTTAACAATTTATTTTATTTCTGTTTTATTTTAAGTACAACAGAACTATTGCTTTCAATCAGCGATTTTAGCGTTGTACAGAACTGCAAACCCTTCGGATTAACTCATACCGTTATTCTCTTAAAGTTTTCTGTGGCTTATTTAATCACAGAATTTTCGCGAAAAAAATCTACCAAAGGGTCCTCTGATAAATCTGTAACAAAGATATTTTAAGAAAAGAATACAGTAATCGTTGCTAAAGAACGAAATATAGTTACTGCATGTCTTTTTATGGAAGAATAGATTTTTTTTAAATGAATGTCCTATCGCGCGTAATAAATTAAAATATGTTTTGGGTAAATTTTTATAGCTATTACTTTGAATACAAGAATCCTTTTTTTTTTTTTTTTTTTTTTTTTTTTTTTTTGCTTTTCATTAAAATAATTTTTAATCTTTCATTAAAATTTTTTTTCTAATTTTTTATCTTTATCTTATAATTCTTGTCACACCAGTATTTATATTTGTTTGCAATTATATATATTTTATCTCGGCTGCTACTTCGGTTTTGTACGTTGTCATTTTGTGTGTTATACTCGTGTCCACTTCTTACGCATGACGAAATGTCGAACCTTTGTTTTGGCAAGATTTATTTATCTTTATTATATTAATATTACACAAAAAACTAGTCTTTTAGCGCTACATAAAATTTAATAAAAAATTCTTTATTAGATATTAAAATAATTTATCAATGCTATTATTAGTTATTTTATTTTATTAGAATTAATAATTGTAAAGGAAAAAATAATAGTTCAATGAACACTTCATATTATCTTATTCTTTTAAATATAATTAAATTTCAATTACGACATTTAATAGGCAAAAATTTTTACTTTTGTAGATTATAGAGATAATTAGTACTAAAATAAGCTTATTAACTAATTTATGAGCGTCATTAGTTCAACAGAATAATAATGAATAAATTTGACACAAACTAATATATCTATATTTTTTAAACATTCTTATTATAATTATTATTTTTTGAAAAATTTTCCTAGGTTTTAAATTTTCTTTTAAATAAATATTTGTGTCATGGTATCTTTGAACAACAACGAAATAAAACCAATGTATAATATTACTTTAAATATTTGTATTTAAAAACGAGAATTAAGTTATATATTTTAAAGTTTTAATACAAACTCATGAGTTGTGAACATCATTACTATATATATTTATTTAATCCTAAAGTATATATTTTCATAATGAATGCTAAAATAAGATAATAATTTTAGATATTATTGAGGATTTTATCATTGTTTTTAAAATAATTGAAAGATTTAATATTTTATTTTTCTTTTATTACAAATATCAACAAATTTATAATACTTTTTAAACATGTTCGTGATAATTCTTGAAAAAAAAAAAAAAAAAAAAATCAATATTTATCTTTGTACTAAGAAGAAATATGACGGGTACTTCTATTAATTGCAGCTATGTATATCTAAATAAATATAATAAAATAGGTAAATTAGTTATGTGGTTTTAACATGTAGTTAGAAGAAATTTTATTTGTGAATAATTTACATATTTATTTATTTTTTCCTTACAAACTTAAAAAAAAAAAAAAAAAAAAATAAATAAAAACTGCGTACAATATTTAAAGTTATGTTCCGATGATTTAAAGATATTTGTTATTTTTGCTTTTTTTTTTTTTTTTTTTTCACTTTTTCTAATCTAATATCAAATTTTTGTTCTTTCCTCTCCTCCAATTATAACAAAATCATATTAATATTTTAGAGGTTTTACAACAGGTGCTTCCACGATCACATGAAATTTATCGTGTTTTGAGTGTTACTGCTTTTGTGTTGCACACATAACTATTTTTTTTTTCGGTATGTTATGCGTAATTATTTCGAATCGGAACAATTGCTTTCTATTTGAGGAGTTTTCTTAAAAATTTCTTATATTTAATATAAAGAAATTGATTTCAAGATGTTCAGTAATATAAAAATCTGGTATGAGACAACCACACGATTTCCATTATCCACTATTACACATATTATAAGCATTTTTTGGAGATAATGTGATCAGAAGACGTAAAATTGACCTAACGAAGTAGAAACCTAAAACTTTTCCGGTAATAGAAACTTGATACACATGTAAAGACATATAAAACAAAACTTACATAGTAAGGTAAAAAAATAAGACAAAAAAAAATTTTAGAGTTACTTTTTGAAACACCAATTTCCGAGTTCTAAAAATGATCTACCTAATCAGGACGGCTGTCAATTCTCCTATAATAACCACGTAATAATTTAGAAAGGTTATCTAAAATGGATTTATGTAACAATTATCAAGAAAATCATTAGAGCCGTTTTTGAGATATCAACATTTACCAAAACTTGAAATACTCAATTATTGGCCTCAAAACAATAATTACGTACAAAAGTTTTTTTTTAAAAGGGAGTTAATATAGCCAGTTTGGAAAACATCCGTACAGCCGTTTTCAAAGGAACGTACTTGCGAGACCTGAAACTGAGCTATTTATACAGGACGCCTATCAATTTTCCTGAATTAACCTACTATACTCGGTCAATTTTCCATTACCTACGGTAGTCGGGTAATGGAAATAAAGTTAAGAAAAAAAATGGTAGAGTTATTTTTTTGAAACACCAATTTTCGAAATCTAAAACTGACTTACCTAAGCAAGATGGCTGTTAATTTTTCAATAATAACCACGTAATACTTGATAAAAGATATTTAGAATGGATTTATGCAATAATTTTCGAAAAAATCGTCAGAACCGTTTTTGAGATACCGACTTTTACTAAAACTTAGTACACTCAAATAGTGACCGGAAAATAATAATTACATACAAAAGGATATTTAAAAGGGAGTTAATATGACGAGTTTAAAAAAATGCGTGCAGGCGTTTTGAAAGCAATGCACTTGTGAGACCTGAAATTAAGCCATTTATATAGGACACCTATCAATTTTTCTGAACTAACCAGCTGTATCATTGGAAAGGACATCTGTTAGAGTGTTTATATAGCTATTTTGAAGAAAATTGTTGGAATCGTTTTTGAGTTCCGGACTTACGGTCCCACTTCCGTTTTTCCAATTTTCGCGAAAATTTGGAAAAGTCATCTGTACGCCAGACGTGTCAATTCTGAAGTTTCGCCGTTCTATCTTTTTTAGTTTCGGAGATATGATAGCCAGAAGATTCCCTACATACACACATACACACACTGACCAATTGCCGAAAACCACGTTTTTGAACTCAGGTTACCTTAAAACGTGTAAATCAGGTGAAAACTCGATATTGAATTTTTGGACTGATTACAATACTTACATTGCCTACGGAAGTAGGGTAATTGCAAAGAAAACAAAATTATTATCGTAATCGATGTCAATTTACTGAAATAATGGTGCGCGTGGACATATTTTCCTGTTGAAAAGGAATAGCACTTAATCTTTACAAAAAAGTTCTTAAATAATTTGTCTGTAATAATGTACACTGCTGTATAACGAAATTATAAGATTGATTTAAAATTAAGAAAGACATATTTAACATTTTTAAATTGCTTTAGAACTGAAATCTGTATACATATATATGAATAAAAGTATGTCACATAAAAGAATAAATTAAATATAGAATTCGTCAAGTTTATGCATTCAGATAATTTCCGTCGCAAATTGAAAGTTATTTTTTATTGATTTCTTTACACGGAATAGGACATTATTGTGTATAATATACTATATAATATAAATATATAAATACATATTTTGTAAATTTTGATTTCTCTTCAATTTCAGAACATTTACGCTGCATTGTTAGAGATTAATAAAATAAACAATATGCTGTCAATTTCTATTTCATGTAACTTAAATCAGAAATAATATAGAGATTACTCAGAATTTTTTCTTCTCACATACAGCCCTTTGCCTGTAGAGATATTTTCTAGTGCGAATAATCAGATGTGCAATAGAGTTAGTAGTTTTTTTTTGTAATAAACTCTTTTTAAAAAAATTTATGCATAATTTTCAATGAAAAAGGAAATGTATTAATAATTTTAAACTTAGAATTCGTGCAAGGAGAGTGTTTACATCTAAGCATCGATATTATTTAGAAATTGTAAACAATAATCATAGATGCTGTTTGCTGTGCTATATCTGTTGTTGCAAGATTAACAATGGCGATATGCACAGTGATTATGTATTTGAGACGAATCTCTGGTAAGTTTAATAGCTGGCATGGCTGATTACCTCCAGGATAGAGAATATTAGGCACTGTACAGAATATTACTAATTATGCTGTGACATACAGGGTTAAATATCAGTTCACCTAAACTCGCCTACTGTATGATATTAATTTGCTGCTTAATGCAAGTGTAAAGGGTGTAATGAATATTAACTATGGAAAGAGATATTTAAATTCATAATCATATATATTATTTATTTAATGTTTCGATAGAAATTAATAAAATAAAATGAATGAAATGTTTTATGTTAGAATGGTTGATTTTGCATAGCATAATTTTGGATTCGATGTGGTCACTGAGAAGTTTACTTATTTATTTATTTATATCTATTTTAATACACATAAAAGGAAACTGTTAATTTAAGGTATGCATTTTGTTGCACTCAGTGAAAATGAAAAATAATTAATTTTATGTTATTTATATTAGTAAATTATGGTTTCAATATAAAATGTATAAGAGTCGAAAAATCATAACATTAAATATTTTTTTCTCTCTAAAATGTATCTAAATTACTAGAAATTTTATTGTAAATATACTTACATATAATCAGAGCATATTTCTCAGATCTGTGTAAAAAATATTATTAAATTATTTAGACTATATATAGTAAGAAAATATTATTAAGACATAGATTTTTAAAGTTTATACAAATTTAATTACGTCAAGTAGGGATTTTCCCTTGAATGTGTTGTAACATTTTTCGAGTCATCAAAATTAATACCATTATTTATATTTATATAAAGTAAAGATGAAATTCTAAAAAAATTTAGTTTGCCAACTCTTGCCAAAGTGGTCGAAAGATGCTGCTCTTGAAGCTTGTATAAAGAAAGTAAAAGGTTTGAACTCAAAGTACGGTTGCAGGTCTAACTTTGCGGATTTGTATGTGCCATTCTCTGCATTTCACGTGAATATGGACTAGAATACTTTATAAAGAACCCTCCATGCCTATGTAGGACATTTTACTCAGGCTTAGAACCCTTACTTAGTCAATCAGCTTTAGTGCTTTAACAACTCTGAACATAGTTCTTTAACCAAATTTAATACTTCTCCTTTTTGTTTTCTTGTTTCATTTTTACAATTTACAAAACAGTTTAAATTTTTCCTGCATTTCTGATATACTTTTGTTAAAATTGAATTTTTATACTAAGGTCGAATTTCTTTTCGGCTAATTGTAATAATAAAATGCCGAGTACTCAAGTTAAAAATAATAGAGTAATTTGTTAAATTTTACACAACTTTGAAAACAGTTCTTTTCCTGGTTACTAAATTTTTGTACCTGTTTTTTTTACTTTTTTTTATTATTGCTGTTAATCAGTATTAGCATTCATTTATAATTTTAATTTTTTTATTATTCAAATCGAATTTATACGGAAAGTTTGATACTTTTAAAAGTAAAATAATAATTTGTTTTACCAACATGTTTATAATAATTGTTATTGCATAATCGCAGTAAAATTTAACTCTGAATACTATTTTTCTTCCAGATACCCATCTTTTGTATTCATCGCTTTCGATTTCTTATAGAATTACCAAAAATCTTTGTAAACAATTCAGCCCCCCCCCCCCTAAAAATATATATTTTATTTTATTTTATTTTATTCATATGAGTTATAATTTTTTCATCCAATATATCGTTACAAAACTTAACTGAATTACCCAAATTAATATTATAATTATTATTTAGATAAACAAAATACCTCAGAACTCTGAACACAGTTCTTTTACAATATATCCATACCCGTCTTTTTACTTTCTTATTTCACTATTGTAAATAAATAAATTATTCATAATATACAGTATTATGTTTATTTATTACGTTGTTCTTTAGATAATAGAAAATTATATTGAATTGGCAAAAAAAATTAGACTTCCGGTATTAGACGGATTTACACGTTTTGAGAATTTAGGAACATCATTTGAACATTTTTAGAAAATATATGTTTATTTCTACGTTTATGGCAAAATTTTTCTGTTAATTCTACTTCGAAAGCAAATGCATAGAATTTTATATAAAAAATTATTAGCTGTACCTCGAGATAAATCCGTGACTATCAGCTTTTGGAGCAAAGCTCAACAGGTGTCGTTGTCTTCTCATTTTAATGTGACAGTATAGTACAAAATTTCGTATAAATGTGCAAAATGATAATTATTTTATATCTAATCATTAAAAAAAAAAAAAAAAAAAAAAAAAGAAAGAAAGAAAGAAACGAAACAAAGAAAGAAAAAAAGGAGAGTGCAGAAAAAAGGAGTGAGAAAATGGAGAAAAATATAGTTTAATACATTCAGTCAGACCAAGAAATAAAATTACACTTCTTATCAGACTTCGGCTTTGTGTACTTTTTAAGTCACCTTTTCAAAGTATTCTAGTACTGTTTACTTCTAATACCGCCGTTTTTGCAAGTATGTAATCGCCAGTGACCAATGAAATTTATTTATTTACTTATTTATTTATGTAACGAAATTTGGGAAAGCTTGAAATCGCTCAAAACCACTGTATAGTGGTGAGTGGCTTTTTTCAGTCTAACAAGTCTAACAACCGTTGCCAAATATATATATATATACATATATACATATATAACAGACTACTAAGAAAAATATTTCAACTTGGAAGCTTCGCCTTTCTACCTACCGGAGGGTAAGGTGTAAGTTTTTAATATATGTATTTCTTAAAAGAACTTGTGAATAGCTTCAAAACAAATGATTGAAAAACAAAATATCTTTTATAATCTGAAACAAAATTATCCATTATTTTTTTTTTTTTTCATTTTCAACAGAAGAAAGAACTTCAGAACTTTTTTACCAGAAAGTACATACATGCATACATACACATAAATATCACATATCGTCTGCAGAGTAGAAACTAAATTTATTTCCAAATTTAGTATTATAAGTCTGTGGGATGAATATCGTTTGCGTTAAATGTGAAAAATAATTTTCAATAGTAATAATTTTAATAAAAATAATCTGGTGAGTCACGACTTTTTTTGCCTTAAAATTTAATACTATAAATACAGATTGGAGATTAAGGGTAGGTGCTGTTATGTAAATCTATGTTTAAAAATTTTCAAATTAGGCTTCGAAATAGCTTTATTTGACAAATAAATCTTCGAGCCCCCATTAACCTCCGTTTCATTTTTGTAGCAACATTTCTATAGAATTCAAATCTGTTATTAAATTTAAAAGTTCATTTAGAATTACTCAGATAACTTTCACACGCAACATTCCTTGAAATTTATCAATCTTGATCAAACCTTTTTAGTAACAAACGAATCAACTTCAAAATACAACGTTTGAATTGCCTAAAATTATTTCTTTTAATTTACTCTAAGTGACACAAGTAAAGACAAAACGTTAAAATCTTGACTTCGGTATTCAGGAAACCTCAAAACTTGTAAAGATACAAAAAGGAGAGAGATGAATATTTAGATTTAAAAAATGCATTATTTACTATATGGCTATGAGGAATTAATTTTAATTTCTGAGCAGTTTTCCTGGACATGGTAAAATATTACAGCAAAGCACTTCCACTAACAATGAAAAAAAAATGTTATGGCTTAAATATTGGCATCTCTGTATATCTCCTGACAGTTATGTACACACTAAATGGTGCAAATAATATAATCCTATCATGACCCAATTTTCTAGTATTCTCGCATTGTATTCTAGTTCTTTTGTGTAGCCCTATAAACGAACTTTGAATGATTTCCATATCATATTCTACATGAAACATGTTTTTACGCATATAAAAAAAATATATATTCATTTCATTTGGTTTAGTACTGTCTATAGATGTTAAACTCTATTTACCTGCAATTTCCTTAATAGACGTAATGTATTTCAATTCTCTTGGGTACCCCTGTATACGAACCACTTCCTTAATCTCAGCGAAACGTTTAGGGTAGGATCTCTATATGATACACATTTAAAATACCAAGTTTGGAATTTTTGCTAATATTTGTTCTTGAAACATGCTGATAAGAAACTTACACATACAGAGACAAACCACTAAAAATATGAATTTGGATTCGGGGCACCTCAAAACGTGTAAATATAACAAAAACTCGATTTCGAAAATTTGACTTAAAAACAATACTTTCACTACCATATATTTGGGTAAGAGAAAGTAAAAATTGTATTGCGTGAATTGGTGCCTGAAAATATAGAACAAAATTTTGTCCTGTTTACATAATACTACTTTTTCTTAAAATTTACTTTATGTATAAAATTGGAAATTTTTAAATTATTACATTTTTAGAAATGATTAACAAAATCTTTAATTTTAGGTAATATAAGAGTTTTTACCCATAATTAATAATATTTCATTGTCGACAAGTCATCGTTGTTTATTAATAAAAATGAAATGTTATACTACTTTGAACACAGTTTTCTTTCAGATATCCGATTTTTGGCAACCATCATTTTTTGATTTCTTGTATCATTGCCACAAATCAGTGTGAAAAAGGGTAAAAACAAGTCGATTGCTTTCTCTTTTTTTATCTGTTCCCAAAGCAGATAATCGGAAGTCGTTAATCTTTCCCTGACGTAGCTGTTTTTTTCTGACCGCATCTTCTTAATTTCTTTTCCTTTTCACCATTTACTTGATAAAGACCCCTTTTTGTGTTTCAGGATAATAAAAATCACCTTATAATGATGTATTTTTGCGAAATGTCATAAGCTATTTAGAAGAGTTTAAATAGTTCTGTAAATGATGACCGTTTATGAAACAAATCAATAATACTGTTTGTTGTTTAAAAGGTTTCAGATTAACACAATATTTTCGTTTAAAGTTGATGTAATGTCCTATAAATAAAAGTTTACTTAGTTTCAAAAAAGATTAAAAATATTATTTTTCTTCTATGTTGTTGACACCAAATAATTTTTCAAACAAAATAAATCTAAATAACAGGTTTTGAAATATGTCACTTAAATGAAACTAAATAAAAAACTTTAAATTGCGCAAAATGTAAATAATAATAATAATAATAAATAGTATAATATATTTTTATCGTAGTATCTTAAATTTATTTATCCTGATGTGGCAAGAATTGATGTATATAATGTTTAAAAACCAAAACTCGGATGTTATATTTTATTTTAACGTGAAAAAAAAAGTCACGAAAGAGGAATTTAGATAATTACATCATTTTTTTCAGATTTAGTATTATCTTGATTCAGTTTATCGTTTGTATTAGTCCTGGTAATTTCTTCACAAATATATTAGGTATGAATTAGTCTAGCTGTTCAAAATCCAATTTTAGCCGCGTCTTTCTTTCTTTCTTTCTTTTTTTTTTTTTTTTTTTGTGAGCCTGAAAAAAAAAAAAAAAAAAAAAAAAACGGTAGAACAAAAAACGGTAGAACAAAAAACGCCTACCCAAATCAGTGTATTCACATATCTATAGAATGTATAATATATGAATATCAAATCTTACACACACACTCATTTAAATATACAGTAATATTAATAATGATTATTATTATTTACATTAACTGTTGCCATATTAGAACAATTGGAATTAAAAAATTAAGAAAACAGTATATTTAGATGTACCACAAAAGTTAAAATAGAATTTCTGCGGTAAAAACTAATATATTAAGTAAAATAAATCAACACATTAATAATTTATACAATTATCTCAAAACTAGTTTGTTTCTAACAAGATACTTTAAAATTTTCATATGTAAATAATAAAAAGAAATCAATGAATAAAATTGTTCATGATTATTAATTCCCATACAGAAAAATAAAAAGGAAGTTTTGTAAGGAAAGTTAATTACAAACAATACATAAAAACATTTTTTTTTCGACCTTAACATTTTTTGGATGTTAATGCTTTTGTTATTATTATTATTATTATTATTATTATTATCATTATGATTAATTTTATATTAATACATTTTATGCGATTTTTTTAAAATTATGATATTTATAAATGAAAGAAACTTCTGTTATAAGTTTTTACGAGAAATATTTGAACCCTGTTTGCGATTTAATTTTATTTTTCTCTCTAACTGAACATATCGTTGTTACCATGTCAAATTACCGGATGTGCAAAAATGATTTTCTCATATACGATATCTTGCGCTTGCTTTTAGAATGATGCATACAATATACAGGAAAAAATACACATAACCATCAACTTAACAGAACAAGAAATGCACAAAATTAGGTTATATTTGCATGGCACTGGTTTTGAGTTAATGATTATAATAGGTTGAAAACTGTTTTGAAAGTAACCATTTTTTAACTTTCGATCAATCGCATAGTTGTGATGATATTTGAAAGCACTATTTTATGAAATCATTGTTTTTATAAAAGATTATTCCCGCTTATAATAAAAGTTTTGTAAGATATAATGTTTTTATTTTTTTATTTATTTAATTTTTAAAGTAATGCGAATTGAGATATAATATTTGCTATATGCAACATCATGCTTTGAACCGAGTATTTATCCATTGAAATTATCCATTGTATTGAAATTTCTATTTTATGAATTAAATGAATATTAAGACACAAATGTCATCGCGTGCATTCATGTATCCATTGTGTTTCTTAATCTATAGATGATTTTATCGTCAGTTTTGGACCTATTTCTAATATCATTTCGGAACAACAATTTGAAAAATATAATTTTGAGGATTCTACGTCGCTAACGGAAATTGATAACTGGTACTTATACAATTTTTTAATTATAAATTAATTGTACAACCACAGATTATCACATCTCATCCTCAGGATATCCTAAAAATATTAGCGGAAGAAGGTTTGCTACGTGGTTATGTATGAGCCTACTTCGGATTAATAAACAATGATTTTTTTAAACGTTTGCCCATTAGTGATTGAGAAGTTCTTCTATAAAAGCTGATAGATGGAGGTCACATGTTCAGATGCAGATCGTCCGTGTCAGATAAGTTTTCCGAAGACTTCTATAGAGGGCATCTCACCTTGACTAAATTCAAGATGACAGACCAAGGTAGATAGTCGTCTTAAATGCTAATACCACAATCTCCTTGCATATGAATAGATGTATAGATAATTACTTAATGAAAAATGAACCCAAGTCGCACTTATCATCCTATCCATTCAAATCTTTACATCACTTTTTACGGAACTTGCAAGGACGCCTGAGAAAGCCCCTTCTCACCCTCACGAAATACATTATATCCAGGCCTAGGACACTCGTATATCTAGTCAGCGCAACACACTAAGCCGCAACACTATTATTATTATTATTATTATTGTCATTATTATTATTATTTCTATTACTATGCCATAGCTTGATAAATTAATAAACTAGACATATTCATCAATTTATGCAGATGTGCATATTAGTATAGATTAGTAATGTATGTATGCACTTCTTCTTCTTCGAGCTTTTTTTTTTTTTTTTTTGTCTAGAATGTATGAACATTAGTTATAGATTGAATATAGATTAGTAATGTATGTAAAAATTTTTATAAAGAAGGATTAGTCCATTAAAAAAAAAAGAAAAAAAAAAGTTATGTTTTATGTTTTGTTTTTTTATTATTTTATTTATTTATTTTTAATATAAAAATTATATTGAATTAATATATATATATATATACTTCTTTAAAGTAGGCAGTGATTTTAGAGGTATATATATATATATATATATATATATATATATATATAACATCTTTTTCAGCACATTTTTGTAATTATATAATTTTTTTGTCTATACTGTTTTAATTATATCTGGGGTTTTTTTTTTTTCTCTATCTTAGAAATATTAACACAAAATTTCATTTTATCAGAATTAAATATTTTTTTACTCTTTTTTTTTTCTTCTTTTCTTAATAAATTGTAAAACTCTGATTAAAAAAAAAAAAAAAAAGAAAAGAAAGAAAGAAAGAAAGAAAAGGCAGAAAAGTTTATTTATAATTTAATTTTTATAATAAATGACTTTTTTATGTTTTCTATTCGACGATTTATAAAATGGTGAGAAAACCTCATATTGTCGAACGACAAGTGATTTTTAGAATCGATTAAGTCTTATACGAGATCACGAACATCTGTCGTATTTTTAAAGCGCATACAATGTGGAGATCTGAATCCTGAGAGATCTTTTACAAGTCAATTCCGTGGTATGTCCTTAATGGTTCTTCAAAGTTTTGGAATCTTTTCAATAAGTTCTTATTGAATTAGATTATAACGTATTATCTGAATTCGAATAAATAGATTGAAATGTAAAATAAAGATTATAGAAATCATTGTTAACAAAGAATTTTTTTTTTTTTTTTTAAGAAAATAAATTAATTTTAGAAGACTAAATAGAAAAATAAACGATAATTAAGGTAAAGAAAAATGTTTTAAGATTTTGCGTAATAATTACAAAATATTTCCGATTTTTATTCGTGCACTTGACTATATATGTGTGTTATATATACATATTCTTTAGAAAAAATATCTGCCAAAATAACAAAAATGTATGAAATATATATAAGTTCGATGATAATGATAATAATAACAATAATAATTGTATTTAGGGAAATTTATAGTTAAAATTGATTTCTCTAAATGACTTAAATCACGTTTACAAGAAACCTTCGTTTTTTTTAATAAATTGGACAAACGAAATTTCGAGTTTTTTTTTTTTTTTTTTGTCAAAGCACTACTCCCCAGAGTCCGACTTTAAACCGTTGATTTCCGCCTAATGAGCCTTTTATGAGAAAAATGAACATAGAGCAACACCCCAAATCGAAATTTTGTATTAGAATACATATTTTGATTTTAATTATCCCAGATAAGTAGTGGAAATACAAAATGCTATAATTTGTTGGCATATTATTAATTATCCTGTCTTCAATCTGTTATTATTTGGATGTATGTTTTCTAATTTAAGTATGATATATGTTGGAAATTGCAGATCATATTATAGTAAATTTACAAATTTTGCGACCATTTGCTTTTAGGGTCAAGATTCATAGTCCCAACTCTCTTTGAAGTGCTAAGTTTCGGTAATGCCGAAAGTTTGCAGCAATTGTCAATATATATATATATATAATACGTCATAAAATAAAGCATACAAGACAAATATATTTTCTGTGCCAATTTTATCCAAAAAGTTATATAAATATAGCCATGAATAGTGGAATAAATAGTAATTAAACCACAGTACTGAAGCTAAAATGAACAATTAAACCTACTCACACCAAAGATGAAAAATAATATATCCAACAACATATAAAATACAATATTGTTCAAGCAGAAACTTTTAACCTTTAACAAATAAGATGAATATTAACAAATTTAATATCAAGTAATATATATAAGGTATTTCGAGGAAAGACGCCATATATAAGGATGGTTTGCTTAGAACTCCGAAAATTTGAAATGATATAATAATGAAAAAAAAATACACCATATTATTCAATGTTTAATTATTTATGCGTTTGCTTATTTATTTCTTTTCCAGTCTGCATCGAGAAATCTATTGTTAAACAAACTCGTGTAATTGTGTCATCTTCCCTCAAATGTACAGAGAAGATACCGCCAGTTATGGAGTAAAATGCAATGCCCCAATAAGAAAGATAAGTAAAGAAAACATTGGAAAATTACCTGTGAAATAAGAAAAGTTATGGAGAAACAAAATTTGTAAATTGAAATAAAGTTTTGAAAATCTAGTTTGCTAAAGCTAATAAGGCTACAAGTTAGAATGTTACCCTGCCTAGCATATAATTTAGTGCAAAATGATCACCATTGCAATCTTCGTGCTACCATTTCTTGCATTCATTGTGCTAGGGTAGTGGAGGAAATAGCTTTTCTACGCTGGTGGATGCAAATGTTATTGGCAGTCGGCTGTCTCTTGCTCTGATGGTGGATGTAACTGCTGGCATAGGCCTATTGTTACATGCTCCATTTGTGAAAGCAACAGCTGTGTCATTGTACATACCACACGCATGATCTGTGATTGCTTGTGGGTTATAAGGATAAATCCCAGTAGCTGAAAACCCAGACGTTCCGTTCCCAACTGTGGCTGCCTTGTTCCGAACTGTTTTCAGGACAGATCCTTACTGAAGACATGAAAGTTTGATAAAATTATATTATAAAAAATGATAATTATTAATTCCATTTATACTTTATACTATAATATGTAGCATATAAAAGAAAACATAAAATTTAAAGATCATAATGTTTATTTCTGAGCCATGTGGCATCTTCACCCAAGTATGGGGAGAAGATGCCACACACGCTTATTTTTGCATTGTTTCAAGGTTAATGCTGCTTCTGCATACCTTGTGTGTATAATAGAATAAGGGACCCACTTATATAGCTAATACTTTATTTAAAATAGAATATTTCTTTATGAACTTTAAATATGAGGAACGGAATATTATAAGGGCTTTACTCACAAGATTAAATGTTTACGAGATCTAAAATAACGGCGATTAAAGGGGATAAATTAAGATAAGTTCACAATCCACGCGTTCACAAAACTTCTCACACATGCTGGTCAGTATTAACATCGGTTGATGCATAGAGGCGCTAGGAGCAATCTTTCCCAACTTGCGTTTTCCCCCGAATAGTCTTAAACGTTTTGCCTCATTTTAGGGCTAAATTCCACTTTTAGCCTTTGGCACCTTACCTTTTTAAAAGTCTAGAATGATCCCATATGTTATTAACTGTTATATTACGCCATATATATTTAAAAAATAATACAATATTGTCAAAACCTAGCATTTTTTTTAAACACAATTTTATGAAAGGAGACGGTCTTATGTTGAAAGAAATTATAGGTTACCGTTCAGAAGTGCCCTAGATTAATAACATTATTTTAACTTTCATTTTTTTTTATTATTTTATTAAAATAATATATGTTTTGTATATTTTGCATTAAATTATACATTATAGCAATGATTTTTTTTTTTTTTTTTTTTTTTAAATATGTGAACACATCTTATCATTACTATTATTATTATTTTAATGATAGTAATATTGCTAATCTCTAATGTACTGTATAAGTGAAGTCATAATTAAACTGTTTAACTCTTTTTATGATTATCACATTTAAAAGTGATATTTTGCGAGTGTATTAAAAATATTTTTAACTGAGGTTTTCCTCATTATTCTAGCATAATATATATACAGGGTGTCCCATAAGTCTGTAGACATTTTAAAAATTCCTAACTATTGATGGAATGGATAAAATTGAACTCGATATACGAAAAAAAAATCATTCTTTTTTTTTGGGGGGGGGGGGGGGAATTAAGCTATTTGTCGATAGAGGGCGCTGTGCGGGAAAATCACACATTTTCATTAAAAATTGTATTTATTCTCATGCAAATGTTTACAGGAATAAAAATATTATTCCATGTGTCCGTCGTCATCACAAATTACAGTTTGCAAACGAGTTATAATACTGCTAACTGCAGTTCAGTCGGCGGCTCTTACCTGAAGGAAAGTATCTTCACCAATAAAGCTTTATCGAGCCAGTCAGCATCACAATTAAAACTTCATGTATGCACAAGTAGGCAGAAAAACAAGAAATAAGCTGTTCTAATCGCAAAATTGTGCAATTTACAGGACATTTACATCTGCATATTTCTCTTTTTTATCCGTGCAAAACTATTTGTCTAACTATCGTCGACAAAAAATTCTACTATAAGTTTTCTTTACCCCCCAAAAAAAAAAAAAAAAAAAAAAAAAACTGTTTAAGAGAATGATCTTTTCATAAACTGTGTTCAATTCTATCAATTCTTTCAATAGTTAGGAAATTTTATAATGTCTACAGACTTATTGGACTCCCTGTATATATATACAGAGAGAGAGGGTATATATATATACATATATATATATTATTTGTTGAAATTAATGTTTAAAATGATTAGGGGGCTATGAAATAATAATAAACATAGTTTAAACTATTATTTAAAATCAAAGAATTTAAACAGGAATCGACAAATAAAAGTATAATTCAAAATCTCTTATTCTTACAGTTTGATTAAGTTTAATACTATTATAAATTTAACTGTTATCATATCCAAAAAATATATATATTAAACAGTTGTATCTTTTTAAGAAAAAAAATAAGCTTTTTAAAAGTTTCTGTAAATTTGTACTTGAAACCTTTTGAATGTTTAAGATGTCCGTCCTCAATTTTAAAAGCACAGAGAAAAAAATTAAAAAAAATTATTCTAATGGATGACATAATGTAATGTGGTGAAGTGTAAATTAAATTTAAAAATTACAATTTTGAATTTAATTTAAATAAATCAGATGCATTTATATATGTATATTAAACCGTAAAGTTAAAACATTACTTCTTCAGTTTTAAAAAGTTTCCATTTTTTACTTTAAACCGAATTATTAATGTAGGTTTTATTTCTTCTACAAATGTAAGTCGGAGTATGAATGAAAAGATTTTAAATCCTGATCCGATTTTTCCCAAAAGCTCTTTAGCAAAGTAGATTTCGTTTCTTACAACAGTTATCGCCGATTTATAGCTGACTTGCTCTTTTTCTTAAAAAAAAAAAAAAAAAAAAAAAAAAAAAAAAAAAAAGAAACATATCGCACCGGAGATTATAGCGGAAAAAAAATACCCATTCATTGATATCGTAGGCGTGAAACCTTTTGAGTTAAGTAGTCTTATGTTTTCTTTTGTCTTTTTAGCCGTACATCATCAATGAAGACATTACAAAGATGATTAGTTATTTTAAAGATCCAAGCTATTCTTTATAGATGAATTTTATAGAGAGATTTATTTTGAACTTAAACATTCTTAGAGAATTGTAACTAAATATAGAATTAAATATTGTTAAATCCTAACGTCAGCCTTATATGCACGGACATTAACATACAAATTCTAGAGAGAAACTTTTATAAATGTGACACCTGCTGGATAATAACGATGAATTTAATTAAAATTTAAAATTAATTAATTAATGTGAAGCTGTGTTACTTGATCGAATCTTAATCTGTTTACAAATAAGTTTTCATTAATAATTTGTCTACATATGTCAAATTGTCGATGGATTGATATATGTAATTAAAAGTAGAATTAATTCTTGATAAATCTTATTATAATAAGGGCATTTTTGGGGTAAAAAATATGAAAAAAATTATAATGCGGATTTTTTTTTCAATTAAGGTATTTTAATTTAACATATACTTAATAAGTACTTAGTAATTAATTTAAAATATACTTAATAAGTACTTAATAATTAATTTAACATATACTTAATAATAATTAGTAATTTTAAATATACTTAAAATTGTTTATCCCAATTCTAAGGATTTTTTTTGAAGAGGAAATATTAGTAAGTAGGAATGTGATAATGCTAATTATAATTTTATTAGTAAAAAAAAAAAAAAGTCTATATAAATTGTAATAGGCTTAATTATGTAATGCGCAAAGTAATCGATTGTTTAACAAAATATTCATTTAAGGCAAAGCTGCCACCACTCTAATTAATATTTCGTAATATTTTTAGTATCCTATCCTTCTATCATATAGCTTAATTTTTATAGTTATTCTCTCCAAATGTAATTCGACGGAAAGTACTCTAAAAAAGAATCGTGTGAAAAAAAAGGCGGGTATTAACAATACTAGGGGATATTAATCAGGATGTTGGAAGATATGTTTAACGGGACAGGGGACTTTAAGTTTACTATATATATATATATGTGTGTGTAAAATATGTCGAATAAGATTAAAAAAAAAAAAAAAAATCTGTTGTGAAAAAGGATTTTTTTTTTTTTTTTTTTCAGTTCAAGTTCAATTTCAGTTCTGGAAGAGATTTTTAGAAATCAGTGTAAACATATTTTTAGAATATCTTTTTTTCTCAAAACGAGATTTTTAAAGAATTTTACATCTTAAAATATAATTAAAATTAACCAACTTCAGTTAATTTTAAACTATTAATTAAATTAATTGTAAATTGTTTAACAAAATATTCATTTTATTAGGACAGTGTAGTTTAAAATGACTAAAATATTAACTGTAAAATATAATATCTCAAAACAAAATTTATATACTTACATACATGTGTGTGTGTTTGTGCGTAAAATATGTTGAACTAATAAAATGGAAAGTTTATAGCTCTGGAAGAACACATTTTACAGATAAGTGTTAAAAATAATAATAATAATAATAATAATAATAATAATAAATAAATAAATAAAATAAATAAATAAATAGTTTTTTCTCAAAGCAAGTCTTTTTAAGAATTGTATGTCTTAAAATGGCTTTTTCAACTTAATTTAAGACTAAATACTCTAAAAATCATGGTGGAAACAAACTGCTTATAAACAATCAAGTGAATCCTTGAATCGATTGAACTTTACGCCTGTATTACGACTACAAAATACATTAAACAAACAAAAAAAAAAAATAAATAAAAAAAAAAAATAAAAATAAAAAATAAAAAATAGAAATTTGGATGAAATATAACCTTAAAAATATTCCGTATGAATTAGCTTGTTAGTGAATCCCCAAAGTAATACATCATTATGATCAAATTATATATTTTAACAATGATAATGTAAAATTCAGAGAAAAATTAAAATAATAGTAATGTTTATATTAAATTATGCATTTAAATTTAAAAAGAAATTATAAGAATTTTATTATACTTAATACTATTATTCTTTAATGCTTATATATCTAAAAGCCGTCAAGTTGCAAAATCATCCATTTCCAAAAACTAAAATTTTGGGAAAAAGCTGATTTTTTGCCACACTTAACCAAAATTAGATAAGAATCAAAACTCTTTAGTTTCTTTTATTGTTAGGGCAGTATATTTAAAAACTCAAAATGAGGTGACCGGAGCACGTGATGGTAGGGGATTATTCAAATTTGTATTTTGGATTTGGCCACCTTTATAAGTTATTTTGGAGTTTGGCGGTTATGGAACAAATCAGAACTTAAATTTAGCTAACTTTAATGTGATGATTAACTTTCTAGGGTTGCAAACACTCAAAATGTTTTGTTGAATTAAATTTTATTTATAAATTATTGATTTCTGTTATCTGATTAAAAAAAAAAAAAAAAAAAAAAAATGGTAAAAGAAAGAACAATCGGATGAAAAATAACAACTATCCATAACAAAAAATAACTCTAGAAAATTATGAAAAATTTATCACAAACGGTCTTAAATTTATTAATCACGAGCTCGTCTTCAATACACTGAAAAATTATTCGAATTGTAAACAAACTTACATAAACACATCGGTATAACTTGCTGAATCATCATTTGTATGTTATTAAATTAATAAAGAAATTGATTAATTAATTGCTGACTAGATGCTATTATGTTATGAAATATTATTATGTTAGTACAAAGCGATTGTACATTGTTTTGAACTTTGGGTAGGTTCCTTTTCCACGTCGTAGGGTCACTTTTGCGCTTCCTCAATTGATTAATAATAATTCTGCTATAAAGTTCTCCAAAGTCGAAAGAAACACAAAATTTAAGCATTAGAAACTTTGTGTGCACCAAGAAAGAGCAGTCACAGGTGAGAGAAAACACGACAACAATAACCTAAGCAACACGTATGCTTCATTAGCCGGGTGCAGCAGAATAGGAATCTCACAGATATGGTGATGAACGGTTTTGAAGCTCAACAGCCTTAGAATTTGACACTTTTTTTAGCACATTGTGATTTTTAGTTGCAAATAACATTAGCTTTGGCATGGTTTTTTGTTTCCAGGCGGTCAAAATGTTTACTTAGAACAGGAAAAACTGAAAAAAAAAACGCATTTTCTAAATTTAAGGAATTGGCCGGTTTTGCAACTAGGCGAGCATAATTTAAAGTTAGAGAAAAAATTTATAATGCTCATCGTCACTTTAAATTCTACTAACTGCACTTCTGCCAAAGATACAGAATAATTATACAAATCAATTTAAAATGCATTACATAAAAAAAAAAAAATTCAATTACTACATTGGACGTGGTTCTCTGTCGTCACTTTTTTGAGCATCGGAATTTTTGAAGAGCATTTTCCTAAATGAATTTTTTGGGATTGAATTTAATTAATTGTATATATATATATATCTATATATGTATATATATGACATACTATTAAAAATTTCAGGTGCCCATAAAAGTGACAAGTCAGAACCCTGATAAGAACGCGAAGTCTCTACCCTTTTTCAGAATATATTTATAGATGAAGAATTTTTGCTACTGCTATTTTTATGGAATAATCTCCAGTGTTCCAATAGTTTTATGTTTGCATACTAGAAAATATATATAGCAAATTTTGTTATAGCATATGTCTGTACATATAAGAATAAATTTATTTTAGAATAATAGTGGTGGAAGAGTCTTTGAAAAGAGGCGAGGATATGGAAACTCAGCCCTGTATTCTAATAAATCACGACATATTAAGATAAAATCACGGTATTGACCAAGATTTCCGTATGCAAATAGTGGTAGCAGAAAAAGAAGAAATTTCTCATCGCTAATAATGCTCTGAAAAGAGAACGGTGACTACGAACTTTGTTACATTAAAATTTTTTTGTTAAAGAATAGAGTTAATAATGCGTAGAATTCTCTTGTATCTATCTTAAAACTTTTAACGGACAATTAATTAAATTTGTAAAAATATTTGATAATCGTAATTAAATGTAGCTGAATAGAACAAATTAGTGTTTTTATATGTTTTATATATATTCTGTTAAATTATTATTTATATTTCCCACATATTATTTGACAAAGTTTACCAGGGTAGAAAAATATACATATTAAGAAATTTAATTACGATAATTAAGAATGTAAATAATTATTGCCTTTTAAAATATAAGAAATCATAGAATCTTTAAACAATTTCGTACTTCCATTAAACCTTTAATGTCCATCGGTTTCGTAATGAATCCAAGCATTTAATCCATTTCCATGCAGTCATTTTTCAATATATATATATATTTTTTCTCTTGTGTTAATCGATTTTTAAACTTTTCTTTCTTCTTTGTTTGGTAGACAATAGTAATATTCCTACATTTAACAATTGATGGTTCAGAGAAAGAAAATGCCGAAGTCACTTTAATTTACTTAGTTGGTGCAAATGCACCTTGTTGCATTGATGATGCACTCGTACCTAGATTTTTCCTCTGAAGAAAGATCATGCTTATCATCTCATCTGAAATAACTTGTGCAATTTTTTGCAATTTATAGTTTTTACTTGCAAATTTATTTACTTAATCGATTATTTATAATTTAAATTTAATTATGTTAATACATCTAAAATTAAGCTAAAAATTTCACGAAAAGTAAAACTGAAAATTTTCTTTTTACATAGTTTTTATCAGCAGTGTGTCTAATAGACATTTTTTAAATTAGTTTAGCAATTTTCTAAAGAAAATATGATATGAGCATTAATGAGTTAATATTCTTACTGATTCTTCTGCTAATTTCTTACTAAATTCCTCTTGAAACTTGTACACATCTTATCGGACCCAACATACTTGGCAAAGGGAACCCTACGGGTTAATTGCTGTCCAAAAGGCAAATAATTGCCAGATCTCCACACAGTGAACCTCAAGTTGAGCAATCATCTAAATATCCCAATGAAATAAACTATGTTTTTGTGACTTTGTCCGGCTTCTTAGAAAATGACTTGCTAAGCAGCTGAAGCTTGGCAACAGAGTAGATTATTGTGGTATTCTAAATCTTACGTGGCTTTTCTCATAATCTTATAAATATAATAAGTTTTATTTAGTAAAATAATACAAGTTAACCCTTTGAGGGACAAGGTAATGTTGCTCATATAAAATCAAAAGTTACCAGATATCCCGAACATTGTTAGAAGACAAGAAATAAATGTTCTTCCTCTATGCTATAGAAATAAAATTTTATAGAAAATAATTCGAGGCAAGTATCGGCAGTTTGGAATTAAAATTGGGTGGAATATTCCCCCCACTACTTAAAGGGTTAAGCAATGATTATAAAGTATTATATTGATATAATTATGATGCTAAATTATAAAATTATAACTGCAATAAATGGATTTAAAATAATGACTAAATAATAACTTTAAAATATATATATAAATAAATTGATATCATTGTGATGCAACAAAGTGATTCAACCAGTAAGTCATTAAGAATATTTTCTAATTAAACCTCGCTTATAATATTTTTGTAAGACAAAATTTTAATTGATCTCATTGAAATGCAACATGACGATTCGATATTTAAACTATTAGTAATATTTGCTAGATAAACCTAATTTAAAAATCATTATTGGTTTAATTTTTAACAAATAATGTCCTATGGATAGAAAAACTACTTAGTAATTAAATTCGTTCATATTTTCGAAGTCTTCAACATTTTTCAAATAAATAAAAAGTAAAATAAATAAAATAAAATAAATAAAATAAAATAAATAAATAAATAAATAAATAAAATAGATAAATAAATAAATAAATTCCACGGGGGAAAAAATCGAGTTAATTAAATATAAGTAAAATAAAACAACAGTTGATTGAAAAATGTATTTTAAGGTTTTCTAACGATAGAAATAATTACACTTTTCAAATATAGAAGTGTCATCTATCAAACTAATAAAACGTATATTTTCCTTTATTCCCTAATATAAATCCAAACAGAATTCCAGGTAATTATCCGTGACGAAAAGTGTTTAGTTTCATCACTTCCTAATGGGAAGTTGTGGTTTCAGCTTTATTTATAAACATTTGTCAGATTTATTTTTCTCTGTTACTGGAAGGATAACTTCATACTTATCAAATTTCATGTTAATTTTCTTTTAATCTAAAAGAATATTTTTATTGTTAAAATAAATTAATTAGAAACGTTCACTGTAAATATTTATGTGTACACTTTAAGATTGAATATTTGTATAGAATAGATAAAATAATTTTTAAAACTATCTAAATATCCATGTATCTATATTTATTTTTTACATTAATATCAACCCTGTAATTGTTTTGTGAGATATGATATATTATTTAAAACAAACCTCATTTAAAATAAATAGCACAGTTTGCCTTAAGAGAACTAGTTGCCGTTTAGCATGGTCATTTTTACTTGAGATTGCATATTTATTTATCTAAATGACGTAATAACCTATGAAAAAAATATTTTATATCTGAATTATTGGTGTACTTATATTTTTTGTCCTTGATTCATGAAATGACTTGATTCATTTGAATAAAATATAAACTGGAAAAATTTACATTTTAAAAAATAGGTTGAATATCAATTAACCCGATTAATTGTACGATGGCACTGTAAGTAATGACAAAATAAATTTAAAACTCCGAAATAGATCAATGTTAAAATAAAAATATAAACACTGATTTTTACTTGTTAATAAATAGTATTCATGTAAATATCAAAAAGACTATTTGATGTTGATCTAAAATATAAACCAATTGGCATAAAACGTTGGTAAAATATGTAAAAGTGTTGCGCTTAGAATTTTTATATAATATAAAACATATATCATTGTTTAAAGTAGTAGAACGTTATTTTAGTACCTGCAGCAGTGTAAAATACCCCGGTAGAGGGGTGGAAAAAATTAATAAATAGTAAACATTTTATGTCAACACAAATGTATATTGTTTTGTAATTTATGGCGTTTACTTACAAAGATTTTATTATTATTTTTTTAAGATCTTGGCAATAAATATTATACTGGTGACCCGATATATTTTCACACTATTCGCTTTATTTTTGGATCGCGTTAGAATTTATGCTCAATTAATTAATGGGAACATTTATTAAGTTAAAACATTTATGCTGAAATACACGTAGAGTACTTAGATGTGCCAAGTTAAACCTGTAAATGTTCCAACTTCATTTTATATGTCATGTAATAAAAAAAAAAAAAAATTGTCTAAATATTTTTTTTAAATGTAATTAGTCATACAAAACTCACTTAAAAGTATTATGCCACATAAAAAGAAAAAAAAAAAAGCGTCCTTTTAGGTGACCCTATTCCCCCAAGTTCCATTTACTTATAACCAAATGAAGTCTTTTAAAAGTTGTTGAGCATGTTTGCATGTTCATAATAATTTTTTAGGAACTCTGATGTGTTTGTTCCCAATATTAAAAGGAAGGATGTGTAGAACAAATGGCAAAAATTTTAATCTTTCTTATTATATATATATATATATATATATATCATGAAAACTTTTTCAAAAATTGCATAAGATGAAAACATGTATCACATAAAGAACAGGATAGAACAGAATATATTGTTTTCTTTTCTTTTGTAAAGACTTTTTGATTGAGTTAAATAAATACCCTTTTTCCTCTGTGAAATTTCATTTCCCTTAGATGTCACTACTGTCACCATGACCCATTTTTGAAAAAGAAACTGAAATGTTAAAAAAATGTACCATAAATACTACCTTAAGAAATTAAACGTAAATAAGAATAATCGTATTTGGGCGGAATCATGTTCAAGATGCGATTAATGCCAAAATTTAGTGAACAGTAGATCTGTTTAAACCTAAAATAAAATAATATAAAATGTTCAATTGATTCTACTATCTGTGCAACAATGTACTTAAATGTAACACTATTTTATTTTCTCGAAGTGGAGAGTGTATGTGTATAACGATTTTTTAAAATTTTCTAAAGAAACGTTTTTTTTTTTTTTCGTTTTTTATAAGTAATTATAGTATTTGAATGGTTTATGAACCTATTAAATAACTAATAATTGAATATAAAAAATGAAATAGTATGTGTATTTTATGTATCGTTTAAAATATATGTATTATTACAAATTTTCAGATAACCTTGTAGAAGCGGAACCAGAATTTTCGGAGCCAATTCAAAATGTCACTGTAGCTATAGGAAGAGACGCTCAACTCAGTTGTACAGTAGAAAATCTCGGAACTTATAGAGTAAGTGAAAAAAATAAAAATATGATTCTGAATTCATATATTTAATAATTTTAAATTTTGTATAATGAATTATATTTTTCTAGATGCTTCATGAATAAATGTTTTAATAAAACTGTTTAAGATAGCAAGATTATATATTGTTCTTTCATTTACGTTTAGATACAATACACTGTATTAAAAAAACAAGTGGGTGGAGTTTGACATCAAAATCCTAAAACTCACTGTATAAATACATTTGAAACGAACTGTGTATAAAAAGAATATATTTATTTTAGTTATTGAATCTAGGTTTTTTGCGTTTAAACAAACTGTTTTTTTCAGTGTAAATTCTAGCATTTTATTAATTTCCTGCAATTTTTGAGATCCATAACTTTTCGCCATATATATTTTAATATTTAACTGTTTATTTTTTTTTTTTTTAGAATACTGGTTATTTTAAATTTATGAATTTTATATAGGTACAAATTGTAATTAAAATTTCTAAATGAAACAAATTATTTTTATGTAAATTGTATGATTGTAAAAATTACGTTTTTCATGGAGTGAAAAGATATTGCAAATTTACAGTATTTTTTATTGGTGTTTGTTATTAAATAATAATAACAATAATAATAATTTAATATTTATTTAGTAATATAATAATCCTAATTATTTTCTGCTTCTTTTTCTTTTCTTTTATTTGTTTATAAAAGTTAATCTAAAGTTAAAATGTACAGGTTGCATTTCTTTACTTTTTATTTAAAATAGTTGTTCACTTTATATCCGAAATTATATCTTTTTGAAGATTATTCTGTAAATCTATATTAAAAAAATGCGCTATTATTATTATTATTATTATTATTATTATTATTGTTATGAGAAGAACAGAAAAATGAGCTTTAACACTGTATTCTTACTTTATTTTTCATAAATGAATAAATCATTTTCTTCTATAAGGACCGTTTTACCTACGGAAAACTATATACCCAATCTTTTTAGTAAAATTATTAATTTGAATACAACCAATTTTGTGCAGCTGAAAGTAAACAAATGAAGATATTTAAAATATTATTTTTAAAGTTACCACTGCTTTTAAGTTTACTTGACATCTTTTTTAATATCCCAAATTTAGTATTAATTTGAATGTTTAGATACGTATGTGAAAGTTAAAAAAATTGGGAACGAAAATGTGAACCTAATAAATTATATATATTTTTTTTCTTTTTAATTTATACCTCATTTTATATCTGTTGATTGTTGACACTAATGGAAATATAACTTTTTTTTTTTTTTTTTTGAAAAAAAAAAAAAAAAAAAAAAAAAAAAAAAATTCCACTTTTTAAATATAACACCTAGGGTATTAATCCCAGTGCAACGCTATTTTTAGAAAATTTTGCATACTACATTAGACACAGTATACTGAAATCTGAATGCATAAATATTCAATATCTTTCAAAATATAAGTATTTTTACTAAATAATTTATAAATACACATGTGATAGCTTAAAAAAAATTCATAAGTATAATACAATAGCCAAAACTATTGAGCAATTCATATGAAAACCTCAAACAAATATCAGGTAAATTAAAAAAGTTATGAGAGATTTAATAAATAGAATTTCAGTTCTCTCAAAATAAAAGCGAAACTATGAGGGATTTTATTCACATTTTATTTTGATTCAATCAATTCCCAATGGTAATAGAATCTTTGCTGGAAGTAAATAAATATTGATAAAACCCCCTATTATCTTCGTTTTTCTCGAGAAGAACTGAAATTCTCTTCATTATATCTCTGATATTTTTTTTCAATTTACACGATATTTGTTTAGGTTTTCATATAAGTTGCTCAATACTTTTAGTTGTAAAATTATGCAAATGAAATTTTTTAAAAGCTTGCGCATTTGTCGTTAAAAATTATTTAGAAAAGAATTCTCATATTTTAGAAGATATTTAGCATTTTTGCATTCTCATTGCAGTATGCTATGTCTAATGTAGTGTGCCAAATGTTCTTAAAATGGCTTTGCAGTGAGTCTAATACTTACGTGTTATAACTTAAAACGTAGAAATTTTTTTATGCAATTTTTTACAAAAAACCCGTTATATCTCCAAAATCAGATATGATTTCCTCATAATTATTTATACAGATAATGAGAAAAATCCTCATAAACATATGCTACAAACAAAACGCATTTAAGGCATCATTTTGCACAGGGTGATTCATAATATTTTGCATTTTAAATGTTTTATGCTCCCCTTTTCGTCTTCAGGACATAATGTTTGGGAAAATACATGAGATATAACATGTTATGCAGACTACCAATGTTTCAAAATAATTCCTAAAGAACTTTTCTAGGTTTTTGCCAAAATGTCTAAATTCGAAAGTGTCCAAATACTTATAGGTAAATAGTGTAGTAACTTGTTGACGAACAACTTCCTTCATTATGCCCCTTGATCCTGCTCAATATTTCTACACCTTATAATTCTAAATTATAAAGTTCTTCTAAGACAGAAAAAGACAAAATTCAAGCATATATGAAATCTATTTAGACAAATATATATATATATTTCAATGCTAAATTTGCTCTTTGTTTTAGAGCATTATTCATAGTGATTCCATATTCCCGTTACACTGTTCAGCGCCACCTGTTGATAGCTTGAAGCTTCCTTATAGATAATTTACAGTTTTTAATACAAACATACGATTTGTTTCAGTCTTCTTTAAATAATTTTTTTCGAGATTTATTATTTTGAAATCGAAGCGACCTTCTTTTACACATGCTGCAGGATCTGTTTGTCTTAATTATAACGTAATGTTTTAATGAACCAAAATGCTTTAAATTTTATGCTATTTTTCAGAAGATTAAACATTGAATTACGATGAAACATTATGCGAAATAGGTAAATATTAAAAATATGGCTTGCAAAGAAACATATTTTTGAAACTATTTTGTGTTATATGAAAAGAAAAGCATGTGTTTATATATTTTATTTATCATAAATATAATAATCATTTTACAGTATTTACATTAACACTTTAATATTTTTTTAACCCTTTCAGTCCCATGCCGTACGATTGTGCGGATTAGACATCCACGACATTCACTTACATTTTTGAATCTGGAACAGTCGTATGTAATAAAATTAGGAAATGAACGTTCGAGCTAATTGGCAGAAAGTGTAAAGTATAATATTCAATGAACAAATGTCGGTTATAGTCCATATTTTTCTTTCAGTTCGCAAAAACAGAAGAATGTACTGTTTTAAGGTAAAAATGTTTCGGGTCGGAAAGGGATAGTAATTTTGCATTCATTAAATAATATTGGCACACATATATATACTATTCAATAATTTAATGTATGGTGACCATACTAGAATACCTTTGTAATATATTAGCATTAAATATATTGCAATTATGTAATTATGAAAATATAGTTCATTCTAAATAAATAGAGAATACATAGGTAATAATTGTGATAAATAATGTTTTGTTACATATTTCAAAACGTAGAAAAACGAGTTCAAATTATGGACTGTCTTCGAATTTCGAAGGTATACGGTCATACAATTAAGACGAAAATTTTAAGTTTACGTTTTACTAAAATTTACCAAAAGTAGTTACATTGTATTGTACATCCATCCTAACAATGCAAGTTGGATATCAATTTTAATACTACAACAATACCTTTTCAAAATTTTTTTAATGACACTGCTTTTCTGAAAAAAAGATTAATAATATTCTGCGTTTTTCTGCTGTAAGATGAGTCGCGCAAACATTTTGAGACAGATTTTACTTATTTCAATAAAATTTATTTTTATTTTTGTTTAATTTAAGACAAATGCAAAATATTCTATAGCTTCAATATATATTTTGGCTTTCCGATCGTATATATATAAGGAAAATATTGTAATTATGATTTGCGAAATGGATGTTGTATCTCTCATAGCTCAAAAACAAATAGTCGTAGAATGTTGCAAATTTTTATTTGCGATTCTTATAATATCCAGTCGTACACCTCAAACTTTGGTCTTGACACGAGTTTCCTTACAGAGATATCTAGGATTTTTAACGATATTTTCATTGTGTATGTGTGCGAAGGAACACAACATCATCTAATAGCTTTGTTCGGATGAGCTGAAAGTTGGTACGTATGTTAAAAGTCACTGTAGCACGAACTGTATAGATTTTGGTGAATCTAGCACTGACAGGCTTTTTAAAGTGACACGACAAACAATTCTTTATCATTATGAAGTATAGGCTGGAATAATGTAAACTGCAATAGTGTCTAAATGCCTTACGAGATTGATCAGAAAATTTATAAACATGTTATAGATTACTGTCCAGTTAATTATATATATTTGGGAGAAACTTAGCACTTATAAATCTTTACAGGGACACAAAAAAATTTCTTTATCATTATGGTCTATGGGCTCAAATTATTTGAAGTGCAATAGCTTTAAACGAATTATTCGATGGAGCTGATTGATTTTAGACTTCTCTTTCTTTAATTTATTTAAACAATCGTTAATTACGTAATGTCAGAAAGTCGAGCGGAGTCGCTCCAGATTTTTGTATTTCTATGATCACAGGGAGAAAATTGATGACGATGTTTGATGTTTCAACCTAAATAAAATATACATAGATGAAAAAATAGAGAGCCATCTCATCTAATTTGGTATTATTTTTTTTTATAATTAGTCCTATACTAAAGTCAAAATCAGCTAAATAATAAGCTATATAATATTTATCTAACGTGACCCAGATAAATTAATTTTTATCGAAACGATACAATAGTGAAGAAAATAATAAAATACGCGATGATAAAAAGTAATATTTAAAAATGAACAATGTTTAAGCACGCGGCCTCAGCTCAAGAACTAATAAGAAAAAATGTCGACATTTGTCTGATGACATTATTTTACGGAAAAATGTATTTTTAAAATTTGCTTCTTCAGAATCTTTGCAAGCGTCATTTCAAACCAGGCAATACTTTAAAGATATATGCAGAATGTGAAGTATTATCATGAATTGACTAAAAAACACAATGATATAAAATATAATCAAAATAGGAATGTTTTTTTAAACAAAAAATTATACCAAAATTAATAAAAAGTTTTCGCCAACATGGCGCTTAAATTTTAAAAGGTGCCGTGGGAGTCCTATACTAAAACTGTACTTTCCTGCAGAAGTTTTGTGAACCATGAATTTTATTTTGAAACCTTTCTTTGAACGATTTTGGTTTCGCTATTGTACAGTAGTAATTTAGTTCTTATAATAATTTGGCTTCTGGTAAATTAAAATTTTAATTAGGGGAGGAAATTGGTATAATATTTATGAGTTTCAAACTTTAAAGGTATATAAGAAAAGAAATAAAGTAGGAAAATTTCATACGGATTTGCTAGTGATAATAATAACTGTATTATAAAATAAAAATATATAAACTTGTTGCTACTTTAATGTGAAAGGCGAAAATATTTTTTAAAAGCTAATTCAGATTTTTAAATTAAACTATTAATATTTAAATAGCCTTCATTTCATTTGTAATTAATAGTCTTATTTTTAAAGTAGCATGGTCCTTATTTTTTCAGGCAGCCTGGATCAAAGTGGAAACTAAAGCAATTCTCACCATTCATCATCACATCATCACACGCAATTACCGCATCAGCCTCAGTCACAGCGATAACCGCAATTTCTTGCTGCAGATCCGAAGCGTGCAGGAGGCCGATAAAGGTGGTTACATGTGCCAAGTGAACACTGTACCCATGAAGAGTCAAGTGGGATATCTCGATGTTCTTGGTGAGCATGGTTTTTAAAATCCAGTATCATTTAAAATAATTCAGATTATTGACATGCGTTTTTTTTTTCTCCAAATCAGATACATTCTTATTTTAATAATTATTTTTTTAATCTTGAACTAAGAAGATTTGTCCTCTTTGCTGGTTATTAAATTTAAATAAATCCCTCGCTCTCTACCCCTAAAAAAATGGATCGATATTTTTTTATAACACTACAGTCGGCAGCAAAATTATTCGAGTGCTAGCAATAATTCCTATGTAAAATAAAAGTACACTTAATACTGCTTTGTTAAATAAATCCTTGTTGAGTCATGTTCTTAGTCAGTCAAAGAACATGATTCGACAAGGATTTATTTAACAAAACAGAATTAAGTGTACCGTTTTTCATAGAGAAATTATTGCTAGCGTTCGAATAATTTTGCAGCCAATCGTAGTTGTACTTTGCCATCTAACTGCAACTGGCACTGCTAAAGGCTGACATTTTTATAGCAGAACATTGAGTCTCATGTCTTATATTATCTTTGTATTTTAAGTTTTTTAGAAAAAATTAATTAAATTGTTAATTTGTCTTTCTACGTTAACTCTTTGACGCAGATGGGACACCGGTGTCCCTTTTGCTTATTTATTTTTTGACGCTCTTATTACAAATATTATTATTATTATATGATAGTTTTTTATTATAAAAGAGAGCCTAATAGTTACTATAAAAAATCTGTTAGATTATCTGTTAGAAAATCTGTTAGATTAGAGTAAATTTTTTAGTAAAATAAAAATGTTAAATAAAAGTAGTTTGAAAAAATTTTATCAATCAATTTCAAAAATTTATTTCTAATTAAATTATTTAAAAAAGATCATTAATATATTATTGCTACTCCTATATCTAAGTAATTGTAAATAAGTGCAATTTGTAAAAATATTTATTCATGGGACGCCCGTGTCCCATGATGAATTTTACCTTTAACGCAGAAAGGGACACCGGTGCCCCACTCTATATTTTAGAACCAAAATTAATTAAAATTTTAAATATAACATTTTCCACTTATTTAGATATAAAATAACTTAAAACTGTCAAAAAAGTGTAAAAATTATGTTTGATGAGAAATCTGCTTCAAAGGGTTAAACGGCTTGTAATTAGATAGCCAGACATGAAACTATTCGTATTTAATAGTAAGGTATTTTTTCTTTCATAAATCCCATCCAGCTGAGGATTTTTGCAAAAATTATATAAATATACACTTTCTTAATTCTTTATGCGCTAATCTTTACAAAAAGTCCAAAGACTTGAAAGGGTATACATTAAATAGTTGTAAAACCATCATTCACTATAGTAAATTACGATGGTCTGTATGAATATGATAATTTTTGCTATTAAAGTTTTGTAAATGCAACGGTAATTATGCATCTCTTGAGTTAGAAGCGAAATGTTCGTGCTAGTAAAACCTCTTCAGATAAGTAAATTTACCTATTTTATGTCCATTGGCAAATATATTTTTTTTCTCAAAAATTAGAATCCTTTCAGAAAGTCAACAAGTGATAATAATGGTACTCACTGTTATTTGTTTTAAGAAATAGAGTTTGGTTCAAAGAGCAGAACTGATAATCTTTTCATAAACATTAAACAAAGCATAGATGGCATTTATAATTAATTTGTATATCACTAAATGTCTCCCGAAAAAACTGTAAAAAGTAAATATCGAACAATTCTGATAATTCACCATATAGTTAGACATCTCAATCAACAACACTGAATGTAACGTTTATCAAAGAGGAACGTCTCAATTTATCAAAATTTTTATCGTACATTCTTAAAACAGCTGTGTTCAACTTTCGGCTACTTAGTAATCCAGAATATATTATATTAGTTTGGTTTCCATTTAACAGCGGAGATTTATTGTATATATAAGGCTTGTGTTGGATAGATTTTAAGCAATTAAGAGAATGTAGAAAAATATAAAAAGAAAATTTGTGTGTGTAACTATGCAGTGACATTGTAGATTTTTTTTTTTTTTAAACACGCTAAAAATTTAAAATCTTTTATCAAAATATCTATCCAATCGTGGCATTTGCATTCGATCAATATAACATATTAAATAATATACACTGCATAAAAAAAGTAGACGGACACTTACTTCTAATACTTTAAAGCCGTTTATTTCCTTAATTAGAGATATGAGGTTCATTTTTCTAATATAATTATATTCTTGAGACATCAGATATTATTATTTTTTGGATATAGACTCAATCCTTTTGAACTATGTAGTGGAAAAATTCAAGAAACAAAAATGGTGCATATTTGCACTGTAATGTTTCTTTAAAAAAGTAGACGGACACATCTTGTATCTCTAAAATAAAACATTTTTAGAAAGGGGTTCGTCTCCCATTTGCTTTAATAAGTTCGTATACTCTGTTAGGCATCGAATCAATGAGATTCTGAAACTTTTTTTGACAGAAAATTTACCAAATGTTTGTAAGAGCTTCTTTGAGCTGGGGAATTGATTCATACTGGCATCCACCCTCATAAATGTTATGAACAAGTATAGCCCAAATGTTTTCTACAGGATTCATATCCGGACTCTTGGCTGGCTAGGGTAAAATATTGAAGTTGTTCTCATGAAACCATTTTTTAACGTTGTTAGCGGTGTGTATTGGCGCTCCATCTTGTTGGAAAATCCAGTTTTCTCCTCCAAGGTCACGCGCAAATGGCAAACGCTCACTGCTTAGTGTTTCAATATAATCTCTGTGAGTCTGCTTCTTACTTAGGAACACTAAATTTGTCCTTCCACCGTAGCTAACAGCTAGCCACACCATCACGCCTCCACCACCAACTTGCAAAGTAGAGTACACTTCGTCTTCTTTCTCCAAATTGTGCCAATAATATTGATATCCATTTGGGCCGTCTAAATTAAATTTTTTCTTATCTGAAAAAACTACAGATATCCATTCTGTAGTACAAGACATATGGTTTTGAGCCCACTGTAGGCGTTCTGTTACCTGGTGATACTCCGAGCATGGATGATGTTTCCTCTTCTTATATTGAAATAGCTCTGAGTGCTTATTATAAATTTTCTGAGAAGTTCCGTTAGTAATTCCTGTGATTATTGGAACTCTGGAAATTGATGCTCCAGCTTTTTTCAGCTCAGTAAAAATTTTTCTTTGATCTCTAAGCGAAAGTTTCTTTCGCCGGCCACTATTTTTCTTTACGCCATGGGCTTCAGGAGCACGTAGAAAATCGCTGATGATACTTTTCCTCATTAGAAGTAGCCTACTAACTTCTCTGACTCCTTTATTAACATTTTTCAGCGCTATAATTTGTCCTTTCAGGTAATCAGCTAGAGGAATTCCTCGTGGCATTTCGCATTCATCTCCAAGAAATTTAACTACATAAAACCATCTTGTCAAGCACGTTAGCAATTGGCAAAATGCCAAATGTGCATGTACATGCAAAGCTGGTATTCCGCAAGAAACACCCACTTAGATAATTGCAGTTTTTGACCAGAGTCCGTCTACTTTTAAAAAAAACAGATATTATGCAAATGCATATCTTTTCTCTTTTCTGCATTTCCCTACATTAAAATTATAAATAATTGAATATTTTTATTTGTCTGTCAAAAATATGAAGATTGATAAGTATAAACATGTTAAAGAATTTTAATTGTCATTTCCTATTCAACAAAGACGGGGTTTTAAAAAATTGTAAAGAAGTGTTTTTTATGCAGTGTATATGTACATGCATGGACAATTAATTCCTATATCAGTTTCGTTAAAAATTAACTGTGGGTTTATAATTTTTTGCCATATGCTTATGAGGCTTATGGAGTTGATTTGGCTTATTGACTTAGTACTCGCTTATAATGTATTGAATTGAATTTCAGGCTTATTCCCTTTGCTTAATATTTTGATACATATTTTGAAGATTAAATATTCTGTAAATATGATTCTAAACATACATTACATATATATGTAAGTAAAAAATACACACATATATATAGCGTGATCGGAAACTAATTTAGTTTTTTTATTACTTTTTTTTCTCCTCCTAAATTACTCTAAGTATAAACTGAATTTTGTTCACACATGTGGTTCATTGTATACCATTTTCTTTCCAAAAAGATACAACCCAATGGGTGCTCTGGTATTTTGTAAACACTATCTTAAAAAAATAACAGTTACGTTTACTACATAAAAGACCCAAGAATTACAGTCGACTGTAAAACTATTGAAGCACACATCCCCATTTTCCATATGAATATATATTTTTTAGTTTGATTGCTAATTTTTATCATCAAGTTACAGTTTTATAAACAGCATAAGACTAAGGTCATGACTTGATAAATAATTATTTAACAAAATAGTATTAAGTGCATATCTTTCATATGCGAATTACTGACAGCGCTTCAATAATTTTGCTGCGGCCTCACATATTTTATTTTAAAGATTACCAAGAGATTGTGCTTTGCATCGGTACACTGCAGTAAAGTCGGTAACAAAAGTCTCCGAACACTAACAAAAATTCCTATATAACAAAAAATTACATTTAATACAGTTTTATTAAATAAAGCCTTATCGAATCATGTTCTTAGTTATTCTAAAAACAGGATTCGACAAGGATTTATTTAACAAAACTGTATTAAGTGTGCTTTTTTTACATAGGAGCTTTTGTTAATGTTCGAAGACTTTTGTTACCGACTGTATATCGTAGCAAACCACAAGAAGCATGGTGTTAGTCAATTCTTGAGGAACGTCCTAGAAAACTGTCAAGACGTTATCTTGAGAATAATGGAGCATACATTGAGTTATAACTTCTGGAAAGATAATGGTACTATAATAAACTACATACGGTCGGTAAAGAAAGTATACGAACACTAGCAAAAAATTCTATGTAAAAAAAAGTGGAGTTAATACTGTTTTGTTAAATAAATCCTTATCGAATTATGTTCTTAGTCAGTCTAAGAACATGATCCGACAAGGATTTATTTAACAAAACAGTTTTAAGTGTATTTTTTTTACATAGGAATTTTTGCTAGTGCTCGGATACTTTCTTTACCGACTGTATATATATAAAAAAATAGTTTATATCTACAGTATTTTAGGAGGATTTTTTTTTTAATAGTGAGTTACTTTTCTACCCACCTTATATCCGTTTTTATGGAAAAACTTGTGTACGATAAGGTAGTTCCAATTTTTCTATATTAACTCATTAAATATCAGTCATTAGAAAATTAAATTATTTGCATAAAATTCATAAAATTTTGCAACGAATAAAGAATAAAAGAAATTTAATGATGTTGTATAAATTAAATTTGAAGATATCTTATAAAAATTACTTATTCTACTACTAAGATGTCAAGCATGTTAATATAGAAATTAAGTAGGTGCATTTTTTCTCTACATTAAAATATTTAGCACAAAATAAATTTGTCTTAAGCATTTTTAAAGAAAGAAATTTATTTTTTCAAATAAAAGAAATCTATGACTTTCACATAACAAAACAGAACATGAAGCTATAAAGTGATGTATAAGAATTTTATTTTTATAAATATGAAACATTGTTTTCAAATTTCTTTATTTTATTGTACTCTAAATGCTGTTATTTTTCTATATGACATCAAACAAATAAGGGAATTTGTAGTTATATTTTATAATAAAATATAGTGTAATTACATTGCATCAGCATAACACACACACACACACACACATATATATATATATATATTTGCTAAAAAATTGAGTACTTAAACTCAACAATAAATATTTTAATTTTATGAGAATTTACATTTTGATAAACAAAATATTTTTAATAATTTAACTATGTTATTTCGAGTGATTTTATGAAAAAAAATTTAAAGAGTATACTTATTTATTAAAACACATCTCATAAAACAAATTTATTAATATATTTCAATGATTTAAAATAGCATTTTATCAGATAAAATATAAATAGTTTTTTTTTTTTTTTTTTTTTTTTTTTAAAGCAAGAATAAGGTTATTATGTTTATGATCAGCGTTGTAAGATGAGGCCTTTTTTTTTATTCAATAGTCACCAATAATTTTGAGAAGTGACATTTGGTATACATAATAGACTATCAATCTTCGAAGTTATTAGTCAAACGTTACAAATAAAAACTATTGATGACTATTCAATGAAAAAAAGGCCAAATCTGGCAATCCAGATTATGACACCAAATTACGCACTATAGTTGGAAAAAGCTTCATTGATTTTAGTAAAAGTTTCAGAAATTAGCTCAACTATTAAATGATTATCATCTTTATGTGTAAAGCTATATTTATTTTATTCAAAATCGCCGGTTTTTCCGAATAAAGAGTACACGAAAAAGTAAGCAAAAGTAAGCACATTTCATAAACAAACCTGTGTTATTATAACGTTCCTTTGTCCGTCTTATTATCATTCATGTCTATCTCAACACAACAAGTTCCGTAAATTTTACCTTTATTCTTCTACGTATTAGTTTCACATTTTTTTTTTTTTTGTGTTTTAACTCTCATTTTAGTCATAAAGTAATACTTTAGAAGTGATGGAGATATTTTAGAAGTTAATAAAATGTCATTTTTTTAAGTTATTTTTTTCTTCATAAATTTGGGCTATTTTAACGTTGTTTTGCTTCCTTTATAATGTTACCAGAACACACACATATATATATATATATATATATATATATATATATATATATACATATATATATAACATATTATATATATTTTTTTTAATTAAAATGTATATGATTTTTAAGATTATAAAGCTGGACAAGAAATACTTTATTTCTATAAGAATGTTGGTCATGATGTTAATTGATTATAAAGAACGTTTCAAAAATTACAAAATTTCCAATAATATAATATAAGTATTAAGTTATTTTACTTATATGCCTAAAGGTAGTTTACCCTTTTTGTGAAAGATGATTTTTTTTTAATTGTCTCGCAAAGATAAAAAAAAAAAAGCACAGCATAAATTTTTCCTATTAATGTATATTATCTTCTTGAAAATTATAGCTTTATATATTTATTCATATTAAACTAAAACTAAATGCCTAATTCTAAAAACTTATGTAAAAAAAAAAAAATAATAAATAAATAAATATAGCTATATTTCTATTATTACTTTCTTTCTATTTCTTTATATTCACTAACGCACTCTTAATAACATTTATTTCATTGAAAGAAAAAAAAAAGTTTTGTAATTCCTGTCAGATTTATTATTTGTTCCTTTGTATAATATGGATTTGTTTAATAAAGTCATTTTCTGAAATTTTAAACTTTAATTTATATTATTCATGTCTTTTATTTAAACAAAAATAAAAAAAATTATATTCGTATAAGATATAGTAACATTTTTATGTACTTATATGTATAAAGTTAATTGATCTAATTTAATAAAGATGAGTATTTAGGGGATAATTTGGTTTATTTGTTGGAGGTGATCATTTTTCTTTTCTTTTCTTTCTTTTTTCTTACTATTTTTTTTTTTCTTTTCTTTTTTTTGCCTGAAAGAAATAATCATTCTGAGCCAAAAAGTATGATGCTTTTTATTTGACAACTTTATTTCGATTACAATGAAAAATATTGTTAAAATATATGAAAAGTTTGATTTATTAACATTATAACTACCGGTTTCGGGAAAATATCACTTTTTTTTTTCTTTAAGTAGAAACTATGATGTATAATACAGTGCTTATATATGCCTTTTTTTTTTTTTTTCATTTGTTTTATATATCACTAAGTTTTAAACATAATAGATTAATGGTAAACTACCAAAATAATTTTAATATTATTTGAATATCAATTACTTTTACAAACAACACTTTAAATTTTTGAAATACATATCTCTATAAAGAAATAAATTGGATATTAGAAAACTTAATTCAATATAAGACGTTGGGCATTTATTTATGATTTAGTTTAATCTAAATTCACTCTAATCTGTAAATTCAAAGTATTTAAACGAATTTATGATTCACTTCTTTCTTTACTTTACAGTTCCTCCAGACATTTCAGATGAAGGAAGTAGTAGCGACGTGGTTGTGAGAGAAGGAGCGAATGTCACGTTAACGTGTAAAGCAGTAGGTTATCCTGTTCCCAACATCACTTGGAGAAGGGAAGATAACGAGCCCATACCTCTAGGTGCTTGGCAGGGTAAAAAAGTGACTGGTACGTGTTAAGGTAATCTGATAAAATTTTCAGGAAGAACTGCTTTTATAATTTTGCGGCAATAAAATGTGTAAAGAAGAAATATTTCTGATTTTCGGAAAAATCTTTCTCAAAAGCATGCATAAAAAAAGTAAAACAGTGTATGATAATTTAACTCATTTTATCAAATATATAAAAAGTAAGTACCAATCGTAAATTTCAAAGTAATGGTATTAAGATCCCTCTTCGTTCCATTTCCTGTGAAAGATTTTATGATGAAGTAAAACTTCTTGTACTTTCAACTCTCTTATTTTGTGTTTTTAAGCATAGAAACTTCTATTTTATTTATATAAATGTAGATAGTTGTTTTATTCTTTAAACTCCTAAAAATGTTGTAGTTACTAGTTCATAATGCAGGTAAATCGTTTAATAGATTTATTGGACTGACATAAAAGATTCAATTGTAGCTAAATCATATTTATAAATTTATAAATATCGTACAAGGTATTGGTGGAAAGGGTTTAGTCAGTTTGGTAAAAATAGCTCATTAACTATATCAAGTTCGCGAAGGTAAAAATACAAAGTAAAGGATTTTTATCATTTGGTTGGTAGATCTCATGAATTTTTTCCCTTAAATATTTAGAAAAAAAATGTGCTAACTGAAAATTTAAAATAATATCTATAAAGATTTTCCTTTGTTTGCATTTTTAAATAAAGATATTATTGTAATGTAAAATTTACTATATATGTAAATCATTTATTTTATTGCGTATTAAGCGTTGGATTTTTTTTTTTTTTTTTAATCTTTTCTATTATTTATATATGTGGATAATTTTCTTTCCTCTAAATAATTTAAAATTTTGAGTTAATTGTTTATTATACTGATAATTATAATTTATCTAATAATTATAATTTAATTGATAACAATGATTTATTTATACTTATACCACACCCCATAAGATTATAAATAGAAGATGTTTATCAGTGTTCCTAAATTTAGAAACTTTATTATTCGATAATCACCATTAATTTTAACGAGTGATATTTGATATATATAATAGACGATTAAAAAACTTCGAAGTGATTTGGTAACAGTTTCAATTAAAATTTAGTGGTAGATATTGAATAAAAATATCACTAACTTTGACAACACTGGTATTGGTCGAGCAAGTTTAATCAGTTTGGTAAAAAGAGCTCACTCATAACTACATCAAATAAACTACAACTTAAATACAAAGTAAAAAATTTTTGTCATCAGCCTGACAGACCTTCTTGCTATTTTTCCAAAACACTTAGAATCCTCTTCCAGTGGATTTATAGTTTTCTTAAATATAAGAGGGAAAAAAACAAACAAAAAAACAAAAAAAAAAACAGCACGTCTTTAGTGAAATGATTTTCAGGACAATAACAACACTTAATTTTAATATAAATACTGGAAAAGAAAATAATTTTCCTCCCAGTAAATCTACTACACTTTTTAAATTATTATTTTTGTTCCAATTCATTCTGTTTGTTTAATTAAAAAAAAAAAAAAAAAAAAAAAAAAGAATCATAAATCATTTTTAGATTTATCATTAAAGTAATAAAAGTAGTTTAGAAAACTAAGCAGAGTTTTTCATCAGGATGTATTTATGAATAATTATTAAAAGTAAAAAAAAGTAATTTTTGTTCTGACATAGAAAATTTTCTTATTAACATAGACGTAGTCATCTTATCAAATGTGCTTATTATCTGAGTTAAAAATAACTCGAAAAACTCTGACCTCCAGATAAAGGAGTTTCAATTATCTAACATTTTCTTTCTTTCTTTTTCCTCACTTATCACGTGACAAACTTGTATTTTAGATAATTTTTGTAATCCATTCAGATGCATATTCATTCCAATTCGCCTAATTATAGAACTCAATTTGCGTGTTCCAATTCATCCAACAGATAGTGTGCATAAAAGTAGTGAGCATAATTTTTATACTTATCGGAAAAACACTTAATATAAGAAAATAGTTTGAATATATATATATATATATATATATATATATATATATACATATACTATATATATACATATACATATACTTAGATATACCAGAGCAACGAAATAAAAATCAAAATTTTCACAAAACCAGATGACAATTGGTCAGATATTAATTACCATATCTGATTATGAAGCATCTTAATTAACACAATTGTAAAGATAGATAATGTTAGCCACATCTTCTAGAGAATAGATACATGGACATAAAATGAAATTTTTACTTGAAAAAAAAATGCAGCATAAATCTAATATACATTAGTATAATCATAGCCTCCTTAACTAGATGCCTGTCGCGTAGCTCGGAAACTAGGCAACAGCTGAAACGGTAGATAGCGCTACCTAGTACATATTATGCGACTTTTTTAATCAACTGTCACGAATAATTTAAAGAAATGATTTATGATATATATTACCGACGTTTCTTCGATTCTATTCGCCTTTTATGTACATCATATCCCACTTTTAAAAAATTTTCGTGGCTGTTGAATAAAAAAGTCGAGCAAGCTGTACCAGGTGGCGCTGTCTACCGTTTCAACTGTTGCCTAGTTTCCGAGCGACGCGATAGGTATCTAGTTAAGGAGGCTATGGTATAATAGATCATATTTATTCCTCCTACTTCTTATTTAAATTATCGTCTTTAATTTTTAGAAGGATCTACTAATACAATAAACATAATCTAATAGCAAAACAATTCATAACTAATGACAAAAATTGTTTCTACGGTTTGAATTCATAATTAGATTCGGCAGTATTATATTTATAAAATTAAATTTTACATGATAAAGATATTTAAGAAAGTATTTTGAATAATTAACCAAATTATTTTTTATTTGTATTTATTTAAAGATGTTTTGCAGATTATATCCCCGTTTTCAAAATTTTCCGTTGAAGGTATTTTCTATTCTTCCATTTAAAAAAGAAATTACTGCTCTAAATATTATTACATTTAAATTTTATAGAAAAAAATATAAATTATATGTTTCAATAATTCTTAAGGGATATCGTATTTTTATTTATTGCAAAAAATCTCATTAATTGCCATTTATTAATCTGAGCATAATTAATTGCAATACCCTCCAACTAATGAACATAAAAATTTTAATAAATACCCATGGTATTTTAATCCATTTTTTTCATTTTCAGATCCTAATGCTGTAACATATGAAGGAGAAGTCTTAAGTATAACCAGAGTAAGCCGTCTCCATACGGGAGCATATTTGTGTATTGCTGCAAATGGCGTTCCTCCTTCTGTCAGCAGAAGAATTATTCTTCACGTTCACTGTAAGCTTTTTATTATGTGTAAGACAAAATAACAATAATAATAATAATAATAATAATAATAATAATGCAATGATATTTTATGCAATGCGATATCATAAACAAAAGCGAGTTTTGTAATAATTTTCTTAATTGCAAATAGAAATGAAAGCAAAAATCATTTCATTCAAATGACTATACTTAAAACATAACTTACGGTTTCGAAAGATATTAGTCTGCATTCTGGAATTTTTATTTCAAGTAATATGTAAAATATGTTTCTTAGGTAGTAAATTTTCTCCATCAGAAGCTTTTAAGATCATATTTCAAAGATTTAAGATTTTAAGATTTTATTTCAAAAATCTGAAATTTACTAAAATTTAAAACGGGAAATTCCAAAAGATTTTCGTGTGTGAATTTGGATACTTCATTTGCGTACTGGAAAATGATATACACTTTATAATGAATGAATAATTGTGGAAATGCGTAAAAAAAATACAAAATTTAATTAACTTCTCCTGTTCGTGATATATTTTCCACGCAAAATGGTTTTTACTTTAATTACATACACATAAGGTAAGTATTGTAATCATGAAGGAAATTCGACCTTAAGATTTTTGTGTTTCTGTACGTTTGAGGTCTTTAAGTACATTTCATTTATTTATTTATTTATTTTTTTAATGGTGATGTGTGTGCGTGTGTATATGTATGTGTGTCTGTAAGTGTGTGATATAACACGATAACGTCAAAACGCTCTGTTTGAATGAGCTAAAAATTGGTACATACATATGTTATAGATTACCGAAGGATCAACCCTATAAGGTTTTTTTGTGAATCTATCTCTTATAGTTTTTTACAAGGACAGAAAGAAATGATCTTTATCATTGTGGCCTATGGGCTGAAATTATTTAAAGTGCGATAGCATCTAAATACCTTTTTCGATTGAGCTGAAAATTTATATACATTTGATAGTTCACCGTCGAACAAAGTGTATAGATTTTTGTGAATACATCACTTATCGAACTTATATGGACACAATAAAATATTCTTTTTCATTGTTACCTAGGGATCCAAATTATTTCAGGTTCAATATCGTTTCATTAAACTACATACTATATGGGTAAAAATATTCAAACACTCTGTTATAATTTTCTCTTTTGTATATTTAACGACTTATCTTCCTTAAATTTATTGAAACAGCCGTTAATTACTAAATGTTTGGAAAGTCGAGTGGAATCACTCCAGATAATTTTGCATTTGAGTTTTGTTTCAAATTTTATATAAGTGTTTGAAGACTTTTTTGCACAAAAAAAAAAAAAAAAAATCTGATATTAAGGCTAACAGTACTTTTCTGTAAAATATGTATTCTGTACTTCAAAATTAACATTATAAAGAAGATAATACCATAGTCAATTAAAAACTATGTATCGAAATAGCGGTATTCAACTATAATGTATGCTTGTAATCTTTAAATTTAATATTTCTGTTTCTTTTTAATTATTATTTTTTATATGTAAATAGTTCCTCATTTAAATGTCACTATTTTAATTTAACAATTTTTTTCCCATTTTTCGCATTTTATCTTATTTAATTGCATCTATCATTTAGCTTTGTCAGAATTTTTTTTTCTTCTTCTTTCATTTTTCTCATTCTCTAAAATTTATTTATCTTTACCATGTCATTTAATGCGGTTTTTTTTTCCTTTTGTCATTACACGTATGCCTCATGTCTACACACGTTTCTTTATTAATTTGCCACTATTTTGTAATTATTTCTTACTCTTTAGTGATGGAAATTTTTGATGTGATTTAGAGAAAATCTATCTTAATTAATTCTACTAAAATAACTAGTTATTCAACATTAAAAAAAAAAATCTAATATTTTAGTTCCTCCGGTGTTATGGATACCCAATCCAATAGTTGGAGCCATTTTAGGAAGAGATGTCACCCTAGATTGCCACACCGAAGCTTATCCAGCATCTATCAATTACTGGGGAAGAAGAAGCACCGAAATGATAATATCTAATGAGAAATTCATTGTGACTACCAAAGAGAAAACGTACAAGACACACATCAGGCTCACAATTAAAAACCTACAGCCACAAGATTATGGTGTTTATATGTGCTTTTCAAAAAATTCTTTAGGAGCTACAGAAGGATCTGTTAAACTAAACGGTAAAAAGTCAACTTTTTTCATTTAAGTTTTATCTCTGCTATTGAAAATTTAGAATAATTCACCCATGTTTAAAAATTCGTATAATTTTTCTTATACACAAGAACAGTTCTAACATCAGAGTGTTCTGAAGCGCGCTTTGCTGATCCATACAAGACAAAATTGTATACCAGTGAATTCAAAAAATGCACTTGCTATTGCCTAAGCAGAAAATATTACAATAGCTCATTGTTAGTATGCATCAGAGCATAAGCAAATGTAAGTATAAAGCACCAATGCTGGTAATTGCATTCTCCTACATTTGAAACACTATATGATAATTGCAAAATTAATGGGCGCCTGTTGGAATGACCTCCAAATACTCTGCTCAGACTTAGAAGAAATTTATCTCTTGTTAGATAGAAAGTTTGCTATGTGCCCTTCGGAAAACCTTATAAACAACAGTTTTCCGCATGAATAAACAAGAAAGCTATGCAAATGATTGAAAATTACCTTCATATTTACGAATTCTTCTCTTAGTAATTACCGTATAGAGATAAGGAATATAGAAAAAAGCGTTAACTTGAATGTCGATGATTAAAGAAATTTATATTACGCTGGCTGAATTTGTGGAATTACAAAATTTCCAAGCCACCATTCTTTTATTTTTCTGTGACAGAAAAAAAAAAAAATAAATAAATAAAATAAAAAAAAAAAAAACCTCGTTCCGTTATCTGTTAAAAATCACTGCCAGAGAATAACACGAATTTTGGCGGCTAACCAAGACACAATATTACCTTTTTTGCATGCTATACTTGTTCCCGGATAGAATGAGACCTTTTTTAATGTCCATCATCGAAATTTGTGGGCGTTAACTTAGGTTTTGAAACAAAAATAAGTCTTTTCAGTCTAGAATTTCTTACAAAGCTTGGTGGCTTCAACCACTATCCAAGTATTGAGACATGTGCAGATCTTTATCAAATTCTTTTTGTGAGCTGGAGAAATACTTGAGGATGTTAGAAAAAATCGCATAATCATGAATGGGGTATGTTTAATTGGATGTGTAAATGATCACAGCATAACTCATCGATGTCAAACCACTAGTTTAGTATGGCGATGTTTGCTTGCCACATCGCAACAGCATATTGTCATTGGAAACAGGCTTATCTAGTCTCAGAAAGATTATGAAGTTACGTTGTTGGTTCAAATTTATGTGTTTTGGCTGACATTGATTCTCATAATATTTACCTTACACAGTGGAATTGTTAAATATTTCAACCGAAACTTTATTCAATCTGTTAAAATAATTTTACACCTAGAGCTTTATTTACAACATAGACATGATGTTCAGCAAGGGCGTGTGACGGTTTGGTATGCTTCACTCGAGCTGTTAGAAACAATACACTAAAATATATATATTTAATCATCTTATTGGTTAATTCGCTTATTTTGATAAACAACGTAAGTATGACGACATTTCAACAGTCAATCAGAAGAATGAGATTTTCATGAAACGAACTGTTTCTAATCACCCATATGAAGCATACGCAAAATGTCACTGACGATACGCCACTGATGTTCAGATATGTAATAAATTCTCAATCATAATAGAGCCTATTATTAAAACTTATATAGCAAACGTTGTAACACGAGTGATGCTACAAGTCTTTAATCTATGCTAGAGTGACCATATTTATTTCATTGAATTTGGGTACAAAGATGGCGGCTTTCTCGAATTTCGAGAACAAAAAAATAAAAATAATAATTAAATCACCTTAAATTGTAAAATTTTAGTAATTTTTATGTATAAAGCACCTAAAAGAACTTATTTCAGCTTATTTATTATAAATATAATAAATTACTATAATAAAACATTAATAACTTTATAACCGGGGTCCCCAAATGTATTTTTTAGGGACTTTTGTTCTCGAGATTCGAGGACATATGGTCAGCCTACCTATGCAAATAAATGCTATTTAGATACCCTACATGATACAATTTCTGTTTTCAGAGTAGATAATGACCCAAAGGCTGGAACGTCATGTTTGTTCAATCTGTTATATACGATACCATTACGCCGTGAAAATTTTTAATGGTTCTCTGTATAGTTGCATTAGGATAAATAGAGCTGTTTTCCAGAAATTTTAGTTTAAACAAAAAGTAACGCACATATATTTTGTTATACCGCTATCTAGGGGGTCTTTAAACGAATGTCCCTTCCCCCTTTTTTTTTTGGGGGGGGGGGAATGACCAGTCTCTTTTCATTCAGGTTTTATAATACTAATTTCTATATAGTGTCATCTATTGGAGAATTCACACAATAATTAATTTTTAATGGCAAGTGCATAAATTTAAATATTCGAAGTACGAATTTTAATTACTTGAAGCATTGGATTGAGCTATAAATGAAGTCTCTAGTTAAATAGTATTTTTATCAGTTTATGTTCTTTTTGTATTTTAATGTAAATACTTTTTTTTCATATCATTTGTTTGCTGAAATTCTGTAAATTATGTAAGAACCAAAAATTTAATGTATGTAGTTCTTTAATGAGAGCATGAATAGCAATTAATTACAACTGCGTTATCCATGATAACTTCATTACCTCAAAGAAATCTCAATTCAAATATTTATATGTATAAAAAAATAAAATTTATTACCATTTTCACAGGTTATTTATCTTAATATGCTGTTTTTTTTTTTGTTTTTTTACAGTGTTAATTTAAAGCATCATATATTATCTAGATTCTCAAAACCAGAACTATGAGTTTCTTTAAATAATTATAATTTAGACAGGGGATTAGATATAACAATTTAGATAATGCGATTGAACCATTCATAGGCCTATGAGTTTTCTTAGTATTACTTTATTTGAGAAAATTTATATATATATATATATATATATATATATATATATATATATATATATATATAGAGAGAGAGAGAGAGAGAGAGAGAGAGAAAGATTGAAAAAAAAAAGGAGAGAGAGAGAGAAAGAACATTTTTTTTAAAAGTATATTGTAAAATATTTCTGTCAGTAATGTTTCAATAAATCAATAACCATTTACAGTTTAGAATATCGATGTATTGATATAGTTATTTACACATAAATGACAGATTAACTCTTTGTAAAACGAATTAATGCGATTGAATAGTTTTTTCTGACCACCGTGGTCACATGTATCTGTTCACCAAGCTGTTGTTTTTATAGCATTACAATTATATAATTTCAAATTATTTATTTTATTTATTTTTGCTTTATTTTCGCTTTTATTGAAGTGTAAAGGTTATGTATAATAGTCATAAGTTTTGTCTTCATATAAGTAGTTATGTTTTTAATTACAAGGTAATACAACCTTCGTTTTTGTATATTCAGAAACAGTGTAATTAAAACAACGTTACAATTTTGCCCTGTCCTACAGAGGTCAAGCAATAGATGAAATTTTCAGTCCAACGTTATGCCTTTTTACAGTGCAATCAGAATATTACAAACTGTCAGGAAACCACTATTACTATATGGACATTAAGTGGCCAATAAACTAATGTGGTAGTTAGGAAAAATGAAAATTTCTCCTGACTACTTCAGAAAGGCGTAAGATAAATTTATTTTAAAACTTACTGTAAAACAATAAAAATATCTTTTTACAGAAATCATGAAGTCGTTATAATGTCATCATGCAGAGAAAAAAGTTACTTGAATAAGGAAAACGTTGGATAAATAACATTTCAGTAATCCTATTTATTTACAAAGAAAGAAAGAAAGAAAGAAATAATATTGAAAAGGAAAAGAAAGTAAATAAAGAAAAAGAAAAAAAATATTCTCATTTATAAGTACTAAAATTAATTCGTATCGGTAACCAGCATGCCCTTGCATTATTTAAAACTTTTAAAAGATTTTTTTAATGTCATTAAATGTTTTGCAATGCCATATCATACTCGTTGATATATGGTAATAAACGAATCGTATGATTTTTAATAATTTTTCTCAAGGAAGCATGTGCTTAACTTTTCATAGAAGTACAAAAATTAATGTATATATTTATGTATAATGTTTTCTTGAACATGTTTAGATTACGAAGTTCAATGCTTATATCTATTTTTAATGATTTAGTCTAATATTTATGCATTGTAGCAATCCTTTGTCAGTTATAAAGTAAATACTATTAAACTTATTTAACAAACAAAGTGTTTCAATGAATAAACTGTATTATGTAAATAATTACGAAACATCCAAGCAGATCAAAGCGATACATAGTTTAATATTTCAAAATTATATATAATTCATTTCACCGAAAAGATATACCTCAATAAACAAGTTTATTTATATTTTATATAAACACACATTATTGTAAAATTATAAACTTTTAAATATTTATTTCCAAAATTAGGCAGAACAACGTATAAGTTTTATAATTTTAGTGACATTACTTAATTAAAATTATGTTTCCTAAAACACACACACACAAAATAAATAAATAAATAAAGTAAGAAACTGTTATATAACGATGATAAATGTTTACGTATTATCTTAAAAATACTATTTAACTGAAAAAAAAAAAAGAGCAAATTGAACTAAAATATGTTTTTAACTTGAGTATAAAATTATCCCCAGTCTAAAATTAGCTTCTAAAATATTTTTACAAGCATTAACGCAAGTAAATATTCCAAGTAATTATTTTGAAATACTTAACATTAGATTGTTTATCCGATATTTCTTCAAATAAAAATAATTATAATAAAAATAATTATTATGTTTAAAATATATATATATACAGGGTATAATAAAAATTTTAAATATGAAGTTTCTCTGTTTAGACATACGTGGGTTCCACTTTAGTAGAGGTACTTTGTTAAAACTTTGTATATGTATTCTATGGATAATGGGGGGGGGGGGGGGAAATATGCAATTAAAATTGTGTTTTTCCTGCATCGCAGAAAATATGGAATGCAAATTTAGAGTGTTCAAAAAAAAAAAAAAAAAGTCAATGTCGTAATTTTTTTTCGCCACGGCTAATTGTCAAATTTTACTGATCAAGTTATTTTATCAGAACGGTAGTAATTTTACAACTACGCTGAGGGATTATCGGCGCTTGTAAGGCTTACGAAAAATAATTGACGATATAAAACTGGAAAATGATAATTGCAAAATTTTAAGAAATTAGAGAGTTAAGTGCTGCGAAGAAGATGACTGTATTTTTTCTTTTTCAAATGAAACTATAGAAAGAGTCACATTGCCGTGGTTGAAACAGCATCCGGATGCATTATCAGCGGTTAGGGATCTAACACTTAGATTCTGTATAGATGCTACTTTACAGCGTGTTACAGGAAATTTAGTATTGTAGATAAAGGGGATACAGACGTGACACTGTACTTGTCGAAGATTATTGAAAACCGGGAGTAATCTTTAGACTGCGGGGATATATTTTCCTTCACAGTTTTATTTTAAATTAGTTTCTATGATCTTCCTCGCCACCTACCAAACACTCCAAACTCTTTAAATTTAATAATCATCTTTCTCAAATCTCATCTTTAGAAATTTTTTTTTAGTAAGCCTTCAAAGCGTCGATATTCTCATAATGAGAAATGTTTAATGTACCGATAAAACATTTTGATCAGTAAGTCTCCATCATTCTTTTTTAAAGGCGTGATACAGAAGATGTTACGGCATCGGCATTCAAGTTTGCATAAAATCTTTCCAACATTGCATGAAAAGTACCATTTATGGGTCGAAATTTGAAGTGTTAATTTTTATTGCAGATTTCTGTTTCCCATGGCTTATACAACGTTTATACCAAGTTTCTACTAAAATGGGACCTATGTTGGTCTAAACCGGGTATTTTCAGATATAATCAACTTGTATATCATTTCTTTCATGCTGTGATGCTGTTTACTGATTATATTCTAAGAATTTTTCTTTATCAATAAAGCGTACTGAAATTCTGCGGAATTTATTGTGAAGAAAATCAAAGAGGTTTAACAGTCATTTAAGTGTCCTCTTCTTGTATACAGCAATTGTGTTAATAAACTTATGCATACTATAATTTTATAATTATTTTTACTAATGATAATTTTTATAAACAGAAAGTATGTTTAGTTATAGACATTTTTTCCATATTAACATTTTTCATCATAGAACTAAAATATTTATATCAAATCGCATCGAATGGATTAAAAAAGATTTTTCTAGCTTGTTATTAAACAGAAAATGGAAAATTTGATACAATAAAAAGATTCTATATACACAACCCTTCACATTCACTTTTGAATGCAATGATCTACAGATACTTAAAAATTCTATGAGAGTTATTTTTTTTATTATGTAGTTTTCATTATTTTGTAATTTTCCTTGTTTATTTTAATAACATAAAATTAAGGAAATATAATACTATGTATTATTGTTTTAGAAATTCAGCCTCCAACAACGCAACCGACGAAAGAGACAGCGTCTGTAAAAAGACAAAGTTCTGAAGGTAAGACAATTCATTTATAGTTTTTACTTTATAACTAAATATCTGTATTAAAGAATTGCTGTACAATTCAAAGGAAAAACAAATATTACTTAATTATTTGTTTATAGACATTAGAAATGTTTATGCGTCGTTGTTTTACAAATTCAGGAGTTTTACTCTGAATAAAATATTTTTTTCTCTGTGACTGAATGTGAAGCTTTTCAAGCTGATTCTTCCGATATTTTTTTTCTGATAATTTCTGAAGTTTTTTCCTTAAATAAAATATTTTATTTAAAAGTGAATACATAAAAATGCCGCAGCAATGGATAGAAAATCCTTATTAACCCATTATCGCCCAGAATTATATTCATAGAGAGTTAATAAAATACAACTTAGAATCCTTTTTTTTTTTTTTTTTTTTTTTTTGTTGTTGTTTTAGTGCCAGCCGACTCCATTATTATAAATAATTACAAAACTTTCCATGAATTAACTAATAATTATAACATTTTATTATAGGTTGTCATTTCATTTTTTAATCCTTTATACTTGCTTTTGATTACTGCTCAGGTATACAGATTAAAGGCAAAGATAATATTAATATCTGTAATAATTCTTTGCTTCAGAGGTATGTGTTTAACAGAGCTGCAAAAATTTCTAATTTATTTCGAAGCACTGTTAGTACCCAAATTTGTTTCGAACCACTTTCTTCGTCCAGTAATTTTATACCATACGCAATTACGATTAAACAAGACAAAATAAAATTGGTGTGAAAAAGAAGGAAAATCCTAACAATGCAACGTTATAAATTAGAAATGTTTCCAACTCTGGTATTAACATATTATGAAATTTGTATTTTATTTGGAAGTTTTTTTATTTGAAGGCTTAGCGTGCTCAAATGAGGATCAGCTGTAATGTAGTCTCAATTTGATATCTATTGCACTTAGTTGTTTTTGATAACTTACATTTAAAATATAATTTATATTTATCAGAATTATACGTGGTGTTAATGGGCTAAGCGTAGAAAATACGCTTTTATTCGTTGACTGGCGACCATTGTTTTTTCTAGATTTTAGAACATACGGTTTTGATTATGGACTAACGCTATTACAAATTTTATCAAGGAAATCTTTATATATGAAGTACTTTACAAACATAAATTATCTGCAGAAGGGAAGTAAATGATTGCATGCTCATAACATGTTTAAATTGTACTGCTGAAAATTATTAAATACTATTGCCCTCGCAGCTCGCTCGGCATATTAAACACCACTTGTGTAAAAAAAAAAAAAAAAAAAAAAAGTATTAATAAATTTGCATTGAAGCACTTCTTTATGTGTTCACTATAACAGTGGTTCAGATTGTATATAAGGTAAAGCTAGGACTGATTGCGCGGTTGGATAGATTGTGGAAATAGGGGATCGGCAAGAATGAGTACAATGAGCGAGCGCTCTGAAATTACAGTACTACAATATTAATACCAGGGTAATATATTATAACTACAATATCAATAGCAGGGTGCCCACTTAAATGTGCATGATCATTGCTTGAACAGTCTAAGATTAAACGTGTTTATTTTGTCTCGCTTTCAAAATTGCTTGCTTAAATTTTCAAAATCTTTTCTAGGAATATTTTATAAAATGGTAGTATTACAAAATATTTTTTTTAATTAAATGATTTCCCATGGAATCATTTATAAATTTTACTTGTGGCAGGTGGGTTGCATGAAAGTTTCATCATTTATAACAACGAGTGCACAGATTAGGCCAACAAACAAGAAACGATTCAAACTGAAAAGGAACTTTATTAATTTTAAGTTAAGCATATTATCTAGTAACTAAATGTTACTTTTTTAAATCTAATCTTTTTTTCTTTTTTTTTTCTTTTTTTTACCGCTTTTTTAATTTATTTTCTTTAAATAAAAAAATTTAAAACTTTTTAATCTTCTGTTTTTTATTTATTTATTTATTTATTTATATTATTATTATTATTATTAAATTAAAATACGAGCATGTAATACAAAAATATTTGTTTACAAAAACCTTATACCAATGTCATTTAAGTGTAACATTGTAAACAATTCAATTGTAGTTAAAATTAAGCGCAATCTCTCCTACCCATTTTCGCAATATTCCCTACCCTATAAGGAGAAATAATATTAAAGGCAATATGGCTCTCTTGGTTTTATTAAAGCTGTTTCTTTAAATCATAATATAACAACAAAATAGTAATGGAAATGCGTAGAAGAAGGATCACTTCAAAGCTATCCACCAACAGTTTAGCAAAAAATTAAAATTTAGACTTTTTATAACGTTTTGTTGAATTGTGCGCAAACTCTCCTAGCTTTACCTTAGAGTCTTTTTATATAATGATGAACATAAATTTTGAAGAGTGATATTTGATGTATTCGATATTTTAATACACAAACATACAATTAGACAAACATTGTAATTAAAATTTAGGGATGGTTATTGAATATAAATGTCCAAAAAATTGACAGCACTGGTTGTAAGTAATGCAATATTTTATATTCATTATCTGACAGTCGCTTAAAAGAAATGTGTGTCGCTTTAATTTATGGACATATTACAAAACTTTTTTTTTTTTTTTTTTTTTTTTTTTTTTGCCTAGAGCATTTTGAAGCGGTATAGATATGGATAGTTTTTTAACTACATCTAACTTTTTTTTTATATCAAACACACATCGTATAAAATATCAAGTCTGTAGAATTTTTTTTCTCAAGGATTTTGAAGTTGAATCGCCTGTAATGCATAAATTAAAGTTTAAAGTTAAAAAGCTTTAAAAATTCAAATTAATAACGTGCTATGTTTATGCTTTATAAATCACAATATCCTTTTTATTATTTAAAATATCATAAAATATAAAAAATGAATTCTTAAATATGTAAAAATATTTAAGCATGTGGTTATGAAAAATTCATTCTTTTAATGATCGTTACATATGTATAAAAATAAATAAATATATAGTTAAAGGTATAATTTTTAAATTTAAAATTTCCCTATGTATTTTTATTTATTATTATTATTGTTATTTTGAAATAATTACGTTTTAAAAAATAATATGATACACTTCATATTTGAACAATTATATTATTCCCTTTAATTTTTAATATGTATAATCTCTGAGAAAATAGAATCAAAAATATATTTATAAAATTATACTTTACTCAAAACATTTACAATAATTAACAGCATTAAAAAAAAAAAGTTTAACTGCGAGTTTAAATAACATAATTTTATGAATATCTAAATAAACTTAAGCTTCTATATTTTGAGAAATTTATGAAAGAAGTTTTCGTCAGGTTTTACAACCGTAATCAATAAAATGAAGCGTTTTTCGAATTTCAAGAAAAATCTGTGCTTCTTCGACAAAAATTTTAAAATAAATATTTTCGTTATTTTCTTTTTATTTCGCTTTTGATATATATATAAAGTTTTATTTAAATTAACATGATTAAAACATATTTTAAATGCTTAAATTATGTTTTTTAAAAATTTTGCTCTGTATTAATTCCATGAAAGAAAAAAAAAACCTTATGTTTTCCCATTTATATATATATATATATGTATTTCAAATTGACAATAATTATATTGTTTGAATAAACACAAATATTTATTCGTTTAAAGAATGCAAGTTTAAAAAACGCTTTCTTGTTTAAATATGTTTAATAATATAAATTTCAACTTTTATGTTTTCAGCGTTTCCCCAACACCAGAGTTTAGGCTCTGTAAAAGAATCGACAGAAGATACTACAGTTAACAAGTGGAAAAGGCCAGTTGTTATAACAGGTACATATTGGCTGTATAATGCAAAATAAATATTTGAACAAAGCTACTTCAGAAACATGCTTAAAATTGTACTATGAATGCCATTTTACCGGAAAAATATAATACGTTTATGACGTACAATAATGAGTGGTCAACATATTTTATTTTATTGGCAATCGTAAAAATGTTGGATCTCGGTTTATGACGTTTCTACTCAATTAAAGTGTCGTGAATGCGAAAATCACAAATTCAACGTAGTATCCGTCTGTGCATTAGTCAGTCTGTTGCTGAATTTGTTATTTTTAGACATTTTGAGATAGGAAGAATACAAAAATTAGAAATTTGATATGGAGTTCCTTTCCAGTTTATTCAGTTTAATATTATATTAGGTAAATTGTTTATTAAATTCTGCGAACATTATCTCAACAATGAATGATAATAGTGAAGTCCTACTAGATTTTTCAGAATTTTGTTTTAAATTCCATAAATTATTTAAAATTTAAGCGTTATTTATTTATTTATTATTTTCTTAACATGTCATACTAGGGGGGTGAGGATGGAATTTCGCATAAACGAGTGTTAGGTGTATCATATTCACCGTGACTAGATTTTCTATGACATTTATTATTTTAACATGATCGTTATTTAATATCAGCATTCAACTTGAGAAACTTTCTCAGTTAACCGAAATTTATAACATGGTAAAATAGGAAATAACATGGTTTAACCATTTATAACATGATAAAATAGGAAAAAATTTCGAATGCAATTGTATTACTATGATGACTGTATAGAAAAAAGCATAGAATAGCATGGAATTTCCTGCAGACTACATTAAGAATCTAGAAACCGAAATATATGCAGAAAAATAGAATAATATAAATGTATCGAAGCAAGAAAAGATACTATTGTGTGAGGAATTCCTGATTTTTTCGAGTCTTCGCCATCAGCCAATTTCATTTATCTTATCATGAATACAGTATAACCTATAACAGGAATTTATGAGAAAAAGTTAATATAGGAAATAAAGCAGATTCGAAATTATACCAAGTATTTTAAACTTGAACTAGACAGACTCGTATTAAATTCGTTTTAAATGTTTATTTTCATGTATAAAACTAATTAAAATATAGGTTAAAGGACTGTTTTTTGTTCGTTTGTGTTTTAATATAAAAAGTGGAAAGAGATGTGATTGACTTTTAAAAATTTAGTATTTAAAAATCACTTTATATGTTCATATCTAAAAATTGCGGTTTAAAAGTGCTTTCATTTAAATTCAGTCATAACAAATGTTTGATGTAAGACATTGCAATCCTTTAAAATAACAATTTTAAAAAACAAAGAAAAGTTAACAAAGGGTTATAACAACAAACACGAAATTACAATAATGGATTTTTGGGTAAAGTTAAATTAATTATCAAGAACTTTATTAATACTATTTATTTTCCTTTAAATAAAAAAAAAAAAAAAAATGAAATGGTGGTAGAAAATACAGGTGGCTATAAAATAATATGAGGTGCTTAGAGCCTACAGCTTTTAGTATAATAGGTTAAATTTAATATAAATTTGATTATATATGTAACAAAGTATACAGTTTTGATTTCTAAAGAAAATAAATCGTGGTAAAAATCGCCGCTAAGGAAGACTTTGGTGCCTCAAGTGTAATGTGTTAGTAAATTAATATGTAATTATTTTTAAAACAGTAATAAACAATTTCTTTATCAATAGCAAGCCACGTTTTTAGCAAGCCACGTTCCTTAGAAATGTGGCTCAAAATAACATCCATTGACTCCCATTCTTATATTTCGATAACTGCATGCAGTAAACGACCACGTTTTCAAGGGAAGCTACTAAAAAAGGGTAGCATAATCCGCATTTGTTTGTCTAATTTAGTGGAAATATCAGAAATTTGTCTTTGATAGAAACGCTTTTGTGATATCCCACTAACCAAAAAGCACAAAAATTAAAATCAAACTCCATTAGTGTCTGAATGGAAAATTCAAGATTAATTATTCTACTATCCGAGAAATTGTGTTGCAGAATTTTCTTCATTTGTCATCAGTTGTGCAATGGATCTTGCACAAAGACGGTAGAATTTAACCGTTTGCCTGAAATAGTGGTATTACAGAATTATCAATAGGGTATACTTTTAAAGATATTCCAAATGTCTACATTGATCAGTTTCTTCAAAAATAAATAAAGGAAATAAAATAAGAGCCAATAATAAAAGAAGGGATAAAATCACATTAAACTCTAGATTTCTGTGGATACAATGGGTTCTACAGAAGGAACTTTTGATTGATGTCAGTCCAAATACAATAGTTGCATGTATTAATATCATCATGCAAATCAAGCAAGCGTGCTTCATAACTCCATAAAATCTACAAAAGCAATGCACAAACTACTACCATGGAATTCGTGAGTCTGTTTTGATATCGTCATCATCATCATCACGTAGCTTTAGAAGTTCTTATAGAAGTCGAAACTACCGCCTACCTACACTTGAATTTCAAAAGAACTTGTAATGTGACTTGCATGGTCAAATACTTCAGTAGGTGCTGCTAAGTGATTTTAATGGAACTCTGGTGAGATGATATAATGAAACTGCCTGCGTTGCATAAGAGAAAAGAAGAGGTGTAGACACAATCTAACAACTATAAGCACATGATGGTAGACCTTTAAGTCTAGATCTAACACGAGAAGTAAATTTGGCGATTTGTTTTGGAATAACACACAGACTGCACCTGCCGCACTTTTGGACTCCATGAGAAAGTGTTTCCTCGAAAATGGCACCTTCTTGGGCACACGAGTAAAGGAATGTATACTATCCGAATTTTCCTAACACGAAGGCACAATTTAAAATACAGTATAAAGGAAAAAATAATATACAAAAGAATAAATTTAAATAACTGTAAGATTTAAAAATTCATTATACACAATTACAATATAATACTTTCAAAAAAGAAACTAAGAAAAAAAATTATATACATAAAATATTAATTCCCTACTAATAAGGTAACAGGTAGGGAGGCTGACTAGTCGCGACTGTAATAAAATACAGTAGGTTGCAGATTTGGGGTGGAGTAGCAGATGTAGATCAATAAAACATATTCAAACTACGGAATAAAATAATTTTTTTGAATTCTGCGTTAGTTAACGCCAGAAATGTTATGCCTCGTACGTTTCAAGATGGGAATAATCCTGTCCTATCATGACTAAACATTTTCTGGCCTTGCACGCACGAGGATCGTATCTTCTCATAGCGTTTAACACAGAATTCTGAACTTTTGGGATATACCCATTAAACTTCAACGTAAGTTTCCTAATTTCAGATTAGATAGGTCAAACCTTCTGGTCTTTATGAATGATATCATTTAGAACATAGCAAAAAACATTAACGTACCTATATAATTGCTTATTTTGGAATGTTTTATGTCTTTCAAGCGTTGACGTTGAGCTAGACCGGTATAATACTGACCCGTAAGTCAAGATAGACCTCATCATGAATTCGCCCAGAAACAATTTATTCTTAGCAGACAAGCGGCTATTCCAAGCTGAAAAGGAAAGGAGAGAGTAGTGGCACGTTGAGTTTCAGAACTTTCTAAATGTGACTGTACCACAATAATTTGGAATCTAGGAGAACTCCTAGGTATTTATAAGAAGTTTCCGAGGCAATTGTTTCATTATTAATACGGTAGATAATGTTTGGGGTATAAGATTTATTTGTAAAGAAAATTGCAGCACTTTTGCAACTGTTTACTTAACTTTTTTATATTTTGAGCCAAATTGCATACGAATGGAGGTATTCTGATATTGATCGCGTATTGCTAGTAAAATGAACATAAGTTATCTTCACTTTCGCAAAAGCAATGGAATTTTCTCCAACTTGTTGGTGCTTGATTAATTTGCATCCACATCCTCATTGTACATTTAGATTTCATGTAGATAAAAAAAAATTCACTCGTTTTCCGCATGATTTTATGCTCATCGGTCCTTTCCGTAATTTATCCATTCGCCGGAATTTGTAAAGGACAGCGAAGTATTCTTGCTTTGCAGATACAACAGCTTGACTAATAAAACACTGTCACAGATCAAGATTCTTAAACAATTTCTTGCTATCTTAATAATCGCGTGACACTAAATGCGTATATGCAATTTCTCATGTTTTTCTTGAGCGCAGTACCAAACATTCCTCTATCGACAACAATTCTTTCTACGATTTTTCATTAAAAAATCGAACCCGCATTGTCTGCTGTGCATGCACGTAATTTTTTATTATATTTCTTCAATTACACTAATTAGAGACTCTGAACACTTCAAGTTATTTTAGACTCTGAACACTTCAAGTTATTTTAGACTCTGAACACTTCAAGTTATTTTATACATCTCGGAATGTTGTCGAGCGTAAAGCTAAGATAAAAGTCATTCCAAGTATTCATTGTTAAATTTAGTTATTGTACTGTTCATGAGATGACACCAGTGCAAACTGGTCCATTTTTTTTTTTTTTTTACACATTTTGATATTATGCGCGATAAATAGTTCCTTATTTATTTATTTATTTATTTATTTATTTATATATATATAGATGTACCTTTTTTATAGAAAAAAATTTAAATTGTACCTAAATTAATAAAGTGCGTAACGTTAATTGCACTCAAATTCAAGTCAAAATTAAATGGAATGTGTAAGGAAGTTTTAAGCAATACATTTTTAATAGACTTAAAAAAAGAGGAGGTTCTCAATTCAAATCGTATGTTTTTTATCTCATTTTCTATCATATATTATTTAACAACGGTGTTTAATTGAATGATAAACATGCTATAAAAATATTAAATTGCTATTGGGATTTTAGAGCTTAGATTCTGATATAATATACAAGAAAGACCAAAAGTCCATGACACATTTTAAACATTATTACAAAACCAAACATTTGACGTAACGGAGTGTGTAGTTTCTACTGTAATGTTTCTTATGATGGATAGATTTATTATCAAAATTATAAAAGGCTAGTTCAAAATTTTGTTCATAAAGGACACTATACATTAGATACATTAATAAGAAATGCGTGGAAAACAATTAAGGAGCATTTATTTTGGAAATACCACGGTATTATTCGATTATGGGCGCCCTTTATAATTCAGACCACATTCAAATAATAATTAAATTTAATCAACGAGATATTTGACATAACATTGATTGTGAAAGCATCTGCATTATATGCGTTTTCGCGTCTTCAATTCCTGATTGTCAGCCACAGAGTAAGCATACTCTTTGTTCGTCACATACTTCCAGAAAGAATAATGTTTTGTTGTTGTTGTGAAACATGTCACTTGGAAATTTCGAGTCTGGTATTGAAAGTATCCGGATTTAATAAGAGCCCTCGTCGTTTTGGTTGAACGCCACAAGTGTGGAAGAATGGTTCAGAATGAGAGATAGGCGATAGATGGCAACATCAACTATAACGATAGAATTTTGATCCAGATCAGTGCGGAGTAATCCTTGATATAGTACCTTCAGATGTAGAATTTAAATAGAAATTTGGAGAATATTTCAACCAGGACAAATTTAACATGTATCAGTCACCTTTAGCGTACACGACATTATTCGGCAGGCACGAATACCGAACCCGCAGTCTTTCAATTACACTGTAAAAAATAGGTTCTTAAAAATAAGTATATATTGTTTAGATAGAATGGAGTAGAAGGTTGATTTTTTACCAACTATGTGAAAAGTACCAGAGCCGGGAATCGAACCCGGGCCTTCCGCATAACGCGCGGATGCTCTAACCACTGAGCTACCCTGGCTGATAACCAGCTCGGCACTTCTCACATAATTTACGTTGGCAAGGTCACCGAGTCTGCATTAAAGCAGCTATATCAAGTGACAAATTTAAACATGGCATAACTCCAAACGGCCACGAAATTTCAATTCAGAAATTTAATTCATCAACCTGGAAATTAATTTAGATAGAATGGAGTAGAAGGTTGATTTTTTACCAACTATGTGAAAAGTACCAGAGCCGGGAATCGAACCCGGGCCTTCCGCATAACGCGCGGATGCTCTAACCACTGAGCTACCCTGGCTGATAACCAGCTCGGCACTTCTCACATAATTTACGTTGGCAAGGTCACCGAGTCTGCATTAAAGCAGCTATATCAAGTGACAAATTTAAACATGGCATAACTCCAAACGGCCACGAAATTTCAATTCAGAAATTTAATTCATCAACCTGGAAATTAATTTAGATAGAATGGAGTAGAAGGTTGATTTTTTACCAACTATGTGAAAAGTACCAGAGCCGGGAATCGAACCCGGGCCTTCCGCATAACGCGCGGATGCTCTAACCACTGAGCTACCCTGGCTGATAACCAGCTCGGCACTTCTCACATAATTTACGTTGGCAAGGTCACCGAGTCTGCATTAAAGCAGCTATATCAAGTGACAAATTTAAACATGGCATAACTCCAAACGGCCACGAAATTTCAATTCAGAAATTTAATTCATCAACCTGGAAATTAATTTAGATAGAATGGAGTAGAAGGTTGATTTTTTACCAACTATGTGAAAAGTACCAGAGCCGGGAATCGAACCCGGGCCTTCCGCATTATGCGGAAGGCCCGGGTTCGATTCCCGGCTCTGGTACTTTTCACATAGTTGGTAAAAAATCAACCTTCTACTCCATTCTATCTAAATTAATTTCCAGGTTGATGAATTAAATATCTGAATTGAAATTTCGTGGCCGTTTGGAGTTATGCCATGTTTAAATTTGTCACTTGATATAGCTGCTTTAATGCAGACTCGGTGACCTTGCCAACGTAAATTATGTGAGAAGTGCCGAGCTGGTTATCAGCCAGGGTAGCTCAGTGGTTAGAGCATCCGCGCGTTATGCGGAAGGCCCGGGTTCGATTCCCGGCTCTGGTACTTTTCACATAGTTGGTAAAAAATCAACCTTCTACTCCATTCTATCTAAATTAATTTCCAGGTTGATGAATTAAATTTCTGAATTGAAATTTCGTGGCCGTTTGGAGTTATGCCATGTTTAAATTTGTCACTTGATATAGCTGCTTTAATGCAGACTCGGTGACCTTGCCAACGTAAATTATGTGAGAAGTGCCGAGCTGGTTATCAGCCAGGGTAGCTCAGTGGTTAGAGCATCCGCGCGTTATGCGGAAGGCCCGGGTTCGATTCCCGGCTCTGGTACTTTTCACATAGTTGGTAAAAAATCAACCTTCTACTCCATTCTATCTAAATTAATTTCCAGGTTGATGAATTAAATTTCTGAAGTATATATTGTCTCAAAATAGCCCGAAACAATATATACTTAAATTTGAAAACCCATGTACTCATTTTTAAGTACATTGGCATGTCAAACGTAGGGATATTGGGATTCTTATCGGTCAATCCCATTTTTCAGCATGTCAGTGTACTCAAAAATGAGTACATGGATTTTCAAATTTAAGTATATATTGTTTCGGGGCTATTTTGAGACAATATATACTTATTTTTAAGAACCTATTTTTTACAGTGTACGAGCCCGATGCCTACTGACTTGTCTACTAGTAGAAGTTACGTTTAAGCATAAAAAGAGGCTTAATAAAACTATAAGAAGCATTAAATAAGTAGAATATAAGTAGAATCAGCGCCAATTAGAGGAGAAATTTGAAACTTTTTTTTTAAATTATTATTTGTTCAAACAATTTGTTTAAACATTTTTTTTTTTATATAAGGTCTATGGTAGTGCAAATCGTACTCACGTACGCCACTATTTGATTTTATATTAAAGTTAAAAAAGCATTAGAGCTTTTTAGCCCAGACTGTACGTTAATATAGACAGTATTAAGAAAAAATACCTATATATACGTCTTTATAATGATTATTTTATGGATCGAAACTATTTCCATATCTCCATATGTCAGATGCAATAAGAAATTTTGACACTTGTTTTTTATCTTATTTTATGATAAACTACGTGAATAATGCTAAAAGGCTTCTTGTCTTATTTAATAGAAGTTTACCTCTATGTGTCTTATGCTTTGGTTAAGTGGATTTAATTTCTTTCTTAAAATTACTTTTAATTTCCCATAGATGGAGCTTACAAAACGAAAGAACATATCAACACAGTTGAAAATACAAAAAGTGCAAAGGCGGATACAGATTTAACGCAGCAAAGAAAAGGAATTGAAAAAGGTATGTATTATAAAAAACTGATAAATTTTTAATTCATATAAAATTTTTAATTAGTTTAAATTGACGTACAATCACGCAATTGATCATTTTTATCTTATAAATTTCTAAAAAAAAAAAAAAAAAAAAAAAAAGTTGATTTAGCAAAAGATAGCTCCAAAATCTGCTCCAAATACTGAATTTGAAAAAAAAAAAAAAAAAAAAAATATATATATATATATATATGTAGAGAGACACTCTATAACAAAAACAACGACGCACCAAGAAGGAGTTATCCGAATGGAACAAAAATTGGTAGATGCGATGTACATGCAGAGAAAAACAAATGATTATAGTTTCAGAAAATTTCAACGATTTAATCAAGAGAAATGGGCTTGCAAAGTAAACAAGTCAATAAGGCGTTGATCCACTTCTGGCCCTTATGTACTCAGTTATTCGGCTTGGTATTATTTGATAGAGTTGGTAGATGTGCTCCTGTGAAGTATCGGGCCAAATTCTGTCCAATTGGTGCGTTAGACTGGCAAAATCCCGAGCTGGTTGTAGGACCCTTTTTATGATGGTTTAAACATTCTCAGTAGAAGAGAGATCCGGGGACTGAGCTCAACCCTATTTCACTGAGCCGCCTATTAAGGGTCTTTGAAGTCACTGAAGTGCCAGTTGCACATAGGATCGACGATAATGATGAATTGGGGCTTGATTCCATCCAAACCTGTATGTATGTCAATTTGTGTCCAGTTTGCATTACTCCTTCTTGGTGCGTCTTTTTTTTTTTTTTTTTTGTTAAAGAGTATATATGGGCATAAGTGTATTTTAATGTATAAATCATTAGTGAAATACTCCAGTATAAATATATTCTAATATATATTTTACAATTTTATTATTATTATTATTATTATTATTATTACAATTTTGTCACAAATTAATCAAACTAATGACATTTATGGCTTTGAGGTTGATTGTGCAAGCTATTAAAATACGTTTTGGCGAATTCGAAATATGTTATTGATTTTTCATTGAATGTTTCTGATAATATATATATATTTAAATAAAATACATTTTCTGAGCCGCTAAAATTTCTAATTCATTCCGTAATATTGTTAGAACCCGCGTAATTTCACACAACTTTTTTGAAGAGTAGTTTCTTTTTATGTCATCATAATTACAAAAAAAAAAAAAAAAAAAAAAAGGCAAGTACTAACAATAACACGGATTAAATTAGAAATGCTTACAGCTCTGCTGTTTTTATTATTTATATACGAGTAACTTGATGTCTACATGTTGTTAAACATGGCAGAAATAAAAGGAATTTTCAATATTACTCCACTGTATTTGATAGAAGAATGCATGTAAATTTGTAGATAAGTAAAAATTCTAAAATATCATGAACACATTATTTTATCACACCAAAATATCTTAAAGCAACGACATTGTCAACTAAAATATTTTAGCATATTGCAAATAACATTCCTTAAACTATTATGTGTACGGAAAGTTCTATCATTTTAAAATTTTCGATGCCAGATACCATCTTAAAAATTACTTAAATGTTGCCTTGGATAAATTTCCGTGTTAGGTTTAAACTTCAAAATCACAGAATTTTTCGGTACACCCAATATATGTAAATTATTTAAAAAGTCTCTATGTTGGTGTAAAAATTAAATGATCTATTTTATATTTCGTTTAAATATAAATTGTATAACCAATTGCAGCACATTTCATCCACATTAAAGTTCCTTTTTTTTTTTCTTTTCATTATTGAATTAAGAAAGAAAATTAATATTTTCATTAAGGAAAAAAAAATAAATGCTCTGATTATATCTTAATCATAAAAAGGTAAAATATAAACTCCGAATTTATTGAAAAATAAAGCATATAAGATTACAAAAATAAAAATTATTACAAAAATAAATATAAAGTTAAAGCAAGTTTGTTTTGAAAACTGTAATTTACTATTACACAAGATTTTGTTATATTTATAAGCCTAATGATAGCATTGAATAAAAACCAGAAAGAATCGAGCAAAATTTATATATTAAAGGAAATATTTGTTAATATAATGTACTAAAATCTGTAAAACAGACACTTTAAAACACGTATATTTAAATATATATATATATAAAATTAAAAGACATATTTATATTAAAATGCCTTTTCAAAGCTTTTATAAATGATTAAATGACTGATTTTTAATCAGTATCTTTTTTATGAGATATGATATCTTATATTATAAAGTGCATTTGAAAAGAGCAAAATTGTATCATTCGTATATTTTCTAAAAGAGAGATATTATTTTAAATTATTTTACAAATATACATGAAAAATATTATAGAACGAAACAGTTTATTAAAAATTTCAAAATCTCGAATGTAACATTTTGTGCTTTCATCTCGTTAAATGTAGTTAGATATTCCGTATCTATATTAGCTATTATACAAAAACTGATTAAATCTTATACTATTAAGTGAGCAATATTTGTATATTTCACTGTTCTCGAAAACGGTAGCTCGGACAGTCACGAGATTTAACACAAAGGTGCCCCCCGAAGAGTCATTGCGCACATCGAAGTCAGATTTTCGAATTTTCGATTAGTTTTTTCTTAATTAATTAAAATTTGAAAATAATAACCTTCTAATTTCTGAAAAATAAGCCATTTAAATTTTAACATTTTATCCATAATTTAATTGTTGCCAATTTTTTTTTCGACAAAATAATAATAATAATAATAATAATAATAAAAACGTAAATTTATTTAAAATGAGGAAAATAAATCAGAAAGATTAGAAAATAAATTAGAAATATCAGTCGTATCGTTACAAATAAGATACCAAATGAAAGGGAAAATTTTTGTAAATCCGATGCATTAAACAGCTTATCAATCGGATGATTAGTTTTTTCTTAATTAATTAAAATGTGAAAATAATAACCTTCTAATTTCTGATAAATAAGTCATTTAAATTTTAAAATTTTATCCATAATTTAATCGTTGCCAATTTTTTTTTCGACAAAATAATAATAATTAAAAAAAAAAAAAAAAAAAAAAAAAAAACGTACATTTATTTAAAATGAGGAAAATAAATCAGAAAGATTAGAAAATAAATTAGAAATATCAGTCGCATCGTTACACGTTATAAATAAGATAGCAAATGAAAGGGAAAAATTTTGTAAATCCGATGCATTAAACAGTTTATCAATCGGACAATTAGATTTTTTAAAATTAACTAAAGTATGAATTTTAGGTGGCAACAGAAGAAGATTGTATGGAAACCGTTAGGAGAAAGAAAATGAAAAATCTGCTTCACATTAAGTCACATGATTTTTAAGTAGGATTAAAAATTGCAGTTTTCAAATTCTTTTAAATTTTCTCTCACGAACACAAAAATATAATGTACAGCCTGTACCCCACAAGACCAACTTGCATTTCAAATTGCATCAATTATTTTGGTTAATAAACAAAAGTTATTATTATTTTTTTTTTTCAAATTAAGTTTTATTCTATCTTCGAAAAGATTTATGTGATCATAGATATAATAATATACATAGATCTATCATCCCCATATTATCGTGCAAAGATTTTTGATGCCGAAAAAAAAAAGCTTTGGAATCAGCCATTAAGTGGTATTGAAGGAAAAAAGGAAAAAAAGAAGAAGGAATTGAAACTATATCTGGAGCTTTTCATTTACCTTTAGTAAATAAATTATTCATGAATTTTATTTGCTAAAACATTCGTGTGTATTCCCGTGTGTATTCACTCGGGGAAAGACTGCGATATTTTGGTAAAACCGCCGTATTTTCCCGAGTCAAAAGGAATCACTTTTTTCTCCCCAATGATCAATCTATGTATTATTACTATATCTATGTATGTGATACGATGCATTAATAATTTGGGTTTTAAAAGTTTTTTTATATAGATTATTTAAACTCTATGAACCATATTTTTATTTTATCAGTTTCATTAACAGATCCTGCTGGGCGATTTTTTTAAATTTTGGTGTTGAAGTACACCGAACGTTTTTCGACAAGAAGTTTAATATAGCAACAGCCATTTTAATCTAAGTAGCGCATCAAATATATAAAAACATAAATGATTTATTTTTACACAAAATTTACAGAACAAATGCAGTTTTAAAGATAGGAAATTTATTTCAGCAAGCACTATTTTAAACCTAAAAACCATTAAAAATATAAGCAGAATATAAAGGATTCTTGTGTATAAACAAAAAAGAGTCTGATAAAATTATTAGCAAAATAGTCTTCCCCTTTTCATACCAAAAAAAAAAAAAAAGAAAAAAAGAAAAAAGAAAAAGAAAAAAAGAAAAAGACAAATCCATCGCTAATATGTCGACAAAAATTCAAAAGCCGCCAATGGAGCGACATAATAAAGTTGTGTAACACGAGTTTACCTATTTATTTTTTTTATATATAATAATCACTGTGCTAATTTATCATACAAACAAATGAGCCTCTGTGTGTTACTACACTTGCACGCTGTCGAACAGAAATATTTGAAAACTTCAAATTAATATTTAAATAAATAAATAAAAATATGTTTAATGGGAAATATATATAACCATAAAAAGATTAGTTGTCTAAAATACGGCAGAAATAGCGCTCATAGCATATTGTTACAAGGGATTAAGTCTTATTGTTACAATGGATTAAGTCTAAAATGGTGACAAAAATTCAAAAGCCGCCAAAGAGAAAAAGCCGCCAAAGAATATTAAGGCTGTACTATCCGGTTTACAACCCATGAATTATATATAAACATGAAAAATTAATTGTCTCATGCGACAGACGTAGCTGGTCACAGCATATTGTAATATTTGGCGTGAAATTGCTGTCATTTAATGGTTGATTGCATAAACAAAATAAACATATGAAATAACGTAAAAGCAAATTATATGTTGTCTAAACCCAGTTACATTTGAGTCCAGTCCGAGTTACATGTGAACAACACTATAGGTGTTGTTCACATGTAACTGGGATTCAAATATAAAAGGGAAACTGCAATTTTTTCGATACTATCTATTTCGAAACTGTTATATAATAAGCACCTAAATGGAAGCTCATTGGTAAACTATTGTCGCAGGTAATAGGGACAAGCGCCCGAGTTGCAGTGGATGACCAAATCGCCGCCGAATGCAGCAGGGACCTGGAGCAAACTTTTGAACAATTTCAGTAATTTATTTTATTTTATTTTAATAAAGCTATATAGAAAAGAGTTTGAATTAAATTTAGTGGTCAGCGAAGCGGGCAAAGCCTGCTAGTGTGAAATTAAGATATGAAATGAAGGATAATTCCAAGTTATACATTTTATAAATAATACAAAATATTCCTTGATTGTTTAAATGCATTATAAAAGTGAAGATTATTTTGAAAATATATATATATTTTCTAAAGGATTTGCTCATACTGTTTTTATATTTTAATTGCAAATTTTAAAACTGAAAAAAAAAAAAAAAAGAAGAAGAAGAAGAAGAAAGAAAAGAAAAGAAAAAACAAAACTAACTATTTTGTGTTAATTTATTATTTGCATCATTTTTTTTTTTTTTTACTCAATGTTTTTATTCTCTTACTAGCCGCATTCGGCGACCAGCTGATTCGCGATCCTTGAAAAGTTCGACTTTGCGAAACTCACGCTTGGTGGCGCCTGCGGCGCCTTTTTCCCGTTTCAGGTCCTTCAACAGCACATCGACATATAGTGAAAATAACCTTATTGAAAAATTTAATCGCAGTAAATTCCCGCTCGATAGCGCCCTTATCCCGTTCCAATATCTGAAACAGCCTGTTCGCTCACCGTGTTACAATCTTTCAAAATTCTGACTTTAGCAAAGTCCAGCTCGGTGGCGCCTGCGGCGCCTTATCCCCGTTTTAGAACTTACAACAGCTTCCATGCTCATACCGCAAATAGATTTGAAAATTTTAACTGTAGCAAATTTTTGCTGTGTGGTGACTAAGGCGCCGCTTTCATGATTTGAAATAACCTGTTCGCTCACAATATAAAGGAATTTGAAAATTCTGATCATGGCAAATTCGCAACCCGGTGGGGGCTACGGTCTCCCAATTTTTCCCTATAAGTAATTTACTGATAATCAGAATTGGAGATATTGAATTATTCAAATGTCAAAGCGCCCTCTGACGATAGAGATTTACAATATGTACTCCTCAATTTCAGTTTAAAAGACTTTTAAAATGATATTTTACCTATGAAATTATGTTAATTAGGAGCTCAGATACAAAGGTAATATAAGCATTGTTATAACAAAATTTGTATCTGATTTTTTCGTGGTTTTTTTTTAAACTTGCGTGTTGAAAATCCTTAATACGAAATCTGAATGGAGTATCGGAATTCGAAAGCCTGCATCATAATTAGAATTGGAGATATTGTAATAAAGGTGTTCTGGCTTGTCTGTGGTTTTCTTTGAAACTCCCGTACGGAATTTAACGTCTTATAGCAGTTTAAAAGTCCGTAATATTTCAAATGATGTGTTATAAGTAATTTAAGCATAATTAGAATTCTAGATAATGAATTATTAAAATATCAAAGCGCCGTCTGGCGACAGAGATTTGCAACATATACTCATCAATTCTAATTCAAATAACTTTTTAAATGATATATTACTTATGAAGTTATGTTAATTAGAAGCTGAGATACAAAGCTAATATAAACCCTTTTATAAAAAGATTTGTGTCCGACTTATCCATGGTTTTCTCCAAAACTTGCCTAATTCCGGGCTATATAACGTTAAAAAGCCTTAGTATGATATGTAAGCAGAAATTGGAATTCGAAACTCTGCAAAATATTAAAGAATAAAGGTGTTCTGAGTTTTCCGTTGTTTTCTCCGAAATTCTCGTTCTTTTTCTACATCTTTTCCCCTTCGCCCCCGCTTTCCGTCACTAATAATAATTTTCACTCGAAAATATCCGCAAGCGATTTACCTTGCCTTAAAATCTAATTATACTAATTTCAAACACTGTAGCTTTTTTTTTTTCGCTCCTTTTCCCCCTCCCTCAATCCCTCCCTAATAATTCTACTCTTTCAAAAATATTCACAATCGAATTATCGGGCATTAAAACCAAATACTACGAAATTTCAACGGCATATCTCAATTTAAAATACTGCAAAATATAAAAGAAAACTTAATCTTTTCCCAATATATATGTAATTTTTTTGTTTATTCATATATTTTCATGAAAATTGAACAGTAGCTTTATATTATGCTGTCTAAGCCGAATATTCATTTAAATGTAACGTAAATGAAAATTTGAAAAAGTTTGAAACCCCCCCCCCACTAAAAATCACGTGATATCTTAATTGATTACAACCATTTCCTTTTTCATCTCAGACAGTCGTCTGCCTGTTGCCAAACAAATTTCATACTTTAGTTAATTTTAAAAGATCAAATTGTTGTACCGTTAAGCCGATTGCACTCTTAGATTCGGAAAAATGACCCCTTTCATTTGGGACCGAGTTTGTAACGATAGGACTAATATTTCTAATTTATTTTCCACTTTTTCTGCTTTTATTCTCCTTTAAAATATGTATTTTTATGCAATCGCGGTGAATTCTCAGTCATTGAGATAGCTTTTTAATTAGACATAGGTATACATTTTAATTAATATCTCTGGAACTATTAAAATTTTTAAATTCTGTTTTCAGGAGCCTATCGGGAAGACTTCGGTGCACCGCGTATGTCAAATTTTGTACTTCTGCGTTCAGTAGGGGCTGAACGTATAGATTCACAGAGAGACAGACAGACATCATTTTATATTATCCTAGCCGCCTTCGGCGACCAGCTGGTTCGCGATCCTTGAAAATTCCGACTTTATGAAACTCCCGCTCGGTAGCGTTTGCGGCTCCTTTTTCCCGTTTCAGGTCTTACAACAGCTTATTGACATATAGTGAAAGTAGCTTTATTGAAAAATTTAATCGCAGTAAATTCCCGCTCTGTAGCTTGCGGCGCCCTCTTCCACTTTCAACATCTGAAACAGCTTGTTCGCTCCCCATGTTATGGTTTTTCAAATTTCTGAATTTAGAAAAGTCCCGCTCGGTGGCGCCTGCGGCGCGTTATCCCCGTTTTAGCACATACAACACCTTCACGCTCATTAGAATTTAAAATATTGAAATTTAAAAATATTACAGCAACATCTGGCGGTAGAAATTTCTGTAATCTACTGTTCAATTCTAAATCAACAAACCTTTCAAATGATGTATTACTTATGAAAATAATTAGTAGCTGAGATACAAAAGAAAACCTAATCAGGACACATTAAAACGTGTAAATCAGGTAAAATCTCGAATTCCACTTTCGATAATATAAAAGAACTTTAAAATATCTTTCGAACGATGCATTAAAAATAATATAATCATAATTAGAATTTGAAATATTGAAATTTTGAAATATTACAGCGCCAGCTGGCGGTAGAAATTTCTGCAATCTACTGTTCAATTCCAAATCAACAAAGCTTTCAAATGATGGTGTAGGGGAAAGTTGGGGGGGGATACCATTCTTGTTTTTTTTTACTACGAAAAATGTGTTGAAGAAAACCACACATTATTTTTTGTGTAACTACAACATTTATTGAAGCACAAAAAAAACATAGTTTGAACTAATTTTAATGACTGTGAAATTGTTAAAAAAATTATTTACAAAACTCTTACACATCCCGTTTTAGCATACCTGGGTTGGACAAAACGGGATAGGGATTACAACGTTTAATTTTTTGTGTAAAACTAACTGAAAAGCATAATTAACTGGCAAAAACCTGTAAAGCGAAATTTCTGATTGAAAGAACAATGTCTTCAGTAATCAGAGACTTAAAATAAGAGTTTTTATGTTATTATTTACAAAATGGGAAAGAAGACCTTTTATTTAGGCCTATAGCAGAACAAAAGTCGCATATAAAGGTGTCGTCCTCTTCGTCGACATTAGAACACGCTTCGTGAGCCCATTCTTGGCATCCAGAACATTGGATTTAACCTTCACCAGCCTTAGAGTCGACGTACGTGGCATTACAAAATATGCAGGTTTCTCCTCCCTCTGTTTCATTTTCAGACGATGATGACATGCATTCTTGGCTGCTTGCTGAAGGTTTATTAAACTTTTCTATGTTTTGACTTTTAACATCAGGATTAGGCTTTCTTTTGGATTCTTTTGAAGGTCTACTTTTATGTTTGGCTGGACCTGGTAGCTCTTTTTCACCCTCTTTTCCATTTCCTTTTCTTACAAACTTCTCTTTTGGAATGTTTAAGAGGGATTTCTTAGCAGCCTTTTCTTCAATTTTCTTGGTTCTTTTTTGTAGTTTAATCGTCCTTTTTTTTTCTTCCATTTTTAACTTACTCCTATATGGAGATGATGTTATTACTACAGTTTTCTTCTTTCAGCCCTTTTTTCTCGGTGAGGCCTTTTCACTTGAGGTAGAAACAAACTTTGGAGAGATGGTAGCTTAGGTTGGTAACAAGAGAGTTCTAATCCTTTCTCCCCTTAGGATGTTGCAGGTCGGTCTGGACATAGGCTGTCTCCTGACAAGTTTGTTGGTTGGTCTACTCCTACGATGTCCCTTGAAGAAGTTGAAGATTGCTCTTGGTCTTTGCTCATATCAGTCTCGTGCCCAACGCCTGGAGGTTCTTGCTGCAGGTCTGACGTAGGGTGGTCTGTGGTGACAGAGAGTGCAAACAAGTGATCTGGGAAGACGTCGGGATTTTAAGGACTTATGCCAGTTTTTCTAAACCCTTTAATGACACTTTCTGCAACAGCTGCCCGTGAACAGGCTGCGTTGAACAGTTTTGCAACTTCGTAAATTGTGGCGCACCTACCTGGATGGTTGAACAGTCACTTTTGAACTTCTTGTTCATAATACGTGCTCAGTGGAGCCATGAAACTGACATCCAGGGGCTGAAGGAGATGAGTTGTATGTGGGGAGAAGGTTAGGATGGTTGCATTATTTTCTCTTGACAAATTTACAAGTTCCAAACATTTGGTGTAACTATTGTGTCATCAAGTAGCAACAGCACTGGCTTCTCATGGGTAGGGTTGGAAAATTCTACAATTTTTTTAAACCAAACAATGAAAGTCTCCTTCGTGATCCAACAGGTCTTGTAATACACTGCAAATGATACTGGGAAAGCATCATCCATGAGTCGTGGGTTTTCCTTCACTCGAGGAAATACAAACATAGGAGGGACGAATGTACGGCATAAAAAATCTATATCCCATTTTATCCATCTCATAAGTGTCCCGTTTTGTCCAACTCCGACACTTTTCAAAACAAAAATGGCTGATTTCTAAACGTGGAAGGAAAATTAGATAGACTACACATGAGAATGTTCGTTAATAAATGCTTAATCAAATGTAATACTCACCGGAATTGTATTCCCATATATGTAGGCAGTATAATCTAGAAAACAACGTATGTAAATGGAGAAAGTGCCAAGAAATCACAGTAAAAAAGTTCTAAGAGCTACAACTTTCCATCAACTAGTAGTATCGAAGCGAGACGAACTGAGAATGGTGTAATGATGGCCGAGAACATGTTTCTGTCGTCGTCCGCTCGATAGCAGTACTAGACATGTCCCTAGGCGACGTATCCCGTTTTGTCAGACTATCCCGTTTTATCCAACTTTCCCCTACCTATGAAGTTAATTTAATTAGTAGCTGAGATACAAAAGAAAACCGATTCAAGAGACCTCAAAACGTGTAAATTGGGTGAAATCTCGAATCCCACTTTTGATAATATAGAAGTATTTCAAAATTTCTTTCGAATGAAGTATTTAAAACAATTTAATCATAATTAGAATTTGAAATACACGTATTAGAATATTAGAATAAAATTTTATTTGCAATTAAATGTAAATTAATTTTTTTTTTTTTATTCTCCGAAATTTCTCTCAGTAATCCTACTTATCTATGGTTTTCTCCGAAACTTGCATAATTCCGGGCTATATAACGTTAAAAATCCTTAATACGATATGTGAGCAGAAATTGGAATTCGAAATTCTGCAAAATATTAAAGAATAAAGGTGTTCTGGGTATTCCGTTGTTTTCTCCGAAACTCCCGTTTCTTTTCTACATCTTTGCCCCTTCGCTCTCACCCCTCCTTTCCGTCGCTAATAATAATTTTACAATCGAAATTATCCGCAATCGATTTACCTTGTCTTAAAATCTAAATATGCCAACCAATTTCAAACGCTGTAACTTCTTTAGTTTTTGTCCCTTTCTCCCCTCTCTCAAGTCCTCCCTAATAATTGTACTCTTTCAAAAAAATTCACAATCGAATTTTCGGGCATTAAAACCAAACAGTACGAAATTTCAACGGCATATCTCAATTTAAAATACTGCAAAATATAAAAGAAAACTAAATCTTTTTCCAATAAATATGTAATTTTTTTGTTTATTCATATATTTTCATGAAAATTGAACAGTAGCTTTATAATATGCTGTCTAAGCCGAATAGTCATTTAAATGTAAGGTAAATGAAAATTTAAAAATGTTTGAAAATTGCAAATCCCCCCCCCTCCACTATAAAACACGTGATATCTTGATTACAACCATTTGCTTTTTCATCCCAGACAGTCGTCTGCCTGCTGTCAACTAAATTTCATACTTTGGTTAATTTTAAAAAATATAATTGTTGTATCGATAAGCCGCTTGCACTCTTAGATTCGGAAAAAATTTCCCTTTCATTTGGTACCAAATTCGTAACGATCGGACTAATATTTCTAATTTATTTTCCACTTTTTCTGCTTTTAACTCCGTTAAATATCTATTTTTATGCAGTCGCGGTGAATTCTCAGTCATTGAGATCGCATTTTATTAGACATGGGTCTACATTTTAATTAATATCTCTGGAGCTAATTAAAATTTTTAAATTCTGTTTTCAGGAGCCACTCAGGAAGGCTTCGGAGCACCCGAATGTCAAATTTTGCACTTCTGCGTTCAGTAGGGGCTGAACGTATTGATGCACAGACAGACAGACAGAGAGACAGACAGACAGACAGACACAGACGGACAGACATACGTCTTCTTTTATTATTATAGATAGATAATAGATTTATATTGTTTTTCAAAGAACACTCTATTTTATCAGAAAAAATAGAGTAATAGTTTTCAATAAAAAAAATAAAAAATAAAAATAAAAAAATCTTGGAAATTTGTGATCTGCAACGATATGTTACTGCAATTTAATTTTGTATAAGATACGCGATATCGCAATGCGCAGCAACATTATATGAAATCTAACCGAACAAAATGTAAAGTGAAAAGGTCTTTCTACTTTTTTATTTAGAAAAAAAATGTATATTTCTTGGGGTTTTATCATCTAATGACATGAAAAGGTAACATTAATGTGATTTAGTGATTCATAAAAAATTTCAGCAGCGTTTTAATTTTGTGCAAGATGCTATTGAATTGATATGCTATTAAAATTTTTAGTAAATTTTATGAAAATTAACAAAATAAATGGATTATTATTATTTTATTTATTTATTTATTTATTTTTTATATTTTAATTTCAACGATTTTTGTGTATATTTTCCTCATATTGATTTGTATATTTAGAAATTTTCATAAATTGTTACGTATTTTTTTTTTTTTTTTTTTTTTTTTTTTCAAATTTTATATTTTAAAAATTATATTAAGAGAATACTTTACCTGATTCGACTGGCTGTCTAATCCAATTTTGTTCTATGGAGAAATTTGTTTTATAAATATTCATTACCTAACTTTTTTTTTTTTTTTCAATTCTGTCTTCTGTCTTCACATATAGAAAATTCACAACCATTAAAAAGGTTTCTCGTTTTCCAAATATTTATTTTCCATGTTTTTAATATTTTGAAACTATAAAGGGCAAAATATGCTCTTAGTTAATTTTTCGCATTTTACAGATTTATAACAAAGTATTAATAAATTAAAAGTAATTTTTGGAAAAGATAAAACTTTTTAACATCTGTGAATTTTCTGAATGAGAGAATAGAATTAAAAAAATAAAAATAAAAAAATAAGTAAAAATAAAAATAAAAATAGGTAATAAGCAATAAATAATTTAAAAATCAAATTTCTCAACAGAATAACATGGGATGAGACTGCTAGTCAAATTAGGTGAAATATCCCCCTTAAATAAAACAATTATTATATATTCCAATATTTATTGTAATCTATTTTTTTATATGTTTAATAAGTTTTGCATTTTTTTTATTTTTTTTAGAAACCAGCGGTCATCCTGGTCAAAATTTTATGTGGATTCTATTGTTCCTATCTTTTGCCTTGTATGATGTTACAACATAACTTGAGAATAGATCGACGAAGACAATCATGTGTCATTATAAATTCATTTACATAATGCCAAGATACAAAACCAGTCATCCCTCATAACTTCAATTTCGCTTTGGAAATGAAGAAGATTGAAAAATATATCAAGATCACGGAATAAGAAAGCTTTTTCGGCAATTACCTATGCTTAAAAATGTGAGAAAAAGTGATATGATAAGTGGGTGATAATACATGTTGAGTAGAATTTATTACCTAAAAATATAGATAATTGCGAATCTGATTTCTGATGTAAAAAATGTGAGTCTCGTGCAAAGTTAATTATTTCATAATTTGTTCGGTCCCTGTTCTGTTAATAAAAGAATATGTAAAGATAAGTGAAAAAAGAATGCAAGCAAGTGATGGAAGTATATAGTTTATCATTAGTAAGATTATAAAGTTAAAATTTTAGAAATTACAATGATTTCTAATAAGAGACTGAGTAATTATAACGTCTAACCAAATAATTAAATTGTGTTTAATACATGATCAAATGAGCTTTATTAATCTCTAGATACAGAACCTAATGTGTACCTTCTTTTTTTTTTTTTTTTTTTTTAAATCATTCCAAGAAAAACTGCTTAGTGCAATTGCGTTAGATGAAGGAGATTACGACCAGAATGCTACACGAAATATATTAACATTTATTCAGGAATGAAGAGCTTTAAAGAAAACACAAGGATATAACATTTTTAATAAAAAAGGATATTGTGTTTTTTAATTTTCCCCCAGTGTTACAAAATGACCATTCCAAAATTTATGGGAATGAATAATAATAATAATACACATTTATGGAGCATTCAATACTTTTGCGTTTCCTTTTTTTTATATAAAATCCCATGTAAAAAAAAAATTCTGTAAATAAGAACTGATTTAAAATGCTATCGAAGCTGTCAACGGTGTACATAAGTTGAAAAAAAAATGACTAATACGAATACTTCTCAGATGATCATGAAATTCGATATGTACGTTTAATTTTACATTGTTATGTATTTATATTTGCATGCTATATACAGTGGTGGACATAATTATAAGTTCAGCTATACTTTGGCGATTTAGTAGTCGAAAAGAAATATAAATCAATACAAAACCCATATGGAAAATTTTAAATTAATTTTTAAGAGCTTTTAATATCGATATTTTACAACAAATATATCTCATTTAGGAATATAAAACAAAATATGAAAAAGTAGCTGGACATAATTATAAGTTCAGATAAAGTTTCATCGGAATAAATTAAATATACTTAGAAATTAGATTCTAGTGTGGCCTCCTCTGTGTTTAATGAATTTATAAATACGTTCTGGAGATTTTACAAGGTAACTAATGGGATTTAGGTCCATACTTTTATAGTTTTGTCCTTTAGTTCTTTTACAGATTGAAATTGTTTTCCAGGCGCATAAACTTTGCGCAACATCATTCCCCATAAATTTTCTATAGGGTGAAGATCTGGACTGCATGCTACCCATGCACTGTAATAATGGTATGTATTTATCTTCAAGCCATGATTTTGTCACTTTTCAAGGGTGTATGGCTTCATTGCCCTGTTGTAGAATAAAGTTCTCATAAGTGACTGAGCTGATTCAGGATGGGTAAATAATTCAGTTTCTAATAATTTTACATATATATCCCAATACATATTTGTGGAAATCCACGCAAAAGGCAAGACACCTTCAAATGAAACCTCTTCCCATGTCATGAATGTTCCTCCACCAAAATTTCTAAAATATTTAATCTGTGTCTCTCTCCTTAAATCATGCCAATAATAATGTACCCCATCAGGACCACAAGGATTGAACTTCTTTTCATCGGTGAACATTACTGATTTTCATTCTTTTTCATAATTCATGTACTTTTTTGCAAATTCTATTCTCTTTGTTTTATGATTAGCTTCTGACATTGGTTTGACTTTCTTTTTCACCCACACTACATTTTTTCGTCATGCAGAATTCTTTTAGGATGTCTTGGAGTGACAGGGAGTTGTAGTGAACAGTGTATTTCATTTGAATTTAGCATTTCATTTGTTGCTTTTTTCACAATCAATTTTTTTTTTTTTTTTTTTTTTTTTTTTTTTGACGCTGCGTTATGATTGGCTTCATTTTCGGTCATTTTAATGTGTTATATTTTTTTCACTTTTTTGGTATGATTATTAATAACACATAGGTAACGTCCAGTCTTCTTTCCTAAATTGTCTGTGTAATAATCCCATCTTGATATATGCATCAATTTGAGCTTGTTCTGTGTACTGTTAAAAATTTGAACAGAAAAATCTATGTGATATATTATCTTAAGTCTTACTTAAAAGTACAGAGAAAAAATAAATGGAGTTGTAAAAAAATTTATTTTATACATTCATTTTTAGTAACTAATATTATTTTAATTAATTATTGGTGAGAATATATTTCGTACTTGGAAAAGTAGAAACTGTCATTTTTAATTTTAATTAAATAATAAAATTAGGTAAAAATACAGAATAAAGATTAAGAATCTCAATTATTCACTTTTAACTAAGAATTACTGCAAATTTACGGAGACTCTGGACAAAAATTTACATTAAATTTACAGAAATTTTTAACAGTAATGTCAGATAGAGTTTTTGGTTTAGGCATGTTGAGCTTAGTATTGAAAGAAATAAATTAGCATATGACAGTATATTCTAACTGATATTTCTAAATTCTTTAATTAAATACCATTTTTAGTGCAATTTTTATGATATATGAGGATTTTTTTAAAGTGAACTTATAATTATGTCAGTTCAATATATACATAAATTTTTGTATAACTTATATTTTGGCATTTACCCTGTGTGAAAACACGACATTAGTGTTAAATGCTTATTTTAGTAGATTTAAATGAAGTGAAAGATATTTTATAACAAATACATTTGCGCAAATTATAGTTTTACAAGATTTTGAGTGTGAACTTATAATTACGTCCACCACTGTGTGAATCACATTTTACTTTGTTACACACAATGATGCCTGTATAATTTAAAATGTATGTATTAAAAACTTTGATGCATGAGTTATTAAGCAATCTTGTAAATAAGTATTTGGTACTTTTATTTAATGTATTGAGATTTTTCTTCTGTGATTTTCTATTAATATATATATATATATATTAAATTGTTTCGTTAATCTTGGTATATTATTGTTTCAGTTTTCGAAATATTAAGATGTGATATTCGAAAATCCAAAGAAGTTGATTATTATTTATTTATATTTATATAATTTTATATTTATATAATATTATATTTTATATTTTATATTTATATAATTTATAATTATATTTTTTAAAATAAAAATTTAAATAGGATAGAACAGAAACACAACTATTGTGAATTTGAAATGATTTATTGTATGCGGATGATTATCGTGCATAATCTTAAAACTGTTTCATATTAAAACGTAAACCAAAAGGGTATCATCCAATTACAGTTGGCAGAAAAATTATTCGAGCTCTAGCAATAATTCCTATTTAAAACATGTATACTTAATAAATCCTTATCGACTCAAGTTTTTCGTCAGTCTAAGAACATGATTCGACAAAGATTTATTTAACAAAACAGTATTAAGTGTATTTTTTTACACAGGAATTATTGCTAGCGCTCGAATAATTTTGTTGCCAATAGTAAACTATGATATAAATATTTATTATTTAAGAAAAATTATTACAATCGATATTTTGTTTGATGATATTTCATTTTTCTAGATTCTATAGCCCATACATTGAATTTTACATATTAAAAATTTTTTCAAGTGTATTTTATTTTCTGTACACAATCATTTATTTTACAAAGTTTCATAAAATAAAGAAGTCAATGCTCGAAATATTTTTTATTAGAAATCAACAACATATAATTCAACAATATATACATGTTTGTTTGTTTGTTTTCATTTATTTATTTATTTATTTATTTTATTTATTTTTTGTTTACAACTTTTTGAAAGACATGTATGTATTTTTATATTTAAGGATGCATTAGTAAATGTATTTAGCTTTCAGTATAAAATCATTAAAATTACAAACGTTCAGAAAAAAAATCACCGAAATATTTCTAATTATATATATATATATATATAATATTTCATTTAATGAGTCATATTTAATATTTTTCTCTTTATTAAAACCTGTGAACAATTTAAAAAATATTATATAATTCATGTATATATTTAAAGTTAAATTCCTATTTTTATTTAACCTGGTGAAACGTGCAGCTATTTTTACGATATTTTTAATGCAAAATTCTTTTTTAACTGTTACCATTATTATTATTATTATTTTTTTTTAAGAAAATAAAAACAGTAACTCACGTTACATAAAGAAATTCTACGTAATATTTCTGCAAAAGTATGGAATAAAATTTTCTGTAACTAATGATATGATTTTTGTGATGTATAGCAAGTTGAATGAGGATCTTGTTTGTAGATAGATTTATGTATATATAATGATAAATAAAATTTTTAAATAATGTATGGTTTTTCTTTATTTATCTACGGTTTTGGGAAATAGGAACACCTATAAATGATTTTAAAAATAATGAATGTCCAATTACCAATATGTTTCTTTTTTAGAGTGAATTTTGTAACTCATTTTCCTTTCTTCATTTTTTTTTTTCTTTTAAGTATTTCTTCTAAAAACATGCAAAAATTTTTTTATTATATATATTCATATCCTAATTTAGTTTTTTAGCTTTTAATTAAGAAGTGATCAATCTTTGATAATTGACGTAAATCCGCAGTACGTTTTTAGAACAAAGTGAATAAACAAAACAAACGCTATTATCAGTAGGTTTAATTAATCTAAACGGGATTTTTAATGTTCTCTTCTTTATTTAAGACTTATACATTGTTACAAATTTCTGAAGAAGAAATAGTATAATAATACGTAAAATTGCAACGAAATGTAGCGCAATTAAACAGGGATTTTAAAATGTATATTATATGTATTAAAAAAAAAAAAATACATAGTAATTATTAATTTAACTAATTGTTAGCAGAATGATATTAGTGTGATTCCCAATACTCTTTCTGAAGTAGATATTTTCATCTTTAAATTTTATCATCATTCAAGTATATAACATTAGCAAAAAAAAAAAAAAAAAGAAGAAGACAATAATGTTTGTGAATCTAGATGATTTATTATTAATTGAAGCTATTTTCAATTTACAAAAGATTTCAATAGCGAGTAGGTTAAATTTACATAAATTATTTACAAAGAACTTGATAATTTGAAGCCTAATTTTGTTTTGCAAGGCCTTTATTTGTTATTTTAGGATACATATGATAATGTCAAGGCTCATGTTTGATTTTTTTTTAATGAATATACATTTTTTTTTTTCTCTTTTTAAATTTAGAGAGAATGCTTGTTAAATATTATTTAAGCTTTTTCGAATAGTTATTGTCAAATATGAAAAGTTAAAAACACAACTTTTTCAAATATTCCTTTCATATTCGTTTCCATAAATGTTAACTTTTTAGAACATTTATACCTTTACATAGTATTTCAGTTACCTTACGAATATTACTTACGTTAGCACTATTATATAACATACTGCATTATCGAAATATTGAATACAAGCTTCAACAGGAATAGTTAACGTATGTTCTTTTTCTTTTTAGCAGTTTTATCTAGTATTTTAAAAAGCAAAATCATTTTTAAATTCTCTTATATATTATTTATCAATTTGTATTTCCCATATATTCTTTTCAAACATTATATAAGAAAAATTAATGCAACTTAAGACCTGTTTAACATTAAATTAGGGTAAAATGAGATAAGTGTAATTATTAGGATTAATCATAATATTGGCTTATTTGAACCTTTCTTTGTCATATTTAGCCTTAGGAAACTAAATCAAACATGAAACAGTGCTAGTTTGAAAAGTTTGAAAAATTACTTACATTTCCTTCTCCGACAGAAATCTCGTCACAAAATTCGAATTTTTACTATACCTGTATTTGCTAAGTAAACTCTTTAGTTTTTATCAATAAAAATAAATTTTGTATGTAGATTTTAAATACATGATAAGATTTTTTTCTCTTACTTAAGCTTTCTGGTTTGTCTGCCAATGTCATCCCCAGGATTTTTTTTTTTTTTTGTGTGTGTCAGGCAATTGTAATCAGGTTTTTACACTTCCAACAAACCCCTCAAGTGCATAAAGTACATTTTTTTAATTTTTATTATTTCTGTTATGCCTTTAGATTTTCAATGAAAACTAATATACTGATATTTTGTTTGATATCACATTGGGGTAAAGTGTTTAAGATATAAAATGCTAGTTCGAGACTCACAGAAAACTTGGCCAATCTATAACGAGTTAATTTTAAAATTTTTAAAGTTTCAGATTTTTTAGGATTTTCACTATCTGGAAACCTATCTTACATGTCCTTTAATGTGTTAATAAATAGTTATAATAATTCACAGTTACACTTGTTCAGTGGGGTAATTTGAAAAACGAAACAGAAATTTTTCATCTTATTTTTCTTCATGTGGTATATAGTTAATCATTAAATATTTTTAAGCATTGCTGGGAAAGTAATAGTACTTTTACTTTTAATTCAGCCAAAATAATCTTCAGGCTCATATTTGCATTACGTTGATTTTCTTGAATCTTTCCACATTTATAAGAAATATAAAAACATCATTAATAGCGATTTGGCGGTAACACCTCTATCTAATTTTTGAAAATATTACTAGCTCATAATTACATTTTACTTCAGAAAATTTTTGTTTCATTTATTGTGTAATTTTTATGGCCTGAAATTCTTATAAAATTGTACTTTTTATTTTACAACAGTGTTAGGTAAAAGACAGTGATTCTTTTATGTGCATTAAAAACAAAACATTATTTTTGATAAAAACACAGTTTCCCAAATTTTGGTCAAAAACTTTTTTATTGTTATTAGAAGAAAGTAATTTTGAAATCTAATATATGTATTTACACTGAAGAGCCAAAATAACTGCTACATCTAATATCGTGTAGGACACACGCTAGCACGCATTTCTGCGTGCTAGCGTGGCATGCTTAGTATGGTCTCGACAAATGTCTGAAGATCTGCTGGATGAGGCAATCCACACCATGAATCGTACAGAACAAATCATAAAACCATGGAGTGAGAGGGAGGAATATGTTCTGAACAGCATAAATCTAGGCATCCCAGACAATGTTCATGTCTGGAAATTTACGTGGCTAATGGAGTTGTCTGAAGTTCGTAGAGTGTTCCTGGAGCAACTAGGTTGCAAATATCGACTTGTGGGTGTCGCATTTGCCTGCTGCAATTGTCGAAATCCATCAATATGCTCAATGGGCATGAATGCGTGCAGATGATCGGACAGGAAGTTTATGTATTTGTCACTTGTCAGATTAGTATTTAGACGTTTCAGGGATCCCATATCATGCCAACATTTACATGCTCCATAAAATGACAGAGCCTTCACATGCTTGAACAGTCCCCTGTTGACATGTGGGGTCTAAGGGTTCATAAACCATCCCATAACCTTACATATCTATCCAACTGATGCAACTGGAAACGAGACTCAACACATCACCAAGCGTGTTTCCAACAGTTCAATGGATGTGTTGGAGGGCCCAGGCTACGTAAAAATTTTTGTGTCATGTAGTAAACAACGGTACACGAGTAGGCTTTTGGCACCACAATCAAATCAATAACGTTACGTTGAATAATTCGCAAGCTGGCGCTTCTTGGTTTTCCCAGAAGTGGCATCTACAGCAATTTGAGGAAGGATATACCGTTCATTCATAATTCTTTCTGGCGGCAGCGAAATCGAAGCTTTGATATATTACAGGATTCCCGATATTCATGATACACTCGGGAAGTGGTCGTACGCAAAAATCCAAATTTCATCACTACCTTGGAGGTACTATCTTTTTCTCGTGCACAGATTATAACGCCACATTCAAAGTCGCTTAATATGTCATTGTGACAGCAGGACTTGATCTAGCAGCTACGATTGACACACGGTATTTAATATAAGCACTGCAGACCGCAACGCGTTACTCTGATTGGTTCCATTCCTCTATTATTTGCATATACACGCTTATACCATATATATATATATATATATATATATATATATATATATGTATGTATGTTGTGGCCACCACAAGACTTTCTTCTATACTTTCCTATACAAATTCACGCAGTAGATTTTACGAAATTAAATTTTTATGTATTAAAATTATTCATACTTTTGATGATTAATGCAGATGATTTTTTATCTCAGAGGGGTATAACACTTAATGTTGAATAAAAGCCAATTTGTAAGGACATGTTAAAAAGTTATTTTTCTTTTTCTTTTTAACGAAAAAAGCGATGTCATTCTTTAGTTTTACAAAAACTAAAACAAAATTTAAATATGATACCAATTTTTATGCAATTTTAATGAAAATTCACACCTATGTTTCAAACCACAGAATATTTCCAAACATTCGTTTTAAACGTGTCAACAAATTCTTTTGAAAGAAATCCATATTGAAATTTTACATTACCTGGGTGGTTAGTCACCTCCACAGGGGCGAGCGATGCTCTTACCCCCTTTTTTTTTCTAGCGATGTTGCACACCTTTTCCTTAGTTTACTGCTACTGTTATCAACAATTCATATTAATTTCACAAACATTAGTTAAAACTAACGTTCATTTCGTACATTTATTAAAAAAATTATTCTATATTCCCATATCAAAAGTCATGGAAAACTGAGATGTCAGGGCTTCTGAAAACAATTGTGTCAAATATATAATCGGCACCAAATGAGATCAAAGTCTATCAAAATATTAATTTTGGAAATATTTCTTTCATTGGTTCATGAGATAAAGCGTCCACAAAATTTATAATACACACACATAGAGACTGGCATTTAAAAAAAATATTCAAATCATTTTAAGGACTTTTTAATATATGTAAATCCATCGAAAACCGGAGGTCGAAAATTTTCTGAATCCAACATTTTCTTCTTATATATATACAAGAAAGTAAAAAATATCTAAAATGGGACCATTCTAATCTATTTAATTCTAGTTACTTTTGTCGATAGAGAATGTATAAAAATCGTAAGCCATTCGTAGAAGATATAATATATTTTAATTTAAGGATCTTAGACTTTTTTTTTTCAGGATATGTAGAAAGTGTCAGTTTTAGTGGATCAAACAGCTTGAATTCTTATTAAAATTGCATGAAAATTGGCATGATGTTTAAATATTGTTTCACATTTTGTAAAACTACAAAATGAACATTCATAAAAATTATAATTAAAACGGTAAGGAATTATTAATGAACAAAAACTTTTCAGCATTATCACATGACCTTTGAGATAATTTAAATAAGAATTTACATATCAACATATATTTTGCATTAAATTATTTCTTAAACTACATTCTATAGAGTGAACTATTATCTTTATTAAATATTTTTATTACTTATTCTTAATTAATTTAAAATTTCATATATTTTTGAATTTTTTATGTTTGTACGATATTTTTGATTAGTTTGTCCCAAGAGATTTCTGTATAATTCACTTATCCTGAATAAATATTGGGAATATTTTAATGGAAGCTACAGATTAATATGTAAATTCTAAATTATACTTTCATATGGTTTGAAAAAAAAGTGAAAAGTGTTGAAACACTAATAACTTGATACATTTTTATTGCAATTAATTTGAATGGTCATTCTATAATTTTCTAAAAGTGATAGAAGTTTTAAACAATTACCAGTTTTGTTGAAATTTTAATAAATATACTATCTACTAGTAAGTATTTAGTCCATTTTGAATTTAGACGTTTTGTCAACTATCTGGAAAAGTTCTTTAGGAATCTTCATTAAACTTTAGTAGTGTTACAAACATGGTATACCTCATATATTTCAGCAAAAGTTATGTCATGGAAAGAAAAAGAGGATCAGTAAAAAGTTAAAATTTTCAAAACGTTTCGGATCATCCTGTAAAAAGTAATGCTTTAAATGCGTTTTGGTTGTAGCATAGGATTTGTATTATTTTTCTCCTTATCTGCATAAATATTTATGAAGCTACCACATATATTAATGGAGATACAAAGTTTTTTTTTGTATTGCAAAAAAACAATAAATAAATAAATAATAAAATAAAATATAACACGTAGACACAGCATACTACAATCAGAATGCAAAAATGTTAAATTACTTACGCACTGTGAGCATTTTTACTAAATAATTTTTAACTATACAGCGCAAGATTAATATATATATATATTTATGTATTTGTATAATTTAATAGCCAAAAGTATTGAGCAACTTATATGAAAACCTCAAACAAATATCGTGTAAATTCAAAAAGTTATGAGAGACAGAATGAACAAAATATCAGTTCTCTCAAAATAAAAGATAAACTATATGTGGTTTTATTCACATTTTTGTTTTTATTCAACCAATACCCAATGTACCCAATGGTATTTCAGTGTTCGCTGATTGTAAATAAATATTGATAAAACCGCCTATCATCATTTTTTTTTTTTTTTTTTTTTTTTTTAGAAGAACTGAAATTCCGTTCATTCTATCTCTCACAACTTTCTGAATTTACGCAATATTTGTTTGGGATTTTCATGTACGTTGTTCAATATTTTGGCTATTAAATTATGTAAATGAATATTTTTAAAAGCTAGCGCATGCGTAGTTAAAAAAATGCTCACAATTCGCAAGATATTCAACATTTTTGCAATCTGATTGAAGTATGCTGTGTCTACTATTATGCCAAATTCCCTAAAAATGCCTTTGCACTGGGTCTAATACTCTACGTGTTAAAATTAAAAAAGTGTTTTTTTTTTTTTTTTTCTCATTTATTAAAAAAAAAAAAATTATATCCCCATGAATGCATGTGATCGCCTCATAAAAATTTATACAGATAACGGAAAATTTTTCATATTCACATGCTGCAGCCAAAACGCATATAAAGCATTACTTTTTGCAGTGTGATCCAAAACATTTCATTTTTCGTTTAATTGTTTACTGGTTCATATTCCTTCTTCAGGACATAACATTTACTGAAATATATGAGATACAACATCTTCATTACACTACCAAATTTTCGAGAGGATTTCTAAATAAATTTTCTAGATATTTGACAAAATGTCTAAATTCGAAAGTGTCGAAATACTTATTGGTAGGTAGTGTATTAAACAACTTGTGATCAACTGAAACAGATTCAATCTTGACTTGTGTTGGAACAATTTCAAAGGTATGAAATCCTTTATATTACTAATTCACGATATGATATCTACTCTATCATTAATTAATCATTTTATATATTTTTTATCTATATCCTATACATTTTTCTCTGTATCTTTTGGATAATACCAGTATTTATCAATTGTTTTCTAAATTTAGCACACACACCTTTATCATGTTCACCCAAATCTACAAATATTAATAAAATTTATATTTTTTATGATTTACATTCTTATGTGATAGTAAATTAGGATCCTCATAGAATCTTCCATCGAACATATGGAATCCTCATTAGTTATTTCTTTTTTGAGTCTCTAATTGAATTTAAATTTTTAAAGTTAAAACCCTTTCTCTCTTTGCATATCTATCTATCTATATATATATATATATATATATATATATATATACGATATGTACTTCATTTTTTTTTTTTTAAATCATAATATTATTTAAGATTCCACAGCATTAATAGCTTATTTCATTCTATAGTAACATAAAATAATAATAGTAAAATATACTAAATCTATAACACACACTCTAAATATTTAATTTAATTAAATTGTTTAACAGTTTATGTATAGAAAAGAATAATATATATAATTACAGTGTAACTAAATGCAACAATGTAAGGCCAGAGACTTAATTGCATTAAATAAGTTGTAACAATTTCCTCAAAGTAGTCTATAATTTAATCACTAAAGCTTTTACTTAGTGAACATGTACTTAATTAAAATTGTTTTCTTTCCTTTTATCAAGTTGCTATATTTTAAACTTAAGTCCTACAAAGCGTATGGCGATGATTTTACACTGTGGGTGATTTCAATCTCTCCTCTTGAAAGCTCTTTTCTACAAGTAAACAAAATATGATTAAACTTTAAAAGTATTTAAAACGGATCTCTATAAATTAAATTTACAATACTTATTATTTATCAAGGAAAAATAGAGTTACTCGTGAACTAATTAATTTCGAACACTGTTTAACAACACAGAAGAAGATTCGATAATAATTTTTACTATGTTTTATTTTGATTAAAAACACCATTTCAATGAAAATTTTTGCTTCCGAATTTTAAGATTTAGGCGACAATTTCTGCAAATTGTCGCCTAAAAAAAAATATCAAAATACAATCAAATTACATTGAAATATTTTTATTTATACATTTTGTTTAACATTATCACTATTAAACATTTAACATCACTATTAAACATTTTGTATGCCGATTTAAACAATAACAGGTATGGTACAACAGCACAGAACCCATACCAGTATTATTTTCTTTTTAATTGTACCTATAAAATCGTTGGTTTAACTCTTTGAGGGGCAAGCAAATTTTCTTATTTAAAGTCAAAAGCCACCAGAATTCACCAACGAAGACAAGAAATAAATCATTTCCTCTAAATTATAAAGGAAAAAATTAAAAAAAAAAATTCTGGTTCCAGTTTTTGAAATTGAGAATTGAACTTTACTTTTTTTTACACTATGCAAACGACGCCATGAAAGGGTTAAAGAATAAGAAAATTTTGTTATATTAATAGTGGTACGAGCTTAATATGTAAGGATTAAGTGAGTAGATTTAACGTCGCACTACCGCTACACTGTAAAAAATAAAAGGAGCTTTTACAGCAAAATACCCTGACATCCATATTGCCAGCACATTCTGCTGTTAAATAAGGCAATTTACAGCGGAAACATGTATAAATAAAGACTATTTTACGGTTGTTTCTGCTGTAAATTACTTCTTTCTAACTTCCCCCTCCCTCCATGCACCCATATTGCCGGCATAATATGCTGTAAATCTACCTTTTTTGTCTTTTTTACAGTGTATGCTGTGTGCAATTGATTAATGTCGGAGGAAAGAGGTACTATATTTCAACATTTACAAGGATTTAAAGAAAAGTTGAAAAACGATTTTATATGAGAGCTATTATTATACATTAGAATATGATAAAATATACGACTACTATCAATCACAAAAACTCGTTTAAATTTTGTAACTGCATACGTAAAGCATTTACAAGTGTTATTAAGTTAGAAAGTTGTTTCAAATAATTTTTGCCTAGATCACTCATTGAAAAATATTTGATACATTTTTTGTATATTTAAGAGATTTGTATACTCATAATATATGCTATGAGTGTACAAATCTAGTCGATATGCTCATAATACTCATAACGAATTTTTAAATGCATTATAGCCCTAATATGTCTGAATTATCTTCCTTGACTCTGCTACTACAGTAGCTGATCAAATTATTAGATTTTTTGTCATTTTTCCGATTTTCTAAAGAAATACTAGACTGAATGGCCTGAAATTTCACACATGTAAAAAACATTTTAAAAACTCATATTTTACACTTTCAATTTGGTCCAGAATGCAATTAGGAGACCAACAACATATTGAAGAAGGGCAAAAATACTTTGGATCCCTCTGTATCAAATAAAGCTACAAATGACTTGTAACTCTAATACTTTATTGCACGTACTATGTACAATATTTGTATCTTTTGGAGTGAGAGTTGCGCAATTATTTAGGCAATATACAAATTGTTAAAAAAATACGAATTTTTTTAACAAGTTTTCTGCTAATAACAAGAACGGATTTCCATGAAAGTTTATAAATTTTGGATAAAAATTGACAAAACATTAGACAAACATTATTCTGAAACACACAGATCCAATGTGTAGTATTCGTTCAGAAATGAGCATTTTTAGTAAATATTATTTAATGCGCATGCGCGAAGGATTTTTCTTTCTCTTTTTTTTCATAACTTGAAAGCTAGATATAATGAGCAACTTATGTAAAAACTCATTTGAGTAGAGTAAAAATTAAGATAATTGTCGACGAAAGAACAAGCTAGATTTTAGGTATTTTCTAGAGTAGAAAATTCATAAGGAGTTTTTCAAATGCTGCGTATTTAATTTGAAGATCCAATTATTTCAACCATATTGCAAAAAAAAAAAAAAAATAATAATAATAATAATAATAATAATAATTATTATTATTGTGAAAAACCCTTTATAGGCTTGTAACTTTAACATATTTCTATTTATTTACTAAGATTTGTGAGTTCATAAGTGGTTGTGAAGAAGTATGCATAAAAGGTTTGTAAATAATAAATAAATAAAAATAAATAAATATATAAATATATATGTGTGTGTGTGTGTGTGTGTGTGTGTGTGCGTGTGTGTGTATACATCTGACTAAATAATTGTGCAAGTCTCGCACCAAAACATAAAAACATTGCACATAGTATGTGCAACAACATATTAAAGTTACAAGTTATTTGCAGCTTTTTGCGATACAGTGTGAACCAAAGTACTTTTGCTTTTCTTCAATTTGTTGTTGGTTCCCTAATTGCACTCTGGACTAAATTTAAGAAGGGAAGTATAAGATTTTAAATGTTCATTGCATGTATGAAGTTTCAGGCCATTTCGTCTGGTATTTTATTAGATAATCGAAAAAAAAAAAAAAAAATCTAATAATTTAATCACCCACTGTAATTCTGAATTCTTTTTAAATCATATTTTATGTGAAGTAGTGCATGTAAATATATATATTATTTAAATTACTTAAAGTGCATTTTAAAGATGTAAAAATATACTAACTAAATATTTTACCATTATATCTAATGTATTTGTGTGTCTCTGTACACTAATCATTTCTTACGATTTCAGTAAAGTTTCAAGTTTGATACATTTCATATGATATAGCATACCGAAATTGGGTTTCCTGCTAATACGTATTTCTGTGTTATAGAGATAACCCACAGACACTCACACATAAAGACCAGCACTCAGACTCTCAGACAAGCACCCAGACGAGCACTCAGAAGAACAGCTAAAAACCTGATTTTCGGATTTAGGAGACTTCTAAATATGTAATTCGAATAAACTTCTGTAAGCGCACTGAGCCAACCACTGCCAATACCTTTCCAACTAACAAGATTTATTTGCTTTAAATGCTTTTGTGGTCTATGAATAGTAGTATTTCCTTCAACCAGCGCCTATAGAATTATAGTTCACTCATCTATCGCAAACATAGTTTTGGTCCGCCTCATTGGAGCCTTTAATAATTTGTTTTATGTAACAATAAATAGAAAGGGAAGTTCTGTAAAAAGGCAAGTGACGAAGACAGAAAATGCCCTAAAAGACAAAGAGTTTAGACAAAGGGAACTCGAATTAAAAACGAATCTCATTCAAGATTTGAGAAAAAATATCAATGGTCTTCTACGAAATGAATCTTACAATACTATAAGTGATGAGGATTTAGAGGATTTTCTAAATTCTTTGTCTGAAATCGAGGATCATCTCGAAGAGGAAAGTCTTCTCAATAAATCCTAGTTCTGACCAATTGACTTCTAATTATAGTTCTGTTAAAAATGTTAATTCAAATATAGCAATTATAAAGTTACCTTCTATTGCATTATCGCAATTTCCAGGCCGTTATACAGAGTGGATGAACATTAAGTTATAATTTACCACTCTGATTGATAGTAATAGTCAATTAACTGATTCCCAAACATTATATTACTTACAATTACCTCTTACAAGTCTTGAAAAGCAGTTGCAACATATTGACGATTCTTATTCATCTTTACTCGAAACACTGAAAATACGATATGAAAATAAACGTCTGATTGTACAGGGGCATATTTTAGAACTTTTAAATATTAGTAAAATAAAAATTGAAAGTTCTAAGGAAATAACATTAATAGACAACTTGTTCAACCATTTAAGAGGCCTCAAACAATTGGGATTTGAAAACAATAAACTATCGGAAGCTATTTTAAAGAGTATTGTTTTACAAGAATAGATGATGAATTCCGAAAAGCATTTGAAATGACATTAGAATGTAATAAAGTGCCTGAATGGGGAACTTTCATAGAATTTATTTTGTAACGGAGCCAAATTCTCGAGAATATACAAAATCGCAATGTTTCCGTTGAAAAATCCAAATCCGAAAGTATTCCGAGACAAAAATGTTTCGACTTGCAAAATGATAAGTCTGCACGTTTTTTATGCAATGAAAATCATTTGATATATAAATGCAAACGTTATAGGGATTTATCGGTGCGAGATAAATTAATCCAAGTTCGTAAATTACAGTTAGGTTTCACATGCTTAGGGAAAGATAAAATTTTGCAGTGTAATAAATTAAATAAAATGTTGAGTTGAAAGGGTATTGGCAGTGGTTGGTTCACTGCGCTTACATCATCGGCACCCAAAATAAAAATGGCACATATTCTAATAACAGATGGAGCACTCTCGTTCTCAAAGTCTACAGTTTGAGGCGCTTCATTGCGGGCTCTATATGAGAAATTCTTAAGTACAGAGGAAACAAGCATACAACTTACAGAATTTAACCAAAAACAGTAATTTCTGTACCATATTTAGATAAGAAAAAAAGATTAAAAAAAGTATTTTTCACATTATTTACTCAGTTGACACATAAAAAAAAAAAAAAAAAAAAAAAATCTCATAAATTATGTGAATTTTTCAAAATACCCAAATTCTGCTTGAAGGGTATTTATTGTTGTTAAAAATATAAATTGGTTCTCTTTTCTTGCATAAAATCAAACTTACGGTCCTCAGAAAGATGTTATTTTAGTTCTTATCAACGCAATTTCAACTCGATTCATTGCTTTTTTTACTTACGTTTTCTTTCTTGATACAAAAGATTTCAAATCGAAAATAAATAAATAAATAAATAAATAAATAAAAAATCATTTTGAGATTTTTTAAAGATCTAGAAGAAACTAGATGTAATACTTTTATATGTTTGTTAAAAAAAAAAAAAAAAAAAAAAAAGAGCATATTACGTTGAATGTGTTTATAAATCTAACAGTTTAAAGTAAATTTTGTCATTTAAACGTCTTTAAATAAATGTAATTCTTAAGTATGTCATTAAAAATAAATAAATAAATAAATAAATAAATTACCATTGTTTTTATAAGCTTTTAAGCTTTCAATACTTTTTTTTTTTTTTTTTTTTTTTTTTTTTTTTTAACAGTAAGAATTAATTTTTTTTATACAATTTGTATATAGATTATCGCTATATATATATAATTTAATCTTAAAATTTAATATGATATCTATCATTTATATATATACCATAAAATCAGTTCGAAACCTATACATAAAATGAGAGAAGTTGTATGTAATATTACATTGGAAATGATTTAAATTTTTAATTATATTACACGATCCTAGACACGAGAATGAATGCAATTTTAAATTTGTTTCATATTATTAGCAACATTTTGATATTTTAAATTGAAAATTTTTAACACTGTTTTTTAATGAAATTTCATATATGAATTTCTAAAGATTAGGTAAGATAAATATATATTTTTAAATAAATATTAACACCAAATCACACGTAAAAATCGGAGGATGTGCCAGATTTATAAGAAAATGCTCTACTGTAATAGATTATGAATATCAGTATGCACGTTTCCGATGTCATATTTCTTTCATTGCTATATATAATACAAGTAACTTACTTTTTTTTTAAATGGCAGTTTAAAAATTCCTAACAACCGAGCAGTTTTATTATGAGCATAGATTATTATTATTATTATCATTTTTTTTAATCATTGACTGAATTTAACAGAAATTATTAATAAAAGTTAAGCCATCCGTAAAATATTATAACAGTTACTCAAAAACTAATTGTTGAAGATTATATAAAAGAAACCATAGCCTATGTTTGTTTTCTAAGTAAGAGATATAAAAATTATGTACAAAGAATAAATTATTTTAAGGCGAAAATATTACAGCCTAATATTACATATGAATATATGTGATAGATGTGCTGTGTTCATTAGCATCGGTTTCTATATACATTTCTTGAAATTTCTTTCGTACGTGTTCGCTCAATTTTGTTCAATTATTATTCTTTAACTTGATGTGAAAGAAGAAAAAAATTAATTGGCTTAAATGTGCAATAACGTTTAAAAAATTTTAATATATGGAAATTGCGTTTCTTATTAATAATAACAACATTTAATTCTTAAAATTTCTATTGCGCGTTTTCTTTCAATTTTTTGAAACATATTTTAAAAATTGCTCATATATATGTGTATATATATATATATATGTATGTATGTATGTATTACGTGTTAGGAACAGGGTAAACAAATAAAACACGTTTTCAAGTATTCTGTTTCGTCTGAAATCATAAAGAGCAAAAGCGTCTGTTATAAAGGTAAAACTTGTAATCAGTCATAAAAATATAAACGAGATTTCTCTTTTTAAAGTCACAAAACAACATTTGTTAGATTCTGCATATTAAATATTATTACGAATTTGTAAATAATTGTAGTTATTTTTATGTAAAATCATTCAAAGAGTTTTTGTCAGGTTATAAAATGATAATTTTCTCCATTCTAGTTTGTTTTCGCATTAAAATAGCTCATTTCCTGTTAAAAATACGTTAAAAAGCTTCACCAAGGCACGTATTGGTTTTGGCGCCAAATTTGGCGGCTTTTACGCTCCTTGGCAAGAAAATCATTATTATCGATATACCGAATATGGAAGCTCTAATTTGAATATTCTACGAGTTACCAGAACATTCTCGGTTTTACAGAAGGATATTAAAGGAAAGAAAATGCGACCAAGCAGTCAGTTTTTCGCCAACTGCCTTACGATAAAGCGCTCCTGACAAGTCTCTTGTTTTCAGCGCATTCCTGTGTATATCAATGTTCTGATACAGTTTGTACCATGAATGTGTTGTTATCAGCTGTTATTTGAGCTGTGTTTACTGGTGAAATTTAAGTTGATACTTGGTTTATAGACTTATAATCTTCTCGAATTTCCTGTAAAAAAATTCTTGAGCTTCTGGAAGTTTCGACTTTCATTCAGAGGCAACTAACGCAAGTACGCAACCTAAGTATGCAACAGTATTGAAGAATAACACTGAATAGCTAAAATCGATATAATAATTTAATAATAATTTAATTCGAAATAACCAGTAATTTTCCTTGAAAAGAAAAAAATATACCGCCTCCCCCTAGAACAAAGAAGTAGCCATTCTCTGAAACCCTAAACTAGAAATATAGATTTACGAGCAATGCGTGTAAAATAAATAAATAAGCTGGATAATAAATAAATAAATAAAATAAAATAAATGATTGGGAATTTTTATTCTATACTTTTATAGATTGTAAAACAATATTATGAATATTATGGAGATTGCGAATTCTTTGTTTTCGAGAAATTCTCACTGTATTTCCTACAATCGGATCTTAAAGCAAGATTATAGTTACTAAAACTCGCCTCTTGATTTCGCGTTTATTTAGTAATTAAATTTGACTTTTAAGTAAGTTTAACCTTGATAGTATAGGAAAAAGTTCCTAATTGGGTTCCTAATAGGTAAAAGTTCTAATAGGGGTTTTTAGATCTCGCTACCAAAGGGAGCTCTAGAATTTATACGGATGACATGAAAATATATTTATTAGAGACCCAATTTAGTTTCTAGATGTCAGTCAGTGGATTTTTCCTCAGTGTGTCCCCTGGAAACATTTAATTATGTGCCATCTATATGGGGTACTGAAGAAATACAATTAATCTTGGACGCTACATTCATTTTCGTTGTTAAATTTCATCAATTAATGTACAATTAAAAGTTTTTTGCCTTATTTTCTACATCCAAGTTGTTTTAGTATGCACACAGATTCTTCTTCTTTTTTTTTTTTTCTCTATCACTCAGAAAAGTTTGTAAAATATTAATTCTACACACATACACACACACACACACACAGTCTCGTATTAGGTGGAAAGCGAGGACTGTATGTATTGCCTATCAAACCGAGGACTTCTCAAAAAATATTAATACAAATAAAAAATTAGTGTCGAATGTATTCAATCTGTTAGCATAATAATATTTTGAAATAAAATTTCAAAATATCCTATTACTTTTTAATGCACCTGCAAACGAGGACTTGTTATACACACTGTGTGTAATCCGAATGTCATTACATACAATCAACCGAGGACTTTGTATACGGACAGTCAATCGAGGACTTAGTAAAACGACAATCAACCGAGGACTTTGAAAGCATACAGTCAACCGTGGACTTGAACACACACACAGTCAACCGAGGACTTAGTAAAAGGACAATCAACCGAGGACTTTGCAAACATACAGTCAACCGAGGACTTGAACACACACAAAATTTCAACCGAGGACTTTACATGCTGCCCCCCCCCCCCAGGTGGAGGAATCGTTTGCAGATACTTTCGAAAAAATAAAATTATTTAGGGGGGGGGGCAGAGGGCCAAATAAAAAAATAGAGATAAAACTTTGAAAATTGGCAATAATATATGTATATACATATATATATTTTTTTTTTTTTGGGGGGGGGGGAGGGCGTGAAGATTAGTTTGCCAATACTTTCGAAAGTCTAAAGTTATTAGGTTTAGGGGGAGATAAGGGGAGGATTTTTTAAGATTAGGTTACAGTCTTTATTTATTTATTTATTTATTTATTTTTTTTTTTTTAAAGGGTAAAAGTGTTTTAAAGGGTAAAGATTTTATTGTGGTTACTTTGAAAAGCGTAAAATTATTAGGGGACAGATAAGGGGGGGGAAATTTTTTTAGAGAGATGCAGCTTTAAAAAATTGTATTTGTAAGTTTTCAGAGGTTAGGAGTCGATTGCGAATAATTTCGAAAGTACAAAATTATTAGGGGAGCAGAAGAGGTGGAGTAAATTTTTAAAAATAGAGATACAGGCTTTGAAATTTCGTATCATCGAGTTTTGTGTATAACAAATAGATTGTGAATCTTTGGAAAGTGTAAATTTAGAAGGGGGGCAGATGGGGTTGAGGGATCAAAAATTTTAAAGTAGAGATAAAATCTTGAAAATTTATATTATTATGTTTTTGTGGGTAACAGATAGATTGCGGATACTTTGGAAAGTGTAAAATTATTGGGAAGGCAGATGGAGAGCAAATATTTTTTTATGGGGATGCAGCTTTAAAAATTTGTATTTTTGGGTTTTGAAAAGTTAGGAGTCGTTTGTAGATAATTTCGAAAGTGCAAAATTATTAGGGGGGCAGATGAAGAAGGGACAGGTGGAGGAGACCAATTTTTTAAAATTAGGGATACAACTTTGAAACTTTGTATCATCGAGTTTTTGGAATGTTTCAGAAAATATCAATACAAATAAAAAATTAGTATCGAATGTATTCAATCTATTTGTAAATGTTTTTAATACACCTGCAAACGAGGACTTGTTATACACACTGTGTAATCCGAATGTCGTTACATACAATCAACCGAGGACTTTGTATACGGACAGTCAACCGAGGACTTAGTAAAAGGACAATCAACCAAGGACTTTGCAAACATACAGTCAACAGTCAACCGAGGACTTGAACACACACACAGTCAACCGAGGACTTTGCAAACATACAGTCAACCGAGGACTTGAACACACACACAGTCAACCGAGGACTTTGCAAACATACAGTCAACCGAGGACTTGAACACACACACAGTCAACCGAGGACTTTGCAAACATACAGTCAACCGAGGACTTGAGCACACACACAGTCAACCGAGGACTTTAAATGCACGGGATGGGGGGAAGGGGAGTTGGAATCATTTGCAGATACTTTCGAAAAAGTAAAATTATTTAGGGGAGGGGCAGAGGGCAAAATAAGAAATAGAGATAAAGGTTTCAAAATTGGCATTAAGATGTTTTTGGGGATGAGTAATAGTTTGCCGATACTTTCGAAAGTGTAAAGTTATTAGGCTTAGGGGGAGGTAAGGGGAGGATTTTTTAAGACTAGCTTACAGTCTTTATTTATTTATTTTATTTTATTTTATTTTATTTTATTTTTTTTAGGTTTTAAAGGGTAAAGATTTTATTGTGGATACTTTGGAAAGTGTAAAATTATTAGGGTAAATTGTATTTATAAGTTTTGGGGTCTTAGGAGTCGATTGCGGATGACTTCCGCGCAAATTTAAAAAAATAGAGATACTCACTTGGTATCATCGAGTGCTTGGGGATAACAAATATATTGCGAATACTTTGGAAAGTGTAAAGTTATAAGAGGGCAGATGAGGGGGAGGAGTTTTAACATAGAGATAAAGCCATGAAAGTTGTTATTAGGATTTTAGGGTAACAAATACATTGCGGATACTTTGGAAAGTTTAAAATTATTAGGGGGCAAATGGTGGGGGGGGGGAGACTTTTTTAAATAGAGTTGAAGCTTTAAAAATTGGTAATTATAGTTTTTGGGAGTTTAGGAGTCGATTGCGGATAATTTCGAAAGAGCAAAATTATTACAGGGACAGATTAGATGGAGGAGACAAATTTTTAAAAAGAGAGATACAGTCTTGAAACATGATATCGTCAGGTTTTTCAGGGTAATAAATAAATTGTGAATACTTTGGAAAGTGTAAAATTATAAGGGGACAGATTGGGGGAGGGGGGGGGGCAAAAATTTTACATAGAGATAAAAGTCTTGAAAATTGTTATTATTAGGTTTTGGGGGGTAAGAGAAAGATTGCGAATAGTACTTTCTAAAGTGTAAAGTAATTAGGAGGAGGGGGAGCAGATGGAGGGCAAAATGTTTTAATGGAAATTCAGATTTTTAAATTAGCACTTTTAGGTTCTGGGATGGTAGGAGTCGATTGTCGAAAGCTCAAAATTATTAGGGGACAAGTATTTTTTTTTTTTATTGTATATATATATATATATATATATAAAGGTCATTACTTTTTTTCTTTATTCTAACAGATAGCGCTCATTCCTCTAAAACTTGTTCTTTTGAATCCATGAAACACTTCTTTTTTTACATGATACTTTTTAATTGCGAATTTACATAACTCAAATTAATCTCTGTAATAAAATAAAGTTTAATTTTAGTTTTAAATTTAACTTTTAACTTTCAGGTTTATTAGTTAAAAATTAGAAGAAACTATATAAGCTAAAATTTAAACTAAAGAAAAGTTTAAAAAAAGAAAAAAAAAAGCATAAAGCATTTTAACAAATTTTTTATTTTTATTTAGATTGCAATGGGAGGCGGAAAAAATCGCACCGGAAAAAATCGCACGGAAGAAATCGCACCGGAAAAAATCGCACTTGGAAAAAATCGCACTTGGAAAAAAATCGCACTTGGAAAATATCGCACCGGAAAAAATCACACAGGAAACAATCGCACTCGGAAACAATCGCACTCGGAAAAAATTGCACTGGAAAAAATCGCACAGAAAATAAAACTATATCACAGAACTTATTTCTAAATAGCTGTGTAACATATATATACATATAAAGCAGTGTTGGGCATAATTGATTAAAAAGTAATTGAATTACAATTCAATTACAATTAAATTATAATTATTTTACTGTCAATCGATTATTAAGTAACTGATTACAATTAAATTGGATAAGTAAGTCAAGTTATTGAATAAGTAATTCAATTTATTTGTAATCAAGTGCTTTTTAATTGATTGACAGTAAAATAATTGTAATTTAATTGTAATTCAATTGTAATTCAATTACTTTTTAATCAATTATGCCCAACACTGATATAAAGAGAGAGGGTATTTTATGAAGCAGTTATTTTGTTTCTTTTATTTGAGGTCTGCAATCTTGCAAATTCTCATTTTGTCTGTGCGCAGTAAAAATGGCTGCAGTTAGAATAGTAATCGGGAGGAGGGGGGGGGGGGAGAAATGATACCAGAAAGAATGGCTACGGTAAAAATAGAATTTAGTTAAAATGTAAACGGTAAAAATGGCAACCGGAAAGTATGGCAACAAGAAAAAATGGCAACGATAAATATATAAAAAAAAAGGGTAACAAAATAAAGTAAAACGAAAAAGGATAATTTGAGAATTCTTACTAGCGAATTTTATGCTAAAATATCTCAAGAGTAAAATATATTTCACCTTTGGTACTGATAACATTTTTCGCCGTCAGATATAAATGTGTATATATATATATTTTTTTTTTCCCAAGGGGCTTTGAATATTAGAATCATTCATTTTCCAACATTTTTCAGTCTTAAAGAAGGAATTTTAGCCTTTATTAATATATTTATTCACGTGTTCAATATTTGTGTGATTTTATATCAATGTTAGTTATTTAAAAAAAAAAAAAAAAAAAAAAAAAGAATAAATTAAAATAAGTAAATAAAAATTAAATAATTAATGGTTAAATAAAAAAATAAATAAATAAAGAGTTGAGGATGGGAGGAGATTGGATGCTAATTTTATTTTTTGAGCATGGATAAACAGAAATCCTTCTTTGTGTAGACAATGAGGGAATTAGGAAGGAAATGTTTTTCCTAGAAGCGTTCTCCAGTTTTTTCTTTCATCAGGTAATGTCATTGAGTTACCCTCTCCTATTCCAACCCAGGACTATAGAATACAAGGGCTAGGTCATCCCTTTGAAGATGTGCTTGCCGCCTTGTGACTGACTTTTTCCCCAACCGGATATCTTGTGACGTCACTAGAAACACGCTTCCCGAAAGCGAAATGTTTTGGACACTGGGCAGTTGTTTTGTTCTTTGTCTCATTGTGGAAAACCATGAAGACAGAGAGAAAACACACACTTATTGAATTTATCATGCTTCGATTCTCAACTGTTTTATTTTACAATTTATGTTTTTAAATGCCTAATGTTTTTAAATGCTACCTTGTGCAGTTGCTACGTTTAGTAATACACGCATCGTAACACAAAAGAGAAAACGTATGATTCTTCATATATTTCCACAAAAGAATGAAAATTTATGTAAAGAATGGATGCGAATATGCCAGAGGAAGGATTCAGTAAATATTAAAAAAAAAAAAAAAAAAAAAAAAATGCAAGTGTCTGTAATGACCATTTTTCACAAAAGGATTATATTGACCTGGTAGCATTTTGAACACACAGGCATTAACACATACACACAATAGGAAACCTTAAACTTAATTTCGGCCAATTTTTTATAAATTTTATTTACATTATTTATTGTAAGTAAATAATTTTACTTAAAATTTCAATATCTCGTACTTTATGTCATAGTAAGAATTTACGATATTTGTTACGAAAATATTTAAATTCCTCTGCTTCCTCCAATCGTACAGTAGGTAACAAAAGTGTACGAACGCTAGCAAAAATTCACATTTAAAAAAAGTCCACTTCATACGGTTTTGTTAAATAAATCCTTGTCGAATCCTCTTCTTAGTCAGTCTAAGAACATGATTCGATAAGGATTTATTTAACAGAACCGTATGAGGTGTACTTTTTTATACATAGGAATTTTTGCTAGCGTTCGGACACTTTTGTTACCGACTGTACATTTGATAAAATTTCATATTAATTTTACGTAAATTAAAATATCCTTTTTCATTCAATTAAACAAACATTTAATGAAAATAAAATAAAAATTATAGTAGAAGGCACCTGTGACTGTCCATATAATTTTTAAAAAATATATATCATAGCCACGGAAGTAATTAAAGTAAAAAAAGGTTTAAAATTAACGTAGTAACTGTTGCTAAGAAACACAACTTCATATTTTGATGATGAGAATCAGTTTCTTTTAAACATTTTTGCATAAAATAAAATTTTATATTTTTGCATAAATTTTGCATTAAAGGAAAAAAAAAATACACTATCGGGTGTTGATGTTTATGTTAAGGCCTATTGTCTGCACTAGGGGCCTGAGCCCAAGGAAGGAGATGCCCTAGATGGAAGCCTTACAAAGGGGTTCTAGCACGTAATTTTTCGAGTTTCGGAGAAAACCACGAAAAACTCTGAATGGCTAAGTCGACGAGTGCAATCTGGGATTGAACACAGTACTTCCCGTCTTGCAGCTTCGAGGGCAGAATTTCTCAGCCACTAGTGGGAGGCTATAATTTTAGAAACAACAGGACAATTTTTTTCAGACAGACAAAAAGGTGGATTTTTTTTTTTTTTTTTTTTTTTTTTTTTTTTTTTAAAGACCTCCTTGAATAAAGCTGAATGTCGGGCAAGGCAATATCTGGTATTAAACAAGATAAAATAATATAAATAAAGCTTTCTTGTCTAAAACTAAATTGTATTTAGCACAGACTCTTTTTCTTTTTTCGTTTCTTTTCTTTTTTTAATGGAAAAAAAAAATGATAAATAATAACAAAAAATAAATAAATAAAATCGTTGGGAAAGTTATTATTTGTAGCAACTACTGTTGCGATCTAAAAAGTCAGTTGTTATACTTAATTTACAAAATAAATAAAATTAAAAATAAATAAAAAAGTTACTTCTGTTTTTTTTTTTTTTTTTTTTTTTTTTTTTTTTTTTTTTAACTTAAAATCCTTTATTAATTGTTATGTATGTATATACTTTTTTTATGTTTATACAATAGGTCTAAAAAATGTGTTTTCCCATGGCATATCTATACATTTTCCCGAAATTTGATCGGACTGGTCCATTTATTTATATGAATGCCGTAAAATTATGCCACTTTTACCGAAATTTTGATTTAATGAATGATGATTGTAAATTTATTAAACCATAAATGATTACACCAGATTTCACATTTTCAAAAATCTTATGTTAATTATGCTGGTGTTAAAATTTTACTTAAAAAAAAAAAAAATTATAATTATAGAAAGTAACCTAACGCATAATTGCTTCATTTGAATTTCAGTAGCATTCATCTCCATGAATTTTCTATTTAAAATAACCAAATAAGCCTGGGCAAAAAAAAAAAAAAAAAAAAAAAAAAAATCAAAATTATTTTAAAATAATACCTGAATTTTCATTATATATTTGAAATTCATGTTTTATTTAAAAAAATTTTTTTGCTTTTTGATGCATATGGTATTTTTTAATCTTGAAATGCATAAAAAAGCCAACATTTCATACAAATCTAATTTCAACTTCTGTCTATAAAACATTTAAAATATGCTTGCTTTTCAGTACCGCATCGTTTTAGCAAAATTTTATTAAAATTTGTTCCCGTTAGTGAAATTTTGATAATCAAAAAATATTTTTTCTTTTGCATTTAATGATTTCAATATTAACTATGAAAAACCATGGCTTGCTAATATTTTTAACAGCGCTCCCTATTCCAACCAATTTGATTCAATCAATAAAATAAAAAATATATTTAAAAGGAATTAAATACATGAAAACAAATAAATTTTAATCGGATTAGTCCTTTCTACTATATACTACCATCCCCCCCCCCGATAAATAATGTAAATTAAAAAGGGGGGGGGAGGGAGGAAGGAAAAGATTTTTCTTTTAAAGAGATTAAAAAAGAAAATATTTATATATATATATATATAAAACGAAAAATAAAAAGTTGTTATACTATAAAAATTATAGATAAACATAACTGTTATAAGTGTTTTAATTTAATATACTTAACTTTTTCTGCTACATTATCATTTTATTTTCAATAAATATAATAAATTAAAAAGATAAAAAAAAAAAAATTTCGCTTTCAAATGAATGTATTAATTAAAAAATAAATAGCGTAATAGCAATTGCTAAGGTACTCAGACGATTACAATGGTAAAATAAATTTATGAAAAATGAAACGTTGAAGCCAATATTTAAAATTGAAAATTAATAATAATAATAATAATTAAAAAATTCAAATTCGAAAAAAGGTGGGGATGAGGTGCACACTTACAGGTTCCCAAGTATCGATATGCAAGTTTTGTAGCTGTGCAGTTGGCAGTGTGAGCAGTAGAGAGCAGACAGTCACGCACACACATACACTTCTCTTTATTTATATAAAAAATTTTTTATATGTTTTTTTTTTTTTTTTTTTTTTTTTTTTTTTTAACTTATAAATATTATACCAATTTCACCACCTAACTAAAATTTTAATTTACCAGCAGCCAAATTATTATTATAACCGAATAAATATTGTACAATAATGAAACCAGAATCATTCAAAGAAAATTTTCAAAATAAAATTCATGGTAGACGACACAGTTTTCATACATCCACAGGCAGTACAGTTTTAGTAAAGGACCCCCATGACGCCTTTTAACTTTTTATCGCCAGGAGTGCAATGCCATTTTATTTACTTTGGCGTAATTTTGTGTAAAAAAAAAAAAAAAAAAAAAAAAAAAAAAAAATCCTAATTTGATTATACGTTTTATGATTGCGTCAATTTATGATGATGATTTATATTCTGTATATATCTTTAAAATAAGAAACAATGCAAAGATTCTGAAGAAATAACTTTTAAAAATACATTTTACATAAAATAATGTCATCATACAAATGTCGTCATGTTTTCTTATTAGAACATTGAGCTGAATCCGCGTGCTTAAATATTGTTAATTTTTAAATATTTTTTATCCTCGCGTATTTTATTAATTTCACCGCTATCGTATCGTTTCGACAAAAATTAATTGAAATTGGTCCACGTTAGAGAAATATTATATAGATTATTATTATTATGTGCTGCTTTGTGTAATTATTGTGCACTGCTATTTTTCTCCTTATCTAAAATAAACGCTAATTTTATGCATTATTAAAATTAATTTCTTTTGAAGCTTCATAACTTTATAATTTTTACATGTATAGGTGAAAAATTAATCAGTGGAAAAGAAGTAAATCGCATACATATTTTTTTTTAACTTTATAAATTTTAAATTGAAAGAGGAAAAAAAAAAAGAAGAAGAAGAAAAGGAACAAGATTTATTTATTGACATTTTATAATGAATAAATTCGTCTGTTTTTATATGAATCATATGTGTTGTTATTTTCATTTTAACATTTTAATTATTTCATAATTAATAACTGAGTAGTTGGCATTATTTTTTTAACAGAAAAAAGAGAAATCTAAAAGCTTCCTGACTTTGAATTCAAATCTTCTTCACATATGGTGTTAGAAAGGTTTGCAAAGTTACACAATAAGAGAAAGACCGAAAAAACTCCCCTAAGGCCCTAAGTAATAAATTGTGCTTGTTGACAGTTGTTAAGCTGAAACGGATGCCTCGAAAATTAGAGCTAATGGTTTTCTAGCACATATGAAAGAAGAGGAGCGCCATTTTCTCTCGGAATCCCGAACAAGAAATATCTTTTTACAGATCTTTAACAGATGTCCAGCCTATACTTATTTGCCTGCGTCTTTGCAGAGATAAGAATTCTAAAATTTGACCCAGTACCTTTTTCGATTATATAAAATCCATCTACATTCTTTACATTACAGGTGGTAAGAAGCTGAGTACTTACTTCTTCATTCAACTCGTCACATGAATGTTCGAATGCATATCAAAAGTCGGAATTTAAAAAATGAAGAGAAATAAAGTATAAGAATAGCACGAATAATTTCTTTAGTATGATAAGGTATGCCTTTTTCAAAAGATAGTCATGGACGATATTTGAATGAGAAGAGGAATAAGCAAAATTTAATAAACAATGTTGATTCTTACAAGAGCAGAATTATACAAATGAAATTTCATGTAAATATATACATATATATATACATGCACTCTTAATTATTATTTATTTCATAAAATAAAAATTAAGAATACGCATAATATTATTAATTAAAACATTACCTAGATTGAATAATTTTATTTTTTAAATAGTAGTATTTAATGAATTATTACGCATTTATTGAAAATAACAAATAAATTTTATAATAAAACATCGACAGAAAAATTAGAATAATCACAATTTGGCTGCATATCTTTAGTATCATTTACCTTTGCTTAACTTAGATAGGAATACAAATATAATCCTTACTGATTCTATAACATACACAGGAGTTAGGGATTAATTACAAAATATATTTAATAATCATATCAAGTTCAATTTGTCTGTGAGCATTAAATGTAGCATAATGAATTAAATTAAGTTTATATATGTAAATACATATAATTAGGATGAAAAGAAAAAGAAAAATATTTTTTTAATGAAATGTAAAATAATTAAAAATTGAACAACAAATAAATAAGGACTGAAGTAAAAAGTTCGTTAATTTTAGAAAACTGCAAAATAATTTATAACAAATTTTTACATCGTATATACATGCATCTTTATATTAAATTGAATAGAAAAAAATTTCGACTATACTTGTACAAAATGGATATAAAAACTTAAAAGAGAATAAATGAACGGCTTAAAACAATTATTTACTGTGTGTTCATGTAAATATACAACTATATAATGCCCCATGCCGATACTTCTCTTTATATCAAGCTTGTTGTTTTCTGATATTTACTGTTTTAAATTAATTTATAAATAAAAATAATTTCTCTCTCTCGCTGAAGGAAAAAAAAAAGTGCATTGTCGTTACCACAAAACTTTCTTCTATATTTTCCCATAAAAATTGGCCCAGAGCAAATTATTTATTAAAATTCCATGATGAATGGGGTCGATTTTCATCTCAGAGAAGTATAACATGAAATGTTCAGTAGGAATCAACTATGTGCCGATATCAGATTTTTTTTTTTTTTTTTTTTGTTTTTTTTACTGAACAAAATCAATAAAGGATCATTTTAAGTTTCAATATTATTATATATATATATATATATTATTCCAATATTTGTTCGTTCCTAAGGGCCCAAAGATTCACAATTTTGCATTTTTGGCCAAAATTACCCCATTTTCAGAGACTTGACCTACTTTTTTTTATGTGAGCGCAAAGGAGCAATGCTTTCTTATCGAAATATATTATGAAGTATACTATGATGTAAATTATATATAAAGATAAAAGTGTTGCTCCAATTCGTTCATGTAAAAAAAAAAAAAAAAAAAAAAAGATAAAATTTGAAAGAAAAACACAACACTAATTACAGCATATACATTGCGTAAGCTACCACTTCACAGTGGTTTAAAAGAGATGAAACTGATGAAATCAAATTTATTAAATCAAATTCCGTTTAAAACTCACTTTCTTAAACTTTTTTTTTTTTTTTTTTTTTTTTTTTTTTAATATTTAAGTGTTTTATCAGTTGATAGTGTGATTTTAATAAATTGTACTTCTTCCTCCCATTGTTTAATGGTGTTTTCCAATGCCTGCGGCTTATTCTGTCGAGGTATCTACATGATAGATCAGATATTTCTGCCTAAAGGTTGTCTGAGTGAGTAATGGCCAATGATTGTCGGCCGAGATAGCTCAGTTGGTAGAGCGTTGACCTTATAAATCAAAGATCCGTGGTTCGACTCCCGGTCCAGGCATTATTTTCACTCAGATGGAAAAATGAATTAAAAAAATGTGATTTTCTTCCCAATCAGTTGATTGTGTGATTTTAATAAATTGTATTTATTCCTCTCATTGTTTAATGGTGTTTTCCATTACCTGCAGCTTATTCTGTCGAGCTATCCATATGATAGACCAGCTGTTTCTTCCTAAAGGTTGTCTGAGTGAGTAGTGCCCATCGGTTGTCGGCTGGATAGCTCAGTTGGTAGATCGTTGACCTTGTAAGTCAAAAATTCGTGGTTCGACTACCGGTCCAGGCATTATTTTCACTCAGTTGGAAAAATGAATTTAAAAAATATGATTTTCTTCCCAATCAGTTGATTGTGTGATTTTAATAAATTGTATTTATTCCTCTCATTGTTTAATGGTGTTTTCCATTACCTGCAGCTTATTCTGTCGAGCTATTCATATGATAGACCAGCTGTTTCTGCCTAAAGGTTGTGTGAGTGAGTAGTGCCCATCGGTTGTCGGCTGGATAGCTCAGTTGGTAGAGCGTTGACCTTGTAAGTCAAAGATCCGTGGTTCGACTACCGGTCCAGGCATTATTTTCACTCAGTTGGAAAAATGAATTAAAAAAATATGATTTTCTTCCCAATCAGTTGATTGTGTGATTTTAATAAATTGTATTTATTCCTCTCATTGTTTAATGGTGTTTTCCATTACCTGCAGCTTATTCTGTCGAGCTATCCATATGATAGACCAGCTGTTTCTGCCTAAAGGTTGTCTGAGTGAGTAGTGCCCATCGGTTGTCGGCTGGATAGCTCAGTTGGTAGGGCGTTGACCTTGTAAGTCAAAGATCCGTGGTTCGACTACCGGTCCAGGCATTATTTTCACTCAGTTGGAAAAACGAATTAAAAAAATATGATTTTCTTCCCAATCAGTTGATTGTGTGATTTTAATAAATTGTATTTATTCCTCTCATTGTTTAATGGTGTTTTCCATTACCTGCAGCTGATTCTGACGAGCTATTCATATGATAGACCAGCTGTTTCTGCCTAAAGGTTGTCTGAGTGAGTAGTGCCCATCGGTTGTCGGCTGGATAGCTCAGTTGGTAGAGCGTTGACCTTGTAAGTCAAAGATCCGAGGTTCGACTACCGGTCCAGGCATTATTTTCACCCAGTTGGAAAAATGAATTAAAAAAATATGATTTTCTTCCCAATCAGTTAATTGTGTGATTTTAATAAATTGAGACAGTATTAATCGTAGCACAACTCCACAGACCACGAAATTTCAATTTAGAAATTTTTTGTTCAAAAATCCATCAACCGTGAATATTTATTTAAAATTGGTTGGAGTGTAAAGGTTGTTTAAATTTTTCGTAAACCATTTTTGTGAAAAATGCGAGAGCCGGGAATCGAACCCGGGCCCTTCCGCTTAACGCGCGAATTCTCTTCCACGGAGCCACTGTTAACCAACCTAGCATTTCTCACATAACAACCGTTGGCAAGATCACCGTCTCTGCAAAAGCAGGTGTAACAGGTAAGACAATTAGTCGTTGTACAACTCCATAGACCACGAAATTTCAATTCAGAAATTTTTTGTTCACGAATTTATCAACCGTGAACATTAATTTAAAATAGCTTGTTGTGTAAACGTTGCTTAAATTTTCATAAATCAACTATGTGAAAAAATGCCTAGTCAGTCAGTGTGTCTCAGTGAAAGAGCATCCGCGCGTTAAGCAGAAGGGCCCGGGTTCGATTCCCGGCTCTGGCATTTTTCTCATAGTTGGTTTATGAAAAATTTAATCAACCTTTACACTCCAACCTATTTTAAAACTCCAACCACTTTTCACAATAGCTGCTTGTAAAAGATATGTTTTCAAAATTATTTAAGGGGTTCTAAGGGGGAGAGAAAAGAAGAATGATGTTATGATATGAAAAACATTATTTCGTTTTTCTCTGCACCTTTATCGCTAAATATTTTCGAAGCATACGTGTATTTTGCAAGTAGCAATTGTAAAAAATGCGAAAAAAAGGCACTTTTCTTAATTTCTACTTGTAAAACACATGTCATGCTAAACATCAACAACAGCGTTAGTTTTTTATTTCTACATGGGCGAAGGAAGGAGGCAAAATGGACATATTAAAGAAGAATTTCTTTTTTGAATCACTTTCATACAGATTTACATTGAATTTTTGGGTACAAACTTAGGAAAAGAAAGAGACTGATACTTTTTATAAAACATTACAGTAAGAATTACGTAAGCAATATTTCTGCAAAGTTTCATTAGATCGACAACAGGGTAGTAAAAATATATATTCTTTCTATGTGTCCCCTAGCCCTCACCAGATAGTGTAACCCTCTCTGCAATTTTTGATAAACAATAAGAGATATTTATATACAATTTAATATAAATATAAAGCAAAGTGATTTTAAAACAATCATTTTCCCTCATCATCTTCCCCCCTTCTACGTATATGTAATACTCTTTGAAATTTTTCATTAAAAGTAGGTGATAGTTGCTGAAATTTTAGTTAAAATTGGCAACATTGAGATATTTTTGCAATCGTTCCCCCTTCCCCCCCCCCCCCCCCCCCAGCCCTTCAAGATATATATGACAATCAATGTAAATTTTCCTAAACATTCAACGATATTTATAAAAAAAAATTATTAAAACGCAAAATAAAGGGATATTAACCCATTTTCGGCCAAGCACAGAAATTTTGTAAAATGTGGTATTATTTTCATTGAAATATGTTTAAATCACATTCATTAAGACACAAAAAATATTTCATGCATGAAAAAAATTATTTTATTTAAGAAATAAAATGGTGCATATTAAATGAAATAAATTTAAATAAAAAATAAATTTAAACAAAATTTTAAGTTTTTTCCATGGCATTTGTTTTATTTTTATTTTATTTACAGAACTTACAAATTTAATTCATTATAAAAACATACATGATTAATCTTAAATCGAATAATTATAGATTTTCAAAATGCTGAATTTGTCAATAATCGTTTAAAGTTAGAAAACTAGCGTATATTGAAAATTTCTCAACAGAAAGTGTTTAATCCAATTCAATTACTAATATTTTGTAGATGTTTTCAGAACCTTTAAAAATAACAATAAAATAAAATTTATACGTGACAGTGATAACAGAAAAATATTTATTGAAGTGGTGCGTTTACGCATCTATGGCAGAAATTGGATTAAACATTCATTTTCTCTCCTTCAGTACTCCTGCCCCCCTCCCCAAGAAATATTTAACCCCATTATAAATTTTCATGAACCGTAAGTGATATTTGCTGAAAATGACCATGAAAAATTGGTTATAAGTGTTGTTTAAAAGGATTCTTTCCTTTTTTATCCCCCCCCCCACACACACACATTTTTCCCCTTTTTCTAGAATATATAACTTTCACTATTATTTTAGTAAAAAGTATGTGATAAGCCTTGCAAAATTTCGTATAAATAGGTAGCATGATGATATAAAAAACACATTTTTTAACTTCCCCATTACCAACTACCCCACTCCCAAAATATATGTAACACTCACTGTTTTTTTTTTTTTTTTTTTTTTTTTTTATCGATATTAAGGTAGTTTAAAGAAGAATATATTTTATTTCCATCTGAACCCCCCTTACCTCCCACAAATGTATAATACATTCACTGTGATCTTCATTAAAAGTAAGTGATAGTTATAGAATCTCCTTATATTATTAAGATTTGTGCGCATCTGTTTATGTGTGTCTCTGTGAAAAACGCGTTGTAATGGGTTTGTCTCCGGCTCTAATGATCGCAGCGTCATGATACCGGTGCCATTAGACGCAGAAATTCTTCATCTCGACGTATTCACTAATTGTTAATTGATGCGACCCCCTGATGCGAGTATTTATCGGATCAGAAATGATTTTTTTTTTTTCTTTTCTTAAGACTAAAAGTTACTGTTAGTGATTCATTAATTATAGTAATTCATTTAAAAATACTGACCCGCTAGCGGGCGAAGCTCGCTAGTATATCATTAAAATCTGTAAAATAGTGATATAAAAAAATAATTTTTATTTTACTCTGCCTCCCACTCCCCCAAAAGTACGTCTGACACTTGCTGTAATTTTTTCACAAATTGTATGTGATTATACAAAGTTTCATAAAAATCGGTAAGAAGGTGATATAAAAACAATTATTTTCTTTCGATCTTGTTCTAGCTCCCCACCCCTTTCCCCAGGTATATACTAAATTAAATGTTGTACCAAATCAATTTAAATCCCTAAAAATGTAATTTGAAAGTCCTTCTGTAAATGCATTATTTGATATTTATTGTTTTACAATATGCGGATTGTAAAAGTGCCCTTTTTCCGGTGCCCTTTTTTCCAGTGCCCTTTCTTTCGGTGTCCTTTTTCCGGGATACAGGGAAAAGAGCGTCTGTGTTAACTTGTAACAAAAGAATATAAAATGGTAAATTGTTGCATTTTCGGCTACAAAAGAATATAAAATGGTAAATTGTTGCATTTTCGGCTAAAAAATACTTTATTCTTGATAAATCAAATGGCTTTAACAGTTATTGGTACGATATGAGAAAAATGAAAAACAGAGCTGAGGTCTTTTAAAAGCAGATATGGATCAGACATTTTAAAGGCAAATATACGATGATCTGGAGAGAGTAGTTTTACGTAAAAGGTAGGATTAATTTAGTACGTTTTGCAGATTACTATAAACACCAAGAGAATACCCACAAATTTGGAATTTGGAATTCTAATGACTTTTGTTAGATTTTAGAGAGAGAAGGGGTAATATTGTTTCAACATGACCGAAACTTTTGTTCTACATCTAAACCAGTAAAAAATGGTTTCAAGAAATAAGTTTCCGCATTTTTACCTTTACCTTGACCTAAAAAGATGACGAACTTATATATATATATATATATATATATATATATAAGAAGAAAAAGAACAGAAGTCCCCTTATAACTGTGAACTGAAAATAATAATAAAAATAATACTATTAATAATAAAGGAAAAATAAATAAAGACCTTATTTTCGATTTTTTCAGATCAAAAAATAAAATAAAAATTAAATTAAATAAATAAATAAAAATAAAATAAATAAATAAAATTATAAAATTATAAAATTAAATAAATAAATAAAACTTTATGAATGTCTTCTAATAATGTAATTGAAATTAATACAAAATGTAATAAAGAAGCACCACAAAACTGGCGTTGTAAAAATTATTACTTACAAACTTTGAATAAACACCATAAAATGCAATAAACTCGCAACAATTGTTTCGGGTCGAAAAAACACACGACCCTTCATCAGGCGAATAAAGTAAGCACGAGTGCTGCAGTCAAAGCTATTGCATTTTATGGTGTTTATTCAAAGTTTGTAAGTAATAATACAAAATGTATTTAACTCAATAATAGTTATTATCAGTATCCAGTTAAAGTAGAAAAACTGATGGTCTGAAAATTATGAGAACCAATGGAGTAATGCGTTACTTCAAGTATGCAAAAATATGCTTCAGGTTTAGTGCAGTGTTGTGCCCGAATGCGTTCTTTTGAACGCGTTCATGAGTTTAGCTCAAAATTTTTGAGTTTTGAGTTGAACTTCGCTCGTTTTTTAAATTATAAACTTGAGTTGAGCAAAGTTCGTTTTTTCTTTTCTTTTTTTTTTTTTTTTTTTTTTTCGCGAATTTGAGCGAAAAAAATATTTCAAGCTCAAACTCATAATAACTCAATTTTTTGTGAATTTTTTTTTTTTTTCGATCTTAGTAATTACATAACGTGGCCGGAATAGGAGACGTTTGCCCTTCCTCCCCCTCCAAGCATTTTAAACATTAAATTTATAAAAAAATTCTATTGAATATAGATATTTTTGTTTCCAGTTCTGATTTCCTTATCATTTACGATTCTTTTTTTTTTTTTTTTTTTTCGTTAAATAAATAGTATGTATGCTTCCTACAAAATAAGGAATTGGTATTTTAATTTGCTAATTCCAATTTGTGCAACCTGTTTAAAGTATTTACGTAACATAACGTGTTTAATGTTTACATTGCACAGTAAAATAAATAAATTTTCGTTAGAAAGCCCATGCTTAAATCTTGTAGCCTTTCAAAATATAAAACTTTCCGAAAAAGTTTCCCTGAGATTCTGCTCTCAAATCTGTTAGACGCGAAGTGCGGGGTTCGATTCCAAATTGGGCCTATCCTCTTAGCCATTCGGAACTTTTCTCCTAAACTTGCTTAAATACAGGCTAAGCTCCTTTGAAAGGCTTTCCCGGAAGCTATTGCACTCCACCGAGGCCTTCATTGTCAATCGTCCTCCAACTTAAGGCACACAATGGAGCACGCACACACTTAAAAATATAACTTAAATATGTATTTTGTTTTACGAGTCTGTCCCCTTAGTAACGGATTTAGACGAAAGCGCACTTTCAATATAATTTTATTTAACATTAAATGCTGACTTATATATATGTAACGAAAATTCAGAGTTTAAATAATGTCATGGCTATTATTCGTAACTAATTAGAGCTTTAAATATATATATATATATTTACATAGTATTTATCTACATCTATACTTATTTAAATGGAAAACTTTTGTCTTAAATGAACAAACAATAAATTTGTAGTGATTGTGGTGTGTGTGTGCCCCAACCAAAATTAGTTGTTGGCTCTCTTCTGTTTTTCCTTTTTATTACTAATCATGAAAAATTAGTCTTGTATTATCCTTTGGTTTTTATTTTATTTTCTTCTTTATTTATTTATTTATTTTTTAATGTAATTTTTATGATGTTTCTTTCTTTCTTTCTTTCTTTTTTTTTTTTTTTTAAGTTGTAAACTTCTTGTAGTATTGCATCTTTAAATGTACCTAAAAGTTAATTTCAAGTACACTGAAGAATGTAAATAAGATGAAGATAACTTTAAAAATTATGGTTAAAATTATCCCCCGCAAAACGGCGGATAAATTTAACATATATTACTGATTCATAGCAGTTGGAAATAATTGATTAGATATTACTGTTAGTAACAAAAATAAAAAACGAATTGTCTTCTACCCGAAATTTCATTCAAGATTTATTTTCATATATTTTCTTTTTATGAACACAGAATGATAGATATCAGAACTGTGTAAATTTGTTTTTTTGCTCTCGTGTAACTTTTAATGATTCTACTTCTAGATATGAGATTTTCCAAGAAAATTACTCTGTATGTTTCCTGGACATTAGACAAGCTCTTTTGCCCAGCTATAATCATTTCCGATTATGTCCCACACACCACCGTGGGAGGAAATGATCATCAATCATTATAGTCATCTCCACTTGGTACGGAGTAGGGTTACCTTTCTTGCATTTGAGTAATTTTGTTAAAGATGGTCCCTCAAAGAAGGGAGGGAACGGGGAAGGAGATTGAGAAGAGAGGATTGATTTTTTTCCAAAGGAAGCTGATTATTTGCTGTTTTTTTTTTATTGAATACAGTGAATGAATTGGTAAATAATTGCACAGAAAAAAATCTTTTAAAATTACTTAAACAACGGAATTAAATATTACATATATCTCACTTTATTTGAGCAGTATTACGCAATGCCAAATATGTTTTTCTTTTTTCTATTTTTTTTTAAAGGAGCTGTGATTATCCAGCAGTGGGCCCAATTCGATGTTAAAGTAAGCTTAATATCTATTTTGTTGTCATAATTATTTGCTAGAAATAGTAGTAAAATATTCCTATATAGATATGATAGACATATTGAACATAAACACCAATAAACAAACATGGAATAGTGAATAAATTCGATAATAATATCTTATATGTACAGTAAAATAAAAATAAGAAAAACTTCTCCTCTGCAACCAACGCTTTTGAAATGAATGAAAAAATAATTATGTATACAACGGTTTATAAATGAAAAAAATATTTTTTATATTTTATTTATTAAAGGATTTAGGAGAGATTATAATTCTGATAGACGTCATTCAAAAAGATGACTAGCATTAATAAATTATATTTTAAAGAATGAGTTTTTGTTCTCAGAAGATTTATTTAATCGCTCAACGTATAAAGTCTTATTAGAATTAAGATATCAATTTATAGACAAATGCGAATAAATATAAAAAGTAATTTAGAAATTCTTTATCGATTTTTATTAGCCATTTAATTTATTGAAAATATAGTAATTAATTATTGCATTTATTTAAAGCTCTAATTAAAATCTTATATGTGAAGGAATGACTTCACAATCGGAGGTTGAAGTCGAGGCTCGATCGCGTGGCTGGCGAAAATCTCCAGTCAAATGGTGGAGTAATGTTTTCAAATATCGAAAGTGATTATACAACCTCTGACAATAAAGTTCGGTGAATAATCTTGTAACATTAACGTAGATGAAATATTAACGAAAGTTACCTTACTGTCCTTCGAAATAGTCACCTCCCATAACTATGCACCGCTGAGATCTGCTATACATGTCCGGGAAACTTTGCAAGAAGTCTTCTTTTGGGATGGTGTTCGAAAGCCTCGTCACGTGTCGATGGATGTCAGGAATGTCGTCAAATCTCTTTCTTTTCAAAGCGAGTTTGGGTCGTGGGAATAAGAAGAATTCTCAAAGAATGAGATATGGCAAATATGCTGGTTGTTCAATTTGTACCACCCTCTAAACGTGCCTGCTTCTGATCGTCAGTATGAATATTTCGATATGTATATTTCACTGTTCTCGAAAACGGTAGTTCGGACAGTCACGAGATTTAACACAAAGGTGCCCCCCGAAGGATCATTGTGCACACCGAAGTCAGAATTTCGAATTTTTGTTTAGTTTTCTTTTAATTAATAAAAATATGAAAAGAATAAGCTAATAATAGCAAACAATTAGTCATTTAAATTTTATCCATAATTTAATTGTTGCCAAAAAAAAAAAAAAAAAAAAAAAAAAAAAAAAAAAACGAATTTATTTATTTATTTTTATTTATGTGGGCCTGGAAGGGGGGGGGGCAGAGGGGCAAAAAAAAAAGAGTTAGATCATTCAAAATTGGTACATCGAGGTTTTCGATACCTACAAATCGATTGCGGATATTTTTGAATTTTTAAAATTATTGGGAGGGGCGGAAAGGGGGGAGGGAGCGGAGGGGCAAAAAAATAAAAATAGAGATAGATCGTTCAAAACTGGTGCATAGAGGCTTTTGATACTTACAAATCGATTGCGGATATTTTCGAATTTGTAAAATTTTTAGGGCGCTCATATATATGCATTCGCGCGTGCGCATCGCGCACGGGGCTACGCTGCCGAAGGCAGTGGGACCCGGTGCGAAATTTTTCCCAATCACAGTTTTATTTTCTTTTTTTTTTTTTTTTTGCCCCCAAGATATCAGTGTAAATTTTCCTAACTATTCAGTGATATGTATAATAAATTTTATTAAAATGCAAAATATAGTGGAATAAACATTTATTTTCTTTCCTTCTGTGCTGCCCCCCCCCCCCCGACATACGTAACCGTACTATAATTTTTCATTAATAGTAAGTAATATTTGCACGAAATGTCAATAAAAAAATCGATAATAAGTGTTGTTTAAAAATATTATTTAATTGTTTATCGGATCCCGGAAAAAAGACCTCCGGAAAAAAGCGCATTGGGCGATAGCGTAGATAAAGAACATTGAAAATTATATGATACAACAAGGACGTACATTTAAAAATGTTAATAGTCAATGGGTACCGTATGATTTTTCGTTCTTGCTTTAGTTAGATTAAATTTAATAATTTACAAAACGAAAAGAAAAAAAAATTTCAATATTTATTATTTTAGAGCTTTGCAAAGGGCAATTAAAAATTTTTAAATTCTTTTCTAGATCTCCTTATTTAATAATTTTACATTATCAAATGCACACGTAATCGGTCCCTCACTCCCCCACTCACCAAATTATGCCATTTTAGCAGCTTTTATGTTTCGAACACACTGTTAAAAATTTCTGTAAATTTAACGTAAATATTTATCCAGAGTTACTATAAATTTACAGTAATTCTTAGTTAGAGTGAATAATCGAGATTCTCAATCTTTAGTCTGTATTTTTACATAATTTTAATATTTAATTTTTTAATTAAAATTAAAAATGACTGTTTCTACTTTAGAAAAAGCGTTCCAAGTCCGAAATATATTTTCACCAATAATTAATTAAATTAATATTAGCTATTAAAATGTTTACACATTCATTTTAATAGCTAATATTAATTAATCATTTAATTAATCATTTTAATAGCTAATATTAATAGCTAATGTTAATATTAATACGTTTTTTAGCGTCTCCGTTAATTTTTCTCTGTAGTTTTACGTAAGACTTAAGATACTAGATTACATAGAGTTTTCTGTTGATATTTTTAACAGTGGGGTGCTTTTTCTAATTCTTTTTCTTTTGAGCTGCACATAGAGTGCTGCACATAGCTGCACATCTCTTCATTATATGTGAGTTTTATACTTGACGCATATAGCGCGAAAAAAAAGTATAATAACAATAAAGTACAACATAATTATTAATAAAAAATTTCTATTAGAAGCACGGAAAAAAATGATATTAAAGTATACTTGAATTAAAAATAACGTCATTATAATCAATTACAAATTAATATTGATATATTTTTCTCAGAAAACTGGTGTATTTTTTAGCTTTAGCCTACCCTTTTCCCCGGAGGATTATGTCCCACACACCACCAAAAAAAAGGGGCAAAAAAAAAAAAAAAAAAAAGAAAATAAAACTGTGATTGGGAAAAATGTCGCACCGGGTCCCACTGCCTTCGGCAGCGTAGCCCCGTGCGCGATGCGCACGCGCGAATGCATATATATGAGCGCCCTAAAAATTTTACGAATTCGAAAATATCCGCAATCGATTTGTAAGTATCAAAAGCCTCTATGCACCAGTTTTGAACGATCTATCTCTATTTTTATTTTTTTGCCCCTCCGCTCCCTCCCCCCTTCCCGCCCCTCCCAATAATTTTAAAAATTCAAAAATATCCGCAATCGATTTGTAGGTATCGAAAACCTCGATGTACCAATTTTGAATGATCTAACTCTTTTTTTTTTTGCCCCTCTGCCCCCCCCCCTTCCCGGCCCTTCTAATAACTTTACACTCGAAAATATCCCCATTCGATTTGCAGGCCTTTTGAATGGCCTAACTGTATTTCTATTTGTTTTTGCCCATAGCCCCCCCCCCTTAACGACCCTCCTAATAATTTTACAAATTCGAAAATATCCGCAATCGATTTGTAAGTATCGAGAACCTCTATATACCAATTTTGAACGATCTAACTGTATTTTTATTTTTTTGTCCCCCTCTCTCTCCTCCCCCTTCTCTCCCCTCCTAATAACTTTACACTTTCGAAAATATCCCCATTCGACTTGAAGGCCTTTAAAACCTGTCTGTACCAATTTTGAACGGCCTAACTGTATTTCTATTTGTTTTTGCCCCATAGCACCCCCTTACCGCCCCACCCCCTACCCGCCCCTCCTAATAATTTTACAAATTCAAAAATATCCGCAATCGATTTGTAAGTATCGAAAACCTCTATGTATCAATTTTGAGCGATCTGACACTATTTTTATTTTTTTGCCACCCCCCTCCCCTTCCCCCTCCTAATAATTTTACACAATCTAAAATATCCCCATTCGACTTGCAGGCCTTTAAAACCTATCTGTACCAATTTTGAACGGCCTAACTTCATTTCTATTTGTTTTCGCTCCATAGCTCCCCCCCACCCCCCCACTTGCTGCCGCACCTGGGGGCTGAATTTCTAAAATTCCAGAAATTGGTTTTTAGATAGTTGCATTAGCTATATTTTAGAGCAAAAATTTCACGTATATATTTATTTTTTTTGTTTGAGATATATAGGATTATGCGAAATCACGTTTTACGCATGTGAAATCACGTTTTGCTGCCCCCGGGGACCGAATTTCAAAAATTCCGGAAACCGATTTTTAGACATTTGTATTAGCTATGTTTTAAAACAAAAATTTTACGGATATCTGTTTTTTTGTTTGAGATATGAAGGATTTTGTGAAATTATGTTTTGCCCCCTCCCCCCCTTGGGGGGCGAATTTTGTAAAATTGCTTGCGGCGTTGTCTTTCTCGGGTCGTAAACCTTAACCGTGCCAAATTTGGTCCCGCTCGGTGAAACGGCCTAGGATTCTATAGCGGACAGACAGACAGACAGACACACAGACTCTGCTCTTATATATATATATAGACAATACCTATTGAAATATAATATAGGACCGTGTAATTTGATGCAAAAGAAAAGAAGGAATATTACGATAGTATTATAAGGGGAAATAATAGAGCCTTCGTTAATGAAAAGAAACTTTTTATTTTGAGAAGAGCAAAAACCTCAAAATGTTATAAGACGTTTTTAAATGCTATCCTCATATCATTGAGTAAAGAATTGTAGGTTTTCTGTATTTGGTAAGCATTTCAGCAAAAAAACACACACATATATATATATATATATATATTATATACCATTATTATTATTACTTTAAAACGAAATATATATATATATATATATATATATATATATATTGTTTTAAGATTCTGAATACGTAATAGCTACAAAAGTTAATTTTAATATTAAGTATTACGCCTAAATTATTTTTTGCAATCAATAGTCGCTATTTACCAATAGCGCAGTACAAATGCAACATGCAACACAACCAACCTACTAGCAATCAATAATTATATTTGTTCTTGTGTGATATCAATTAAACCAAGCCAAAATATTGAAAAAAAATAAAGGTATTAAAATAACAGAAAACGCAGATAGTTTATTACTTTAAACTAAACTTTCTTGGAATAGTGAGAAAATGTTGCCTTTTATAATAACAATAGACGGAAAAAATGATAAGCGGTAAAAATGGTAACAGGTGTAATAATAAGATATTTAGCATGTCTGAAACGTACTTAATATTTAAAACAATCGTAACAATTTGTTCTCAAACATAAATGAACTTTTGACTGACAGAGAAAAAGAATTCATGTTAACATTCACAGTTAAATTATCGCTTTTCTTATTCGATTTTCAAGAAATGCGAAAGTCTTTAAAAGCATGTATTTTCCATACAAGTAAAACAATATGAAAAAAATAATATTTATTTTAAAATAAATTATTTTAGAAGGCAAAACTTTCATATTTGTCTTTTAATATTTTTTTATTAATTTATTTACATTAAAAAAAAAAAAAAAAAAAAAAAAAAAACTTTTATTATTATTATTGTTGTTGTTGTTGATGTTGTTGTTTTTCTTTATTTGTGTTAAAATACTATTTTAGAGAGGAAAAAAAAATAGCAAACATTATTTTAAACTATATTTTTTTCAACTGCATTTGTTGTCATAGTTTCTTTCCTTATCATACAATGCACACTACGGATTTGTTTAAATGTTTGAGTTTGATATGATTAATCCCTAAATATTGAAAGATACAAGTATTTCCCAGATTTCAATATCGCTTCCCGATTTCTGAAAAACTCTCTTAAATTATTTCAAACTAATAAAAGAGTAAAGTATCAGTTTTATATACCTAGATTTCGAGAGGGCATACAGGTAAAAAAAAAAGGGGGGGGGGTTGACTTTTATAGGATTTACTACTGGTTTAAATATACATATATATATGTGTGTCTGTTATATAATTATTACTTGACAGAAAGCACAGTAGAATTATAATGTACTTGAAGTATGAAGGGGGATGGGGTGCGCAAAGAAAATTTAATCTTTTTCTTTTTAAATTTCAATAAAATTTTGTATGATTTTTACATAGTAACTTATATTGTGACGACTAAATTTATATGCAATGGTTTTGGGGAGAGGTAGATAGCAAATAAAAAGTCTTTTTATTTTTTACTTTTTTATTTTCTGAGTTCCATGTAACTGTTCGTACAATTATTATTTACTGATTCAGAAAGAAAAAGTACACTATTTGTAAATGTATGTCGGGGGATAGGGCTAGAGGGACGTGGGGGGGGGGGATAATGATTTTTATTTTATATTAAGTTTTACTGGTTAAAGAAATAAGAAAAATCGCTGCAAAGTGAGGTTTTAAGAGGTGGGGCTGACAAGGAAAATAAAAAATACATTTTGCCATATATATATATATTTATTTAAATCCTGCTTAAATGAAATATTGTGAAATAAATAAATATATAAAATAAGAGGTTGTTCGATATATAAAGAGGGGTTGGCGCTTCGGGAAAAAGAAAGGAGCTTTATATAATTTGTTGACTGAATTAGATAGAGTTTTATATAATTATCATCTAGTTATGTGGAGAAACACCCGAAGCTTAGACATAACAGAGGTACAGAAGGAAGGGATGTAAAAACAATCTCTTTTTCTTCAACTCCCTATGTCCGAGCGGTTCTGCGATCAAAGCTGGTAGATGGGAAGTGGCAGGTTTGATCCCAGGACACGGTCATCGACCTACTGTTAGGAGTTTTCCTGAGTTTTCTCCGAAACTGACGTAAATGGGGCTGGGACACATTAGAGAGAATCTTACAGAGGGAATTCCCCTTATTGGCCTAGAACCTTAGAGCAGCCAGTCGTCATTATTGGCAGTTTGGAGCCCCTAGGAGAGGGCTTCATCCTGCAGTGGATTGATAAAAGCTGAAATTGATTATGTGTATATATATATATATATGATTAAGCTCATGTGGTTAAATGGCATTATAATTCTTCATATACTTTGATTCGAGCAGAAACAGTTTGGTTTCGGGTGTTACGAATGGTAATTTTTTATACACAATCAAATAGAGTACGTTCTTTGCATTTTTTTCAAATGTTAAAAGTAATTTTATTAAAATCTTGTTACTTTCTTTCATATTCAATAGAAGAAAATATGGGCTGCGCAAAAAATTTTAGACTTTTGGTTTTTGAAGGATTTAGCCATTTTGAAATCTTGAAAATTAATACGTTTATGAAGGAGAACAGCAATTCGAAAAATATACTTCATTTTTCATATGTTACATTTTAAAGAGGAATAACTTTAAAATCTTTATGAAAAGAAATATTTTTTTAACTAGTTACATGTTGTCGATTTTAAATTTATCAGCGTAAGAATAAATTCAGTATAGAAGACAAAAATATATAGTAACTTTTTAAAAAAGAAAAAAAAAAAAAAAAAGAAAAAAAAAAAAAAACTATCATAGTAACTGGATTTTGATCTAAAAAGACACCCGTAAGTCTGTATGTACCGAACGCAAGAGTTGGTTTTTCTTATGACTATTCAGCCAGTATATTTTTAATTTGTCCTTTTATTATTTTTCTCATTGCATTTTTTTTACTTTTTATCTTGGTTCACTTCATTTACACACTATATATATCATAATAATTAAAAGAAAATAAAAGAGGAATGAAGTTGCGTTAAGTTTATTATGAATTAATTTAACATAGCTTAATTAATAAAATTATTTGCTTTAATTATTATTATTCAAGGAGCTGTTATTATTAGTATAGTATTCATAGGATATTCAATTAAGCATATTAATTCTTTTTGGTTATTTTGGCTTTCGATTGCATTTATATGTATATATAAATATGTATATATAAATTCACACAAGAATCATTATATCCCTTTATATTAATTACCAGCAGGCTACGCTCGCTTTGCTGGTGACTATTTTTAAATGAATTTTAAAAATAATTGAATCTGTATTTATTTTTTATATCACATTATAAATAAAACTTTAAAAACTTAACATTGAAGTTGCTCTAATCCTCGTTTCAGAGCATCTTCTTTCCCCTCAGCACTACTTCAAGTTCAGGTTGTCACGGCTTACAGAAAGGTCTTTCCCTTCCCGGGCACTTCAACCTGGGTATCGATGACAGGTGGATCTGCTATTATTTTAGAAATACAATTTTCAAGATGACTGTATCTCATCATCTATTAAATATTTTAGGTTAAAATCATGTATTTTATAGCCCTCGTTCCTTATGCCATATTAACGTATTATTCCGAACAGTATAATAAATCAGTAAAATATCATCACTTCGGTTACACTTCGGTCCCTACAGCCCTTTGCCGCCCGCACTACATCGGATCCAAGTTCCCACTACTTAAAGAAAGATTTTTCCAGGGCACTTGAATTTGTGTATTTATCGATGACAGGTGGGTCTACTATTATTTAAGAACTAAGATTTTAAAGATGACTGTATCTCAGCATCTATTAAACATTTTAGTTCTGAAGCATGTATTTTATAAATCTCGCGCTTTACACTGTATTATCAAATGATTCCTACAGAATAATAAATAAATGTTTACTTTAAAAAAAGGAATTAAATAATGATAATAATAAAAAAAAGATTAGTTTAATCTTTTCTGCTATGTTCTATCATTTTTTTCAATAAGTACTATAGATAATAACAATAATAATAATAATAACAATAATAAATCCCTTTCAAAGGAATTAAAAAATTAAAGAATAAAAAGTTGTTATACTATAAAAATTACATATTATGCATAAACATAACTGTTTTAAATGAGTTTTTTTATTTAAAGTTTAATATACTTATTTTTTCTATCGCATTACTATTTGATTTTAATAAATATAATAAAATAAAATAAAAAAAGAATTTGGTTGCCAAATAATTAATCAAATAAATAAAAATTAAACATCGTAACAGCAGTTGCTAAGAGGCGCAGACGTTTGAAATTATTTTATTTTATTATTTTTTTTTTTTAATATAAAAATAAAACAGAGAAACCAACGTTTTAAGTTAAAAAATTAATTAATTAATTAATTAATTATTAAGATTAAAATTTGAAAAAAATCTCAATAAGGTGCACACCAGTAGGGTCGCACCTACCAATCTGCCAAGTTTTATTGTTCTGGGATCAATAGTGTGAGCACCAGAGTACAGACACAGAGAGATACATACACATATATTTCTCTAGCTGCAGCTAAATTGCATTGCACACGCAAAGTAAATAAAATTCTTTAAAAAAGGACAATATTTATTTTAAAATTGCAAATAAAAGCAAAAAAAAAAAAGTTCAAACACCTAAAAAAAGAAAGACATTAATTTGTTAAATGTGATGTAACTTTATTGTAAATACACATAAAAAAAAGATACTGTGGCCATCACAAAACCATTTTCTAAACCGAAAAAAAAAAAAAAAAAAAAAAAAAAAAAAAAAAAAAAATCTTTTTTGCGATAAATTTTTACCGTATTCAGTTTGATGTAAGTTTAATAACATGCAAAATCTGAGAAAGCAAGTAAAACCAGCGCCACCTGTCGATTGAGACACACAAATTGAATCTATATATATTTATATTAGGGTGGTCGTTAAAAATTAACATTTAAATTTATGTATGAGGCACCCACTTATTTTGTTCTATGCATAAAATAACGACTTCCACAAAAATTTCAAAATTTTAAAACAAGTTTTAAGGGAGGCTACCGAGATTTAAAAAAAAATAATAATAATAAAAATTGACAAATTTGACATATTTTGTAATTTCATTATAAATTATTCTATTTTAATTACATTAAAATAAAGACAATATGCATTAAAATATTCAATTTAAAATGTTAAAATACACGTAATAAAAATTTTAACGTTTCGAGCCTTATTTTAGACTCTTCATCAGTAAAATGCATCAAAAGTAAACACTGAGAAGAGCAATAGATTTCCTTAACGAAAGTACAGCGTATTCAGCAGGGCTTGTGTATGCCTCATTAAGCGGTGAAAAATTCTGTTTCATATACCAGTCTTCCAAGAAAATTCTTGAATGATAATTTGGACAGTTAGATATACCAACGATTATTTTAGCATTGTTAAAAACATGTAGATAATCGGTTTCTATAGCATACTGCACTATTTTAGGATGAATATCGCGGTTTTTGAAATTTATTTATGTTCGAGAATTCGAGTATGAAGGGCACGACCAGTTTCATCAATATAAACAGAACTGCAATATTTACAAGTAATATTATAAATAACCCCTGTAAGTGAAAAGGGGGGGGGGGGGATAACAGATTTAAAATTAGAAAGGAAATTAAGAATCATAAATTGAGGTTTATAGAATCTAGCTATAAATTCAGAATTTTTTCTATAGTATGGAATAGTAACGAAAGATTTAGATGATTTGGAGGAATTAATATCATGATTACCAATGTTAAGTCTTATTTATTCAATTTTCTTTTAAGCCAGTGAAGGGGATAATTATTACGTGTAATTCCGTGAACCCCTCTTCGCATAAGTCTGCTGTTTTTCATACTTTACTTCCCCGTGCTAAATCATATTGCTGTACTAAAGATCTTTTCCAGTTAGAATTAAAAAGAATTTTTTTGGACTTAAAACGCGATAGTTATTCTTCTCGCTGGCTTAAAAGAAAGGTAAATGAATACGATTTTAACATTGATAATAACGATATCAATTCCTCCAAATTACCTACATCTTTCATTACTATTCCGTACTATTGAAAAATCTTTGAATATATAGCTACAGTTTTACGCACTGTTAATATATCTGCATCATATAAACCTCAATTTCTGATTCGTAATTTCTTTTCTAATTTTAAAACTTTTATACCCCCACCTTTTCCCGTACAGGAGTTATTTATAATATCCCTTGTAAATATTGCAGCTCTATATTAGTGAAAGTGGCCGTTCCCTTCATACTTGAATTCTCGAACGTAAAATAAATTTCAAAAACCGCGATATTCATTCTAAAATAGTGCAGCATGCCATTGAAACCGACTATCTACTTGATTTTAATAATACTAAAGTAATCATATCTAACTGTACAAATTATCACTCTAGAATTTTCAGAAACAGCATTTTTCACCGCTTAATGAGGCATGGGCAGTCCCTGCTGAATATGCTGTACTTTCGTAAAGGAAATCTATTGTTCTTCTCAGCGTTTACTTTTACTTTTTATGTGTTTTACTGATGAGGAGCATAAAATAAGGCTCGAAACATTAAAATTTATGTTATGTGTATTTTAATATTTTAAATTGAATATTTTAATGCACACTGTCTCGATTTTAATGTAATTAAAATATAATAATTTATAATAAGATTACAAAATCTGTGAAATTTGTCAATTTTTTAGTTTTTAAACCTCGGTATCCACCCTTAAAACTTGTTTTAAAATTCTGAAATTTTTGTGGAAGTCATTATTTTATACATAGAACAAAATAAGGGGTGCCCCATAAAAAAATTTAAATGTTAATTTTTAAGGATCACCCTAATATATATATATATATATATATATATATATGTATAATGACTATTTTACATATCAAGATTAGGAATTTATACTCTATAGGACCTGATAAATAACTTTCCCGTAAACGGAGTTACAGTACAATATCGATATCATTCGGGCGATATATGCACACAGATTGAATCAGTATAATGATATATAATCATCCGTTGACGTATCAGGTTTCGGCTAATTATAAACAATGTATGTAACATGAGAGATATACCCTTCTAAAAAATATTACAGTTTTAAAAAATTAAAGAACACGCTTTTATGGAAATGTGAACTAAGAAGCACAGAATATCTATCTTAGTATTAAAATGCAGGGTAAGAGAAAATCGTGTGTGTGACACAACGTAATATTTACATACATTTAAATCTTTAATTAAAATAATTTAGAATTAAACAAAAATCATTTTTAAAAATCTCCCCTGACTGTGCTCGAACGCTAGACCTTCAGCTTCGTAGCGCGGCACTTTACCTCACAGCCACGGTGTTCACATAAGGAAAGCCTTTTTGTTACAATATAGATTTTTTGTTTGCTCCCAGCGCGGTTACAAACATACATACAAACATACATACAGGTGAAGCTAATATAATATTATAGTTTTAAAAAATTAAAGAACACGCCTTTATAGAAATGTGAACTAAAAAACACAAAATATCTATCTTAGTATTAAAATGCAGGGTAAGAGAAAATCGTGTGAGTGACACACCATAATATTTACATTCATTTAAATCTTTAATTAAAATAATTTAGAATTAAACAAAAACCATTTTTAAAAAATCTACCCTGACTGGGATCGAACGCTAGACCTTTAGGTTCGTAGCGCGGAACTATACCTCAACGCCACGGTGTTCACGTAGGGAAAGTCTTTTTTTTACAATGAATATAGATTTTTGGTTTGTTCCCAGAGCGGTTACAAACATGCAAACATACATACAAACAAACATACATACAAACTTACATAACAGGTGAAGCTAATAAATGCGTGTTAAAAATATGATAGGCTCTAATTTTAGTCAAGATATATTCAAATATAAATTTAAAGAAACTATGTGTATTAGTTTTTGAGATAGAACTGACACAAAATTTTTGTCACAAACAAATGAATATTTTTATTTTTATTTACTTTTAATTTTTTCAATACACATAAAAAAATATATAGGACTCGTAAAAATATTCGATAAACAAAACAAAATTCATACAAAATTTCATATAAATAGGTAGCATGGGGAGGAAAAAACAACCACTTTTTTTATCCCCCTCCCTTAGCAACTACCCTCCCCCCCCGCCCCCAGATATGTGTAACACTCACAGTAATTTTTTTTAGACAGTATGTGGTATAATATACAAAGTTTTTTAAAATAGATATTAGGTTAGTTTAAAGAAGAATATATTTTATTTCCATCTGCGCCCCCCTCGCTTCCCCACCCCCCAGGTATATAATACATTATTTGTGATTTTCATAAAAAGAAAGTGATAGTTATACAATATATCAGTAAAATAGTGATATAAAAAAATCATGTTATTTTACCCTGCCCCACCCCTATTACATCTACCCAAATATATCTGACACTTGTTGTAATGTTTTCACAAATTGTACGTGATTATACAAAGTTTCATTAAAATCGGTAAGTGAGTGATACAAAAACAATTATTTTCTTTCGATCTGGTCCACCCCCTTCCTTTTAGCCCGAGTATATACTAAGTGAATGATGTACCAAATCAATTGAAATGTCTAAAAATATAATTTGAAAGTCTTTCTTTAAATTCCTTATTTGATATTTATTATTTTGCTATTTGCGAATTGGAAAAGTGCCCTTTTTTTCCGGTGCCCTTTTCTCAACGTGCCCTTTTTTCCGGCGCCCTTTTAACCGGGAACCCTTTACATGTTTACAGGTTATTATTATTATTATTATTATTATTATTACTTTAAATATAATATTAATTTGAATACGCATAAATGTTGATTTCAAGCCATTCCATCAAAATTACGTGCAAATTCAACAGCAGGTATTTTTGGTAGAGTAGTAAGATAGATTATGATTCTTCGATCTTATCAAATAACTGTGATTTGGCACCAGATCTCTATTCTACGCTTCTATCGAGCCAGCAGTTACATGTGTGATTGCATTTGCTTTAGCAGTATTAGATATTCAAATTCCATTAAATATAGGGCAAACTGAAATTAAAAAATAAATTTATCACATTTCACTACATGAACATTCTTTTTCTCGAAGAATTGACAGTATTGTGTGTTCGAGGGAAAAAAAAAAAAAAAAAAAAAAAAAAAAGCTTATATATGAATCAAACTATATATAAGCTTTTTTTACAGTTGATATACGGACCAGTAGCTAACAAATCCGTATATCAACTGTAATTTATTCATTCGTAAGTTAAATTATATATATATATATATTATATCCGTATAACTATCTATATTATATCCGTATATCCGTATAACTATGAATGTCTAAAAACGTCGGGAAAATATATCTTGCATTATTTTTTATTAATTTTATTTTATATTGCAAATCATTGAAAATGAATTTGCAAATGCTTTTATTATTTTAAATAGCATTAAACATTTGTAAATTATTATTCTTTTTTAAATCGATTTTTTTTTTTTCATATATATGTATATATAGAGATATGTATGTATGTATGTATATTGAATATAAATATAAAACTTTTTTTTTTTTTTTTTTCATATTTTACAAATTAAAAGTTGCAAATAGTATCATTTAGTTTATGATTAAACTTATTGTGATATAATGTTTGCGTGGTACATTGACTAAAATTTCTTATTCTCTTTAGAACCGAAGTAATAATAATTACGTAAAATTTATTCTATGGTATTTAAATAAGAACGTTTGCATAATAGACTACAAAAAGGTTTGGTTTTTGCAGGTGATAATTTCGAAAGCTAGTAATGTAAAGGCATACGTATGTAGAACTCAGGGCTCAACATAGTAAAACATAGAAAAATTAAAAAAAGAAATTTAAAATTTAAAAAGATTTCAGTGTTTCTCACTTTTATTTTTATCTTTTTATTTTATTTTAATTTTAATTTAATTTAATTTTTTTACTTATTTATTTATTTTGTTAAATAGCTTTTTGCTTTTACTTCAAGGAATCTTCAGCAAGTAAATAAATAAATAAAATCTATAATAATAATAATTACAATAATTAGGGGAAAATATTTTCTAATTCATTAATTATGTGCATTTCGCTAAAGTGTTACAGAAACTTCTCTTGGTATAGATACTTTTTCAATCACTGTACATGCTATGTTAGTAACACAAATGCAATTTCCTTTCACTTTACTTTTAACTATTTTTGGATTCCTGTAGAATTTTGGTAAGGTGATTAACTGATAGGTTTGCTTAGAAGATGAAAGAAGGAAAACCTGGTATGTCAAATCACTTATCGGAACGCTAATCACTTTTCAGAAAGAACAAGAATCCTCTCAATTTTAAACGTCTTTCTGTATATAATAGAAATGTGTTGACCACATGTTTTGAAGAATTTGGTGGCCTGAGGGTGAGGACTGAAAATTCTGATGCAAGTGGCAGGACATCAACAAAAGCATTTTATTATTATTATCATTATTATTATTATTATTAATTGTGTTCCAACTTATGTCTTATATTGAAAAAAAAAGGAACAAAGGGAGAATTCAAATTCTATCAACAGACAAAACCCGTGTTATTTATTCTATGGGGGAATTAGTTTCCAGAATTTATCATTAGTATGTATTTTTCTAAATCCCATTTTCACATTCAGAAAATTCGCAAAAGTTAAATTGGTACCAATTTCCTAAGAATGGATTTTGTAATATTATATTTTTGTGCTTAAAAATACGGAAAATGAATAAGCACTTTTCCCACAATTAAACTGTAAAGCGAAATATTAAAATATTTTTAAAAAACTTTTTTGGAAAAAAGTACAAAATAAACGATTAAAAATTTCTTAAAAGTGAAAAAGAAAAATTATTAGTTAATGAGTGCATAAAAAGGATCTCAGGAAAAAAAAAAAAAACGCTGGAGAAAAGGGCACTTTTGCACTTTGCAAATCGCAAAAACAATAAATATCAAATAATGAATTTAAAAAATGACTTTTGTATTACATTTTCAGTAATCTCAATTAAATTGGTACTGCACTACTTTAGTACTAAAGAAAGATAAGAAGTAAGGATTAAATATGCTTGGGGAAAATGGGGGGGGGGGGGGGGTGCAGATTGAAAGAAAATAATTGTTTTATATCACTTTCTTACCGATTTTAAAGAAACCTTGTATAATTACTTACAATTAGTATTTCACAACAGAATTACATATAATTACGGAGCTAAGGGGGTAGAGGAAAATAAAATGCTTTTTTTATATCACCATTTTATAGATTTTCATTGTATATTCTATGACTATCACTAACACTTTATGCAAACCACAATAAGCATTATATACATCTGGAAGAGAGGACCAGGAAGAAAGTAGATAGAGGTAAAATATTTTTTTTAAACCACTCTATTATCGATTAAAATAAAAATTTATATAAATACCAATTACTGCTTGAGTTTTCTTGAGATAAAAAAAATAATTTTTGGAAAGATTCGCATTTTAATGATTAAATTTTGAATTTTAATCTCGGACAAAGACACACACCTCACATCGCAAAATATTTTACAGTTTCAAAATTTCGCTCTTTACAAAGTAGTAAGAACTGACATAGTTTTATGATATTATGGTATTTTAAAGCTTTTGCATTAAAGTATGATTTTAGATCTAATACAAACAGCCTATGATATCGATGCGTAAACCTAGTTTTTACAAGGTCACACCACATCTTTTACTATCACTGTTTAATGGCAATTTTTTTTTTTTTTTTTTTTCCACTGAACATGTACTGTATAGGAATATTCGTAATGCATTATTCACAATACAATGGGACGATATTAAAAGTTGCTCACAGTTCTGTACATTTTAACTACACAATATCCTTCATTATTATTACTATTATTATTTTAAGCATGGCATAAAATATTGTGTGGGAAAATTCAAGATTCTAGGCGTCTCCTGCGGGAAAAATTTCAAAAAAGAAAGTCTGCAATAAAATAAATAAATAAATAAATAAATAATAATAATAATAAATAATCGAGGAGTATGAATAATTATTAAAATTGCACTTATTAGAATATCATATTTTAGTGCAATTATTTTTTATTTTAAGTATTATGCTTGCAAAAAAGCTTAATATTAATATCGTTTTTAAATAATTTCTGAAGTTTAAATTTAAAATAAAATTTAAATCTTTATGTGGGATAGAATAGGTATTTCCAAAAAGAAACATGAAAGGAAAAAAGTTTTAGAAATATACAATAGAAGAAGAGAAGGACGCAAAATAAAATTTCATTTATTTATTATTATTATTATTTTTTAATTGTAGTCAAATGCAAATTAATTCATTCCTAACACATTCCTGCATCCATTTTCGCTCATAAGTATATGGAAATTGTAATGAAAGAAAAATTGTTTAAAATATGTTTTTTAAAGATTCAATTTCTTTTTAAAATAAATTTAAATATTTTATGTAAAAACCTAATACTCTGAAAAAATAAATAAATAAAACTGATTCTCACTGCAATTGATTTTTTTTTTCTTATAAATGCTGAAATATGTTTTAAAATCTATTTAGATTACATAATGTCTCAGATTTCTTTAAAATATTTTTATCAAACTAATTTAAGTATCTCCAGCACATCTAAATCTGTGTGATAATTTCAAGAAACAGGTTTTACTTCTGAATTACATTTCATATAAATTTCGATCTATCTCTATCTTTATTTTTTTTACCTTCCGCTCCCTCCCCCCTTCCCGCCCCTCCCAATAATTTTAAAAATTCAAAAATATCCGCAGTCGATTTGTAGGTATCGAAAACCTCGATGTACCAATTTTGAATGATCTAACTCAATTTTTTTTTGCCCCTCTGTCCCCCCTCTTCCCGGCCCTTCTAATAACTTTACACTTTTGAAAATATCCCCATTCGATTTGCAGGCCTCTAAAACCTATCTGTACCAATTTTGGACGTCCTAACTGTATTTCTATTTGTTTTTGCCCATAGCCCCCCTTACCGCCCCACCTCCTTACCGCCCCTCCTAATAATTTTACAAATTCGAAAATATCCGCAATCGATTTGTAAGCATCGAAAACCTCTATATACCAATTTTGAACGATCTAACTGTATATTTATTTTTTTGCCCCCCTCTCCCCTCCCCCTTCTCGCCCCTCCTAATAACTTTACACTTTTGAAAATATCTCCATTCGATTTGCAGGCCTTTAAAACCTGTCTGTACGAATTTTGAACGGCCTAACTGTATTTCTATTTGTTTTTGCCCATAGCCCCCCTTCCCGCCCCACCCCCCTTCTCGCCCCTCCCAATAATTTTACAAATTCGAAAATATCCGCAATCGATTTGTAAATATCGAAAACCGCTATGTACCAATTTTGAACGATCTGACACTATTTTTATTCTTCCCCCCCCTCCCCCTCCCCCTTCTCGCCCCTCCTAATAACTTTACACTTTTGAAAATATCTCCATTCGATTTGCAGGCCTTTAAAACCTGTCTGTACGAATTTTGAACGGCCTAACTGTATTTCTATTTGTTTTTGCCCATAGCCCCCCTTACCACCCCACCCCCCTACCCGCGCCTCCTAATAATTTTACAAATTCAAAAATATCCGCAATCGATTTGTAAGTATCGAAAACCTCTATGTACCAATTTTGAACGATCTGACACTATTTTTATTTTTTGCCCACCCTCCCCCCTTCTTGCCCCTCCTAATAACTTTACACAATCGAAAAATCCCCATTCGACTTGCAGGCCTTTAAAACCTATCTGTACCAATTTTGAACGGCCTAACTGTATTTCTATTTGTTTTTGCTCCATAGACCCCCCCCCCTTGCTGCCCCACCTGGGGGCTGAATTTCTAAAATTCCAGAAATTGGTTTTTTGATAGTTGCATTAGCTATATTTTAGAGCAAAAATTTCACGTATATCTATTTTTTTTTGTTTGAGATATGTGGGATTATGCGAAATCACGTTTTACGCATGTGAAATCACGTTTTGCCCCCCCCCCCCCCGCCCCCCTTGGGGAGCAAATTTCAAAAACTCCAGAAAGCGATTTTTAGACATTTGTATTAGCTATATTTTAAAGCAAAAATTTTACGGATACCTGTTTTTTTGTTTGAGATATGAAGGATTTTGTGAAATTACGTTTTGCCCCCCTCCCCCCCTTGGGGGCGAATTTTGTAAAATCGCTTGTGGCGTTGTCTTTCACGGGTCGTAAACATTAACCGTGCCAAATTTGGTCCCGCTCGGTGAAACGGCCTAGGGTTCTATAGCGGACACACAGACACACAGACTCTGCTCTTTTATATATATAGACGTATCTAATTATGCCTTCAAAATAACTTTCATTCACAACTTTTCATTCCTGTATTCATTCAACAATAATAATAATATTCTTATAATATCTAAATTCTAAACGATAATGCATAAATTCGTTATTTCATGAATTTACATATGTACGTGAATAATACAAATCAACTTCCTTTTCATTTGTTGAATGATTATCCTTCGATTTAAATTACATCGCAACGCAAGTTAGTTATGCTATGATAATACTACACTACTATTTTTCAACTTCAACCAATCGTATACTTGTAGTAAACCTTTGACCTTGTAGTAATTTTGCCCCGCCTCTCGTAGTAAATTCGCCCCTCCTATCGTAGTAAAATAATGGATACTGTTTTTCACCGCACAACCGAGGACCTGGGTGTGTAAGCCCTTTCAAAATGTTTACACACTTCACACACAAAAATGTGCTCCTTTTATGGAAACTGAGGACTCGAAAAAAAATCACCTGAGAAGTCGTCAATGTACTAAATAATACTTATATATCACAGTACAATACGAATTTCGCATGTTTTCAAAACGAGGACGTCCTCGCTTTCTGAGCGTCCGCGGTTAGAAGGTGTGTATAGGCATTCAAGTCCACGGTTTCCACCTTACGGGAACACACACACACACACACACACACACACACACACACACACATATATATATATATAAACTTCTTGGCACAATTGTAACCAAAACCTTCATTGTTAATAATACATTATATAAATTATAAGCTGAGATAATATATACTATTGTAGAAAAATAAAATTGCGAACTATTTATTAAAAATAGATGGAAATATTTAAATTCTTTGAAAAATAATAAAGAATCGTTTCAGTTTCATTTTGCACGTTAACTATTAAAAACTAATATGTTGGGGGCACCACAGCACTTTCTTCTGTATAATAGTAAAGAAATTCAGACAGTGCAAACTATTTATTAAATTATTAATTATTAAAATTAATCTCCATGATGAAAACAGACGATTTTTATCTCAGAGAAGTATAACACTAAATGACAGAATAAAGTCAATTTTATGCCAACATCAGAAGAAAAGCAGTTTTTTTTTAAAGTTTATTTGTTTATTTATTTTATTCGTTAAAAATGACAAAAGAAAAATCGTTTCCCTTAAATTGTCACATATCTGTGTTTCAACCATTCGATTTTAATATATTGGCCTGTTCTATCTGGTACACCCTAAAGTTTGCGATGCTCCTACATGCGCAAACATTTATATCTAACTGACTATTACTAATATCAATAATTCATATTAAATTTACAATCATGAGTTAAAAATAACTCTTATTATGTTTATTTATGGGAAATTTTGTCCTATACTACCATGTTAAAAATTTAGAAAAAATGAAATTAAGCGCCACATGTTGAGCTATTGATACTAAAATGTAATCATCACCAGTTAAAGTCAGGGTCCAACTAAATACCTAGTTTGTTTAAGTTTTGTTAATTGATTCGAGAAATACAGTCCATGAAATTTGTAATACACAAACACACACAGACTCACATACCTTTTCTAAAAACAGTCAAATCGTATTCAGGAGATCTCAAAACGTGTAAATCCTTCGAAAACTGAAGTACAACTGGAATCCAATGTACTTTTTTCTTATATATATAAAACAAAGTAATAAAATTGAATGTCTAAAATCCCTAATAAAAAACTATAATTTAGTTTTCAGTAGCCTGTAATACTTTTTCAATAAAGAGTTTTAATATTGCTAGAGATAATTCTATAAAATATACTAGCGTTATTGACCAAAACAAGGCAGAACATTTCCTCTTTAAAACAGCTTTCACCATTGGTATGATTACTAATATACTAAACCGCTTTAAAATTTTGAAATCTGGTTTATTCCTTGTCAATTTGTAAAAGAAAAGAAAAGAAAAGAAAAGAAAGAATTATAATCCATTAAGCATGACTCATTTATTGTTAAAATTTTTCTTGAAACATTTGCAAATTCCATAGTTATTATCGCCTTTCCACTTCTTGCCTGGTCATATTCTTTTCAGTTTATGTATGGAAAAATTTGCAATCCACGTTTATAATGATCGATAGATGGCGCTTTTACAAGTGTTGATGTTAGTAAATATAATAGCCACGTGTATTTATTATTGTTGTGTTTGTGTTGCTACTTGCTATCTGTTCTATAAATTTTCTGCCGTCACATCATGAAATATCGATTGCGTTTGGAAAAAAAATATTTCAATTTTTTCAAAGGTCGATACAAAGTAGATGCCTAACCGAAGTTGAACAAATACTAGTTCCTAATCATCTGATTTTGTGCGGCTTGAAATCGAAAGATCAAAATACTGCTATTATAGAAGCAGTTCGCCTCAGACCCACTGCTGTGAAGGAAAAAACCCCACACACAATTAATTGTTCTTTAATAAACAATGAAAATGTGTAAGACATTAAAGATGTTGAATGTTCCTGCAAAGCGGGTAAAAACAATACCTGCAAACATTACGTTGCAGTTTTGTTGTACTGTAATAGGTAAGTACTTGGTTATTTTCTTAATACATGGTCGTTCCATTTTATTTTAATGCAATAAAAATAATTACTAAAGAGAACATGTATGAAATAAACATAATAATAGGATGCAATGAAAATTATTGCGTTTTATTATTTAATAATTCCACTGTATTTTAACTGCATCTATATGTTATCTTTCAACAAAGGTACATAAAAAAAAAATGTACAACTATAGATTTGGTCCATAACTGGATTTGGCGATTTTTCTTTCGCACCGTTTTGACCGATAACGATGTCTTTGGATTCTTTATAATACAATACGCTTTTGTTTACGCTTGGAATCCATCGCAACCATTTGCAAAAATGGCATTTCGCCATAATCACCAAAGAAAAATCGCCAGATGCACTTGTGAACCAACACTGTAGTTGTTCCATCACATTCATGAAATGTGATCGTTTTGCTTTGCTCGTTAGCGAAGGAAACGATCAGCTTTATCTGAAAGATTTTATAATTAAAGCAAAGTTAAACATATTATTATTTGTGAAATCCTGAGGTGTGAAATGTCATTTGGAAAAAAATGAAAGCTTAATTCTGGGTTTCTGGATCCTTTGGAATTACATTGTGGTACACAACAGCATGTGTAGTCTATTTTACCGGATTTATTCATTTTTATTCAATAAATATGTGAAACTAAACATTGAATATACAGAACGCAATGGTGTTTTGACGAAAGCTATATCCGTGTATTGTAATTTCACCTTAGACCACAAGAGGGCGAGCATTTCATTACAATCGCGGATCGCAACAGCATGCTACAAATCTCAAATCTCCAAATAATGCGGTGTATGATCCTCTTTTTTTTTTTTTTTTTTTTTTCCTGATTTATCAAGTATTTGATATAATTTCACGTGTAGGTCGTTGAGCCCAAATCAGAAAAACAATTTCTATCCTTAGGGGCGAATCTCCGAGCCGTTCATAATAGCCTATTTGGTAACTCTGCTGATTCAGTAATACACTCAACTTTAATTTCAACCTTAAGATAACAGCATGAAATTACGGCGTAAAAGATAAAAACAATTTTGCAAGGAATTCATGCTTGCATAAAATAAAATACTGTGAGAGAAAAAAAATAAATAAATAAAAACTTGAAAAATAGCTGGAATGAAATAAATAATCTAAAAAAAATGTTATTCTTAAGAAAATGGCAACACTGAAATTTGGTGGAACCAATCGACAAATTTTTTTTTCGCTGAATAATAAAATATATTGTGATAAACAGGTTTGAAACAAATTGATTAAATTACAAATTAAATACTGAATTGATATTTTTATATCTGATTAACATTATAGTTGGCATTTATTACCTATTTTAAATACAAGAATTCAAACTCTGTAAAAGTAGGCAAATATATAATTTTTTAAAAGTTTTGAATACAAGATCTCTAATTTCTTGGTTTTATTACATAAAGAGGTGACAGGAGGTATTTTTCTTGGGATTAGATTGTGAATTTAACTTGCATAAAACATTTGTTCTAAAGGGGTCTATGTCTTAAGGGGACTTGGACACACACACAAAACATAATGTCATAAGGGAACTCGGCACCTTTTACCTTGCATAACTGAAGGTTTCATAAGAACGCTTATATTTACATTTAAAATTTCTAAACTGAACCATTCTAAGTTTGTTCAATAAAACATATATTCTGACAATATTTTTTTATGAATTTTTATATATATTTTACAGATTTGAATTTTTTTAATTGCATTTACACTTTATTTATTTTTTCATGACTTTATGATCTTCAAAATGCTAAAAAAGCTACAAATATTGAAGAAATTATTTAATATTTTTTTATGTGTCGTAGAAGTTACGTAAAAGAATTACAGATGGAATTTGAAATATCTTTAAAAGAAAAAATATTAAAAATTTAAAATTAAAATAAAACAAAGAGAAGATATTTTTAAAGAATCGAATAGCATTGAATAAATATTAAGAGTTAAAAAAAAAAAAATAAAAAAAAAAAAAAAAAAAAAGAATAAAACTCTGGAATTTAAAGCGAAATGGAACAAAACTGCTATGAATTTTACATATAATGTTCAAATTCACGTTCAACATAGTATCACACGTAATCGGAGAGCTGTGAACTATGAAAATTAATTTTATATGGAGTCAGATGCACTGGATTCTTGTGGATAGATATGCTAGTTATTTGATTAATTTTTTTTTCTTTAACACATAATCGTTGGGTATTTTCAATTTTGAACAGTAAACTCAGCTTTTTGGTGTTCCTTTAAAATTGTAAGTCATTAAAAAAATATGAGATAATATATAGCATATAAAGATATTTTTAATCACGTGTATTATTCTAAAATTTATAAAACACTTCAAAACACGTGAAATTATATATATTATATTACGATATATTTTATATATTACGATCTTATTTTATATATTACGCTACATTTTATACCACCTAATTTTAAATCCGAAAGCAAAAATTTATTCTTTAAAGTTTAAAAAAAAAAAAAAAAAAAAATGCGATTTAACTTACTTGAAAAAATTCGTTTTATTTATTTATTTATTTATTTTTATTTATTATTATTATTATTATTATTATTATTAATATCTTATTCCCAAATTCTGTCGGTATTTGATTTTAAATAAGTGCTATTACACTACCCTTGAAATACACTACCCCCCCCCCTCTTACATTCATTCAAGTGAAACTTTTAAAATGTGTTTTAACCTTTCTAAATCCGTTATTTTCGAAGAGTTGTCATTTTTTAAAATTTATTCCGGAACTTTGTTAGTCCCGCATATTTTTTCATACTCCTTTTTTTTTTTTTTTTTTGCGTAATTTTTTTCTTTTGTAATTGTAAAGTGGAGAAAATTAGTTTATAAATAGGGCGGTGTGAAATAATGGACTAAAAATGGACCAGGACTAATAATGCTCCTAAATAGATTGTAAATTTTGACAAATCTGCTTACGTTTGAAAGAAAAAGAAATAATAAATTTCAATAAAAATAAATAAATAAATAAAATAATAATAACTACTATACCTTTGCTATTAAAAATAATAGATTTCTGATATATAATTTATACATTTATGGAAAAAAAATATCTTAACTGAGCACAATATTCCATCGCAGCAACCACCAGTTTTAACTGTTGCTTGGTGCATCCCTCGAGTATGAACGACAATTAGGTAAATTAAGTTTCCGCTTTGTTTAAACCACTTATTCAAATCAGTACTTTCTAATCGCAACAATTGACAGTCATTTATTCTATTGTGTTCCCGCGGAGAAATTTTCGGTGGAAACAATAGCAGCGAAAACTATTTTAGTTGAAAAAAGGATTCTGAAAGTCTCAAAAGCGCGTTTACTCAAGTAATTATTAAGTGCGTGAATAAGCTTTATTGGGAGATTATTATTTTTCCGAAAAAGCATTTTGTTATGTGGAATTAAACTTAAGCATTCTTCTGCCTTATTTTAAAATTAAGTTTTGATTTTGGTGAAAGGAAAAATCAATATATGCAATAGAATGATTCGCATAGCTTTATTTTTTCCTTTTACATTAAAACTTCCTTTTACATTAAAACAAGAATTTAATGACGTTTATAAGGCATGTGTGTCATAATCTAAATAACTTGTAATAACGAAACAAAATGCATTTTAATTCAGAGGAAAATAAATTAAAGTAATAAAGTAATTTTAAAGCAATTAAAAAAAATGTATTATTATTATTATTATTATTATTATTATTATTATTTTAATAAACCTGCTGTTTGCGATATTTTTAGTAAACCTACTACGACATTAAAATATGTTATCAATTGTTAGATTAAATCAAGAAATATAATATATTTTCCAAACATGAAATTAATTCATCCATATTATAATTTTATAAATATAATGAAACATATATAGTTTTAATTAATATAGGGGTGGAAATTTGGTTCAGAACTCATGCTGATATTTATTTAATTTTTTTTTTTTTTTTTTGACATATAAAATCGTTGATTTAAGAAGGAGAAAAATTTGTTTCATAAATACTACTATGAATTCTGTGCCAAATTTCAACCTCTGTTCATATTGTAATTAACATTAAAATATTCATATTACAGAGCTCTCGAAATGCATTATTTTAAAACCACTTTTTGCATAAAACAATCTTTGTATTATTCTTTCGGAAATATGTACTACAAATATTTAATGAAGATTACTGTAAAGAAAAAATGTGGTATTCAAAGTAATGACTGCTAAGGACCCTGATAGACTTTTATAAATATTAATAGTCATATAATTTTATGATTCATATTATAATTTTAGAACAGGAATCATTAAAAAAAACCAAATGCAAAGAAATTTGAATTTATTCTCGTTAATTTAACGAGAACTTAAACAAGGAGCTTAAAATTTAAATATTTTCTTTTATTATTATTATTCATGAATCAAAACATTGTATATGGAAAGTGTCATTACAGTTTATTTGTAATACCAAAGTAACGACCTTAAATTAAAACGACAGAGAAAAATCAAATTGCCATGCATAACAGAAATGAATCTACAAAGTGACTGTGTATTTAAATAAATATAATGATTTTTTGAACTCTGAAATTTTAGGCAAAATGTATATATAAGGAATATATTGATAAAACGAAATATAATATTGTTGTTTTTTAATATTTTATAAATATCATAAATCTTTAACGACAACAACACACACACACACATACACACACACCAAAAAAAAAAAAAAACAAGTTTAACACAGTATCCCATCCACATGGTCAGAACATCAAACATTCAATGAAGTTATATTTAGTTTTCTTTCTTTCTTTTTTACTTTCTCTTACCCATAAGGTAGAGAAAGTATTGTTTTTGGCTCAAATTTTCGAACGCGAGATCTTGTTATATTTACACGTTTTGAGGTCCCCTGAATACGAAAATCATGTTTTTAGCAAATGGTCTGTGTGTCTGTGTGTCTGTCTGTTATCAGCATATCTCAAAAACAAATTATGGCAGAAAGTTCAAACTTGGTATTCTAAATGTGTATCATATAGAGATGCTACAGTAAGCTTTTCGTTAAGACCAAGCAAATGGTTCGTGTACAGGGACAATCAAGAGAATTCTAATACATTACGTCTATGGGGGAAATTGCAGGTAAGTAGAGTTTAACGTCTATAGACTGCACTAAACCAAATGAAACGAATATATATTTTTTGTAAAAGAGATAGTTAACTGAGAAAAAATTTTGTGTATGTAGGAGCCTTGCCTCCCCCCCTGGGGGGGAAGTCCCCCCTCGAGGGGAGTAAATTTTCATGATGGGTATCATTCAAAAGAGCTCATCAATACCTTTAAAACGAATGGTTGAACTATAAATCTGTGATAATTTAAGACAAAGTTACAGATTTTTTTTTACTTTTAACAAAAAAAAAAAAAAAAAAAATATAACAACAAAAACTTATACAAAAAAAAAAAAGAAAAGAAAAATCGTATTTTTTTTTTTTTTTTTTTTTTTTAATATTGAGAGTAAAATGGACTTTTTTTGGATATTTAGTGTTACACTACTTCTCTAATATGGAAATCGTCTGCGTTATCATAAAAGATAATTTTTTAAATAATAATTTAAATAAATTATTTAAAAAAAATGAATTATTTTTTAATAACCGAATTAAATTCTATATAAATGTAGGTGCATTAATGAAACGGGGGGTTTAGGGGGGCGGTGGCCCCCCTCACACAGAACTAATTATCGTATAAAACTCTTCTGAAGCCTAATTTGAATTGTTTAGCATAGGTTTACATGACAGTTCTTGTTATCTTACATCTTAATCTGCAACCTATATTTATAGTATTAAATTTCAGGGTAAGAGAAAGTCGTGTGAGTGACACACCAGATTTTTTTTTTTTTTTTAATGTATTTTTAATCCTTATGAATAAATCTATGTTTCAAAAAGAAATATTAGATATTAAAATATTATTATTTTAAGTGCTATTCCAATGCATTTAAATTAATACACTTTTAAATATAATTTTTATTTTTTACGGAACGAATAATAAATCAGAACACATTTCATTCCAGTAATCAGTAGTTTTAACTGTTGCTTGACGCATCCCTCGAATATGAGCGTCAATTAAGTAAATTAGATTTCTGCTTTGTTTAAACCACTTATTCAAAGCAGTACTTTATAATCGCATCAACTGACAGTCATTTATTCTATTGTGTTACCTTGAAGGGATTTTCAATGGAAACAATAGGAAAGAAAACTAAGTTGAAAAAAGGACTCTGAAAGTTTCAAAAGCTTGTTTTATAAGGTAACTATTAAGAGCATGAATAAGCGTTATTGAGAGATTGTTATTTTTTCCGAAAAAGCATTTTATTATGTAGAATTAGACTTAAGCATTCTTCTGCCTTATTTTAAAATTAAGTTTAGATTTTAGTGAAAGGGTATACGAATTCATATAATGATTGTCTTTGCTTTATTTTTTAACTTTTTTGATTTTACGTTAAAACAATAGTTTAATAAATTTTTTGAAGTACTTGTGTCATAATCTAAATAATTTGCAATAACAAAACAAAATTAATTTTATTTAAATAGAAACCATTTTAAAGTAATAAAGAGCTTTTAAAGGAAATTTAAAAATTGTAGGTATTTATTTAAAACTATATATACTTTTTTTTTTTTTTTTTTTTTGTAATATTTTGATTATCGCTGTTACGACATTAAATTATGTTATGAATTTTTAGGTAAAATCTAGAAATATAATCTTTTATTAGACTCTTATATTAATGTCATTCATCTTACATTTTTATGAATATTGTAACTGCTACAAATTTATGAATATATGAATCATAGAGTTTTATGATATATTATAATTCATATTATAATATTCATAATACAATTTTAAGAATCATATAATTTTACGATTCCTATTATAATTTTAGAACACAAATCAGTTGAAAAGATACAAATAAATTTGCATTTAATCTCGTTAGTTTAACGAGAAATAAAATAACGTGTTTAAAATTTGAATTTAAATATATTATTCATGAAATAGACATTTCATTTAGAGAGTGTCATTAATATATATTTCTCGTAAAAAAACCGCCATTAAATTAAAACGAAAGAGAAAAATAAAATTGTCATCCAAAACAGAAAATTTTCATTAAGGATCATGTGAATTTTTATAAATACGAGTATAATGATTCATAAACTCTGGAATTTTAAGCAAAATTTTAGAAATTTATTAATAAATACGAAATAAATAAATAAATAAATAAAAATAAAAATATTGTTGTTTTTATTTTTTTTTTATTTTTTAAATAATATGAATCTAATATGAATAGATAAAAAATAAAATAAAAAAAAATCAACACGTATTCAACATGGTCAGTGCCATAGAAAACGAGAAGAAAATTATTTTATATTATAGTCGGCAGCAAAATTATTTGAGCGCTAGCAATAATTTCTATATAAAAAATTTACACCTAATACTGCTTTGTTAAATAAATCTTTGTTGAGTCATGTTCTTAGCCAGTCTTATAACATGATTCTACAAGGATTTATTTAACAAAGCAGTAGTAAGTGTACTTTATTTACATAGGAACTATTGCTAGCGCTCGAATATATTTGCTGCCAATATCTAGATGTATAAGTTTATTGTTAGACTCTTCTGGATGCATATGCTGTTCATTAAATACGTTGACTGAAATTTTCACGTAAGTCTTAAGTTATACAAATAAATCTTTTTAAAATTGTGTTTTTAACACTTATAAACAACTTTATATATTTTCAAATTACATATATTATGTTTAAATAAAAATTTTATCAAAATATTATTGTTTAAACCACTGTTTACATAAATTTTAAAATAATAAAGGTTTACATGCGATTCATACATTTTTTAAAAAAAAGAAAAAAAATGCAATCAATCAGAGCAGATTTTGTGCCAGTAATCGATAGTTTTAACTGTTGCTTGATGCATCGCTCGAGAATAAACATCAATTAAGTAAATTAGGTTGCCGTTTTGTTTAAACCACTTATCCTAAGCAGTACTTTCTAATCTCAACAATTGACACTCATTTATTCTATTGTGTTCCTGTGAAGAATTTCCGATTTAAACAATAGGAAAGGAAGCTATATAAGTTGAAAAAATGGATGAAAAGCGCGTTTTCTGAAGTAATTATTAAGTGCGTGAATAAGCTTTATTAAGAGATCGTTTTTTTTTCTCTAGAAAGCGATTTATTATGTGGAATTAAAATTAAGTATTATTCTGCTTTATTTTAAAATTCAATTTTGATTTAGATGAAAGGAAAGTTCTATCCATATAAAGGAATAATTGTCCTTTCTTTATTTTTAAACTTTCTCAGTTTCACGTCAAATGAATAGTTTAATGAAATTTAGAAAGCACTTGCGTCATAATCTAAATAATTTGTAAAAAAAAAAAAAAAAAAATCAGTGGAAAACATGTTAACGTAATTAAAAAAAATTATAGCAATTTTAAAAATTGTAGTGTAACTATTAAATATATCTCAACATTAAATTACATTATGAATTTTCAAGAAGTCTATAAATGTAAGTTCAGTTTTTTCAATCGTTTTTTATAATTAGAGTAACTTTTCTATTTTAATTTCTTGTAAAATCGTAAATGCCAAATCTTATGACATATGATTATTTAAAAAAATGTTCCATAATTTTATATTTATCTACTAGTGGCAGATTTCTATCTTTCAAATATTAGTTAAGCTATATAAGAAAACATAATATGAATCCTTGGTCATAAAAAATTTCTTGGAGCCCCTGATTCAAATTATGCTTTTAGTTTTTATTTATTTTTATTTTCTAAAATATTACTGTTGTCTTCTTTTTGTAAAACATAAAGCACATAAAAATAAGATAATATTCATTGTGAATAGTTTTATAGAAAGTACATAATATAACAAACATTTAAAAAAAATCAATCTATGACGTCATAAAACAAGGTTACGAAAAATAACATCCATAAAAGAAATAAGAATATCTGTGCGTTCTTAGTTAAAACTAAAATAAAAAATTTTGAATTTAAAAAACCAAATATTAAAAGCACAATTTAAATAAAATAAATTTTATAAAATTATGCTATATATACAATTAAGACTGTCATAAAAACCGTACTATTTGACCTAGTTTAACTTTCTTCGTTAAATCCATTTTCAGCTGTTGTCATATCGCAAATTTTCGTATCATAAAAATGATAATATTCTCAGTAGAAATCTATAAAAATATTTAATTATAAGACCTGATTCTGAATTTACTTTGTTTGGCGATAAAAGAAATTATAAGGGACACCCAAACAGAACACCGCATTGAACACACCATCCCAATGCTGAATTGTATTTGGAATGAAGAGTAGCCGATGATTTCATGAACGAGATAGCAATATAAAAAGAGATAAAGGTAAGAAAAATAATTTTTCTTACCAATATATATATATATATATATATATATATATATACAATCGGTAACAAATGTGTCAGAACACCTGCAAAAATTCCTATATAAAAAAAGTACACTTAATACTGTTTTGTTCAATAAATCCTTGTCGAATCCTGTTCTTAGTCAGTCTAAGAACAGGATTCGACAAGGATTTACTTAGCAAAACTGTATTAAGCGGGCCTTTTTTATATATGAATTTTTGCTAGTGTTCGGATACTTTTGTTACCGACTGTATATATACATATAGTCTTAACGAAGACAATGTAGATTCTCCAAAAACCTTATTGGATTTCAGACGGCCTATGAAGTCTCAACCATAGAGTAACTGTAAGTTTAAAAATAAACGCTGCTACAAACAATTTCATAAGTTGAGACATCATACAATTCTCCAGGTTTCGTTTCCACGAAACTAAAAATACATTCGAAGACACAGGAACCTAAAAACTTATACGAGTTCTTGACATTACCACCGAATAAAAATATGAACTCCAATTTTGCGGGAAAAAAAGAAGAAGAAGAAAGAAAGAAAGAAGAAAGAAAAACGTTTTTTTATATCCATGAAATTGGAGAATATGGCAACTTAATTCTTTTGCGTTGAGGATTAAAAAGATATTAAGATAAAAATAATATAATGATGATACACTTAACTTGATCTTTCAAATCGATTAAAAATCTGAGTAGTATTTCTATTTTAATAATTCCTCGCCAAATCTGATGTGCTTTAAGAAATAAGATTCGTATATGCAAACAATTTTATTCAATAGCGTCTGGTATAGAGTGTCAATTACTTTCAATAAAATCTCGAGAATCATATTTTGACATAAAAGACTATATCTCTTAATTTGCAAAATAATTTTGCTAATGGAGGTTAAGAAAGGAAGTTTCACCATAACTTCAGTAGCCTGTCGTGAATCATTATAGACAGTTAAATGAACATTCCTTTTATTATTATCGCTTGTCAATATAAGAAAATATGTATAATAATAATAGGGTAAGGTGGGGTAAGTGGGCCACCCCCCCTGGCATTTCCCCAGTTATTGTCTAAAAAAAAATTCGTTATTATAATTTTATGTACCTACCCCAATAGATGTAGAAAGCATTATGGCACCGTTTTCATTTATGTGTGTGATAAGTTACAAGCCTTTTTGTGACGATTTTTAAATTTGCAGTCCTGTCGTAATTCGCGCTATCGTACTAATTATTTTTTTTCTTCCAAACCGTTCATGATACAAACCAAAACTTCATATATTTTGAAAGTGTATAAAACACAGAATCTTTTTGTAGTATCGTGTACTCATGATGTTAATAAGGTTGAAAAAAAAATTGGGGGGCCCACTTGCCCCGTGTTTGGAGTAAGTGGGCCACCACAATGGCGGGGTAAGTGGGCCACCCACCCAAACTCTTTAATATAGTTAAAAAATAGTCATATGCACTGATTTATAGGGTTTACCTCTGGATGACTCCACCAGTAGTGATTCAAGTTCCGAAGATGAACTATCAGCTATTACCTAGTACCACAGTACTTATAAATGGGGATTATGCCTTTGTCCAGTTTGAAGGCAAAAAAAAAAAAAAAAAAAAAAAAATAGTATGTTGGCTCGGTATTAAATGACAGTCAAAACGATGAAGATACAGTTGTCATGTAATTCATGCACAAAGACACAACTATGCGTAATAACTTTTTTCCCCCCTGAAGCTAATGATATTCATGATGTATTCCTAGAAGATGTTGTGCTGAAACTAAATCAACCAACACTTTCCAAGAGACTTTCAAAATACATGTTTACCAACGATTTATCAAGATATTATATTCACTAGCATGTAATACTGCCATAGGCTAGTTTAAACTTTGTAAAGTAAAAAGTTGAAAATTTGACATTTTTTTCTTTTAGCAGGCTTGTGTGCAGAAAAAGTTGCTATGGGTGAACTAATGGAGATATTTCAATGATTTTCTTTTCAAAGATTCAGAAAACCATGTAGATTGTCCCACTTGCCCCACCAAATCTCTACCAGTTATGTGTAAAAAGAAATTCAGGGGGGGGTCCCACTTACCCCACCTTGCGGGGCAAGTGGGCCATCCCGATGACTACCCAAAAAATATTTTTTTTTTAATTCATCATTTGCCAATTTGGTTAGAGGTTGCCATGGGTACAGTAACAACATATGAGAGAATGAACCACAAAAAAAATTAAGTTGTTAGGGCTGTTACATCCGGTGCTATGTTGAGCTAAAGTCGAATTATGCCGAAAAGTGGTCCCACTTACCCCACCTTACCCTAATATATTCTAGATATTTCTAGTTACTTCTTTAAATATTAGACTTAAAGTTTTGAAACTATAAATTTATTTAACTAGTATTTTTTTTTTTTTTTTTTTGAGAATTTTCTTGCCACAATTCTTCAAGAGTTTCGCTACAGCGCTTAGTATACATAGTATGGCAACCGTCTAGCAAAACCGCGCTCTAAAGATTAATCCTCTCACTAGAGGTCAGTGCGCTCGAGATATTAGCTTGAAAAACTGAAACTAATATATTCATTGCTTATTTATTTTCTCAGATCACGTGACTCAGCAGACGGAACTAGGAAGAGCCAATCAACTATTATGCAATATTTACGATTTGATCAAGAATTTCAGTCTCAGGACTATCTGGGAGGCTTAGTTTTTACCAGTATTTTCACCATTACGGTTATAAGCGCTTTCTACTGTATATTCTAGGCGCTGTTGTTTCGCAATATTTTTCACCGAAGTCTTTCAGATGTTGGATTATGCCGATAGGCTAATGTGAAGCTACAGGGCAGCCTCCTATTCATTAATTCACACATTCAATGATCCGCAAAATCGTTCTTTCTTTCTCAAGGGTCAACCCCAAACCGTCGCCAATCATCCGCTGCGCAGTTCTAATGCGACGTCAAACGTTCACCTTTAGCCTCATTTGTTCTTTCAGGTAATACGTTCTTTTATGTCATTAAACTATGTTCGTAAAACTTGTATACGCAAAAAGAAAGTATTTCTAACTCATTTCAGTCCCCTTAAAAAAAAAAAAAAATAAATAAATAAATAAATAAAAGTATTATTTACGAAATGGTTACAATTAGCAAGCTTTCGTATTGACAACCTTGCTCTCGATTTATCAAAGACATTGCTTTTATTTCCATTTATTATTATTATTATTATTACGGAAACGATTTTATGATAAATATTTTGTCTGCTTATAACTTATTTAAAAATATAAATGTATTCTTACCAGAAAATAATATGCAAGATTATTTCATTAAATTCCATATATCTGTATTATGACAAACATGATAAAATTGCGTTGATTTATTTTTCCTTTTCCTTTTTTTCTTTATTTTTCTTTTTCTTACTGTAATTTTTAAAGTTCTACATATTTTATTTTTAAACCTAAATGGAATTGTAATGCTAATATTAAAATATATTTCTTATTTATTTCAAATTTACTCTTTATAGGTGAATATATAATACAATGTAACTTTTGTGTATACACTAAGTTTTAATGGTACATCCTAGGATTTATATTTCTAAATAAAACTTTCCATATGTGAAAAACAGTTACATATGATATGTATGAGATAAGCTAATATTAAAATATATGTGATTAAAGAAACATGAAAGGACTTATAACAAAGTTATTTAAAATACTTTACAAATGTGAAATTTTAAAATCCTGCTCTAACAATGTTAAAAAAAAAAAAAAAAAAATCAATATGCATTAGATCTTTATAATAAGTTTCAAAAAATGTTAATATTAATGAAAATGATGCTTATATAATAGTCTAATTTGATACATAATAAAAAAAATAATAATAATAACCAGTCATATATCTTCAGTATATTTTCTTTTTAAATATTTTTAAACTGGAGAAATTAAATACAATTCTCTTTTAAGTTTCAATATATTCTTAGCTAAATTTTTGAAATGCACTTAAAGTAAAGTCTTAACCTTGCTGTATATAACAATCTATAAAATTAAAATTATATAAATATATATAAATTTCGTAATAAATCATTTTCTTTGTATTAAAAAAAAAAAAAAAAAGTTTAAAACTTTTGTAACATTAGATGAAACACTGAAAACTAAATTAATATTTATCTTATAAAAATTTAAAATAAAGAGAAAAACATTCTAAAAATAGCGAAGTATTTAATGCATCAATGACATTTAAGACAAGATTGGATAACGAAAAATATGATTAATGGCTTTCTGTCAAGGAAATGTAAACAAGAATCGTTGACTATTCGAAATACAATAGAATATTTCAGTGGCTTTTTTTGTTTGAATTGATTCACTTCTCATTATATATTTATTTTTTCAGACGGTATACATTTTAATAAATAAAATACACAGAATCTAAAGTAATTTCCAGAAATGTTGTCAAACATTCCTTTTTTAACAATGAAGTACTATTCAATATGCCTTATGCGTAGCATTAAGTAAAGTATAATAATTTGATTAATTTGTAAAAGTTTTCTTTTCTTTTTTTTTTTTTTTTTTTTTTTTTTTTATATTCTAACAATTTGCGAAGATAAAATATTTTTGAAAACTTTTATACTAATACATGATAACCAGTTAGTTAAACCTATAAAGTTAAAATCGAACTTAATTCTTAAATCTAAAAAAGCAATTATAAAATATATAAAAATATTTATAAAGGAACTAGAACAAAAAATTTTCTTAGGAATTCCTTTAATTTGTATAAAAAAAAAAAAAAAAAAAAAAAAAATCCACTATCTTTATATACATATACCTTTATATATATATATATCAAAAATGCAGAATTTAACTCAATTAATCCAATAATCCCTTTCACAGTCTATAATTGAATTAAATTTGCCATATAGTTACAAATCATAGTAATGTCATAATGGGGGAAGTTTCTGAATAAATTTCTAAATCAAACGTATTAATCGAATATATATTCGAATTTTTACTATAATCTAAAAGTTGAATATTGTTAAAGATTATGCAGAACATATAAAAAAAGTCCCTTGTAAAATTTCTTACACGTAACAGTGTAGGAAATATGCTATTATGTGCATCCTATTACGTGTAAGATATCTTATAAGGAACTTCTTTCAAATGAATATTTAATTAGCGACACTTTTAAAAAAGTAAATACTTCTCCTTCAGTTATTAAAAATTGCGTACATGCATTTAGTTAAAAAAAAAAAAAAAAAAAAAAAAAAAAAAAAAAAAGAATTAAATTACAAATTATGAATTCCGTTTCGTATTTATTATAACTAAATTTCATTAAAAAAAAAAAAAATCTCCGTACAATTTAGGTTTGTTACTTGTGGTACGTTTAGTTATGGACATATTGAGTGGAGAAAGTTTTTCAATTTATTTAATAGAGTTTTTAATCGCATTTATAAACACGAAAGTAGTTTTATATTCATTAACTGTATTCCAGTTTTAGACTATTCCAGTTTAATACTAATGGTTCCAATATATATTCTATTAGCACGTTTGATTGTGAAATTTTATCTGGAAGCATCCCCCATTATGACATTATTATGATTTGTTATAAGATGTCTAACGAATTTAGTTCAATAATGGGCTGTGAAAAGGATTACTGGATAAATTTAGTTAAATTTTCTACTTTTGAAAACATTTTACATAATAGTAATGAATATTTTTATCAAAATAACAAAATCCCTAAGGGAAATTCTTGTTCTAGTACGTTTGCAATACCAACCTACCTGTATTTCTATATTTTATGAGAAAATATTAATTAGTTCTACAGTAAAATTCTTTAGGTACATTCATGATCTTATAGTGTTTAATTGTGGTAATTTCTTAGAGGCATCTGCTGATATTTATCCTCGGGAATTAATTTTAAAACACACTAGTAATGACGGTATAATTTCTTTTTTAGGTTTAATAACTAATTTTGTTTAAAAATCTTGGATTATCAAACGTTGATATAGACTAACTTCTGTCACGGTGCATCTACGCGTAAACTTATACACAATTTTGTGCGGTAAATCCTGAGATTGCGGAAATCGATGCATAACAGCGCCACAATTAGGTAGATTGACACCAAAATTTGATAAACAATTATTTATGTCACGATGCATGTGCATATGCATTTATTTGCAGTCCTGTTCAGCAATTCTTGAAATACCGTTGCCACAATTCTTTTGTCACGAAGTCGCACAGACAGACGTATGAACAAAGTTTTTCTAAAAATTCTCAAATCGTGTTCTTGATCCCACAAAACGTGTAAATCCATCAAAAACTGAAAGTCGAAAGTTTTCATGAATCGAATACTATCTTCTATTGAATACAGAAGTGAGAAAATCGCTATATAGCATCGCCACCAGTTGAGAGACTAGCATCAAAAGTTGACATAAACTAATTTATGTCAAGGCTCATTTGTATATAAAAATGTATGCAGTTCTGTGTAGTAATTTCTCAGGTGAAGCCTTCTTTGAAATTGCGGAAAATGATGTATAACATCTCACCTGTTTGGCGATTTGCACCAAAAGTTGGTTGGCATTAACGTACATCAAGATGCATTTGAATATAAATTTATATGTAATTATGTGCAGTAGTTGGTGAAATACAGTCGCCACAACGTTTTGTCACACACAGACGGACAGACAGACATTGTCTAAAAATTATCAAATCGAGTTTTGGACCTCTTAAAACGTGTAAATCTATAGAAAAGTGAAAGCCGAAATTTTTTACGAATGTAATAATTTCTTCTCTTGAATGTAGAAGAAATTAAAATATAATTTGCCAAATTCTGGGAAAACGTGGTGAATATGGAATTTTCTTTTAAATTCACCATAATAAACTGAAGTATTTTTTATCATTGTGGATTCGACTTTTGCAATTTTTCAAGTGTTCATAATATTTCTTGATGATTTAATGTTACAAAAATAGAGTTTACATGCATAAATTTAATTAAGAAGGGAAAAAAAAAAAAGATATTTTCGGTAATGTGGACTAAGCGGTTAATAAGGGTTATTTATAAATGTAAATATGGAATTTCCATTTCCTTAAAGAATAATATGTAATAGGGTAGTAATTTTACAGGAATTAAGGGGTGAATACAGTATAAATATTTTATTTTGAAATTATTATTGAAAATAAACGTTACTGAAAAAAAAAAAAAAAATGAAGTTTTTGAAAAATTGCAAATAGTATGAAATTGTTGGTGTGCTATACTAATCGAATCGCTATATTTGAAAATAAATCAACTTTAACCATTTGTTGGTAAAAATAAGTTCATGAGAACCAGACTACAATATAACTCAATGCTCTTACCGAAAGTAACTCTAGGTTTTCATTCATTTTACTGCTTCGTAAATAGATTGGAGATTTCGTAATACTTAACTTAAAAGAAGTTTGAATCTTAATAAACTAAAGATATTGTCTGACACAGAAACTGCTCATCTCACTGACACAAGGTGAACTACCGTTCATGTTTGAGGCCCAATGAAGACATCTGACGTGCTTTCGAAAGACTGCAACGCCTTACAGATGAGATATAAATCTATTCTATTTTATCCTACAATTACATGTTCCCCAGCGTTACCTTACTTACTAAACATGCATTAAAATAGCAAATATAACATAAAACATAGGTTATATATGTATATATATACTATTATATACATGCATTTTATAATAATCACTCATTTTGCTCTTAAATAAAGACAGAATGGGAACCTACGAATGTGAATCTATTAACGATATGCATTTTTTTGGTTACCTTTACTTTTAACATCATTTTTCCTTATTCAATTTTAACATGCACTTATCAATTAATTGAATTACAACAACTACGGTTATTAGCTGATGATAACGTTACAGCGTTCTAATTTTCTTATTAATGATCGAGTCTATCTGTACTAACTGCGGACGCAACTCGATCAGATCATTATTGAAATATCCATTAACCTCAATTAAGTGGAAATATTTTAAGATTGGTATAATAAGATGCAGCGTAAGAGACTTAATTATTAACTTTTATTTTCTATATATTCAGAAAAGAAAAAGCACAAATAAACATTTTCTTTATTTAAATATGTACATTTATTTAAGACGATTTTCTTTTTCTATTATTTTTAATAAGATGTCATAATTATACTCTTACGTATTTTGCAAACTCTTTTAAAGCTAAAATTGTGTAGATAAGAAGATAGTGCTATGTTTATATCCATTTTTTTTTTTTAATTACACAATTGCATGTAGAGTTTAATAAAACATTCCTTAATTATGACAATAGATTAATAACATACAAATTCTTTCTGTTTTAATTTAATTTAATTTAATTTTATTAATAAATTGGGCCCTTCGTGGCCGAGTGATTATGTCACCACACTGCTAATCTCCTTCGAGCGTAGGAGAGCGGGTTCGATTCCCGCGCTGGTCCTGAGTGTTTTTCCAATTCTTCGTCCTGTAATTCTGTCATGTGCTATCTGTCCTTATTTGACGAAAATTTATAAGCGGACAACAAGACGAGTCAAGCACACAAATCTGATGCATATGTGTTATCAATAAATAAATTATTTATGTTATGTAACGTGATGTGAAGATAACAATAAATACTCGTTCTTTCATTCACAAACCAAAACTATATTAAACACTAGCAGGCTTTGCCCGCTTCGCTGGTCACTAAATTTAAAGGAAACTCTTTTCTATATAGCTTTATAAAAATAAAATAAAATACTGAAATTGCTCAAAAGCTCGCTTCAGGTCCCTGCTGCCTTCGCCAGCGATTTGATCATACGCTAAAACTCGGGCGCCTGTCCCTATTACCTGCGACAGTGGTTTACCATTAGGCTTGCATTTAGGTGCTTATAAGATAACAGTTTCGAAATAGATAGTATCGAAAAAAATGAAATATCCCTTTTATATTTGAATTCCAGACACATATGAACAACACTATACGTGGTGCACATAATATTTGCTTTTACGTTATTTCCTATGTTTATTTTGTTTATCCCCGATCAACCATAATAATGATAACAATTTCACGCTAAATATTATAATATGCTATGACCGGCTACGTCTGTTGCATGAGACAATTAATTTTTTGTGGTTATATGTAATTCATGGTTTGTAAGCATGATCATAGTACCGCCTTAATATAGTTCTCTTTGGCGACTTTTGAGTTTTTGTCACCATTTTAGATTTAATCCCTTGTAAAAAAAAAAAAATTAATACCTTGTAAAAATATGCTATGAGCGCTATTTCTGCCCTATTTTAGACAACTAAACTTTTAATGGTTGCATATATTTCCCATTAAAAATATTTTTATTTTCATTTATTTATTTAAATATTGATGAAATTTGAACTTCAATTTGGTCTAGTGTTGTACAGGCTGTATACTATATGTTTGTGTTTGTGAAAGAAAGTTAAAAAAAAATTCAAAACTGCAATTTTTAATCCCACCTAAAAAAAAAAAAAAAAAAACATGTGACTTAATTAGTAGCACATTAAAAAAAAAATTCCAAACGGTTTCCATACAATCTCCTGCTGTTGCCACCTAAAATACATACATTAGTTAATTTTAAAACATCTAATTGTCCGATCGATAAGCTGTTTAATCCGTTGGATTTAACGATACGACTGATATTTCTAATTTTTTTTCTAATTTTTTTAATTTACTTTCCTCATTTTAAATAAATGTAATTTTTATTGTTCACGGTTTTTTTTCTGTCGAAAAAATAATGATTTTTTTTTTTTTTTTTTTTTTTTGGCAACAATTAAATTAAGGATTAAAATTAAATATTTTAAGTACATGTAATTTTTATTGTTCACGTTTTTTTTTTTTTCTGCCGATAAAATAATGATAATATTTTTTGGCAACAATTAAATTAATGATTAAAATTAAATGGCCAATTTATCAGTAATTAGAAGGTTTTTATTTTAACATTTTAATTAATTAAAAGAAAACTAAAACAAAATTCGAAAATCCGGCTTCGAAGTGCATCAGGGAAGGTCATTACAAACCACCATGCAAATTTTTATAGCTCAGCCATCAGCCGTTTTCTTAAAACTCTCTGGAAACACATACACAATGACACACACACATCTTATTTTATTATATGTACTAGCAGGCTTTGTCCTCTTCGCTGGTCACTAAATTTAAAGGAAACTCTTTTCTATATTGCTTTATAAAAATAAAATAAAATACTGAAATTGCTCAAAAGGTCTTCAGGTCCCTGCTGCCTTCGGCAGCGATTTGGTCATACGCTAAAACTCGGGCGCCTGTCCCTATTACCTGCGACAGTGGTTTACCATTAGGCTTGCATTTAGGTGCTTATTAGATAACAGTTTCGAAATAGATTGTATTGAAAAAATTGAAATATCCCTTTTATATTTGAATTCCAGACACATATGAACAACACTATACGTGGTGCACATAATATTTGCTTTTACGTTATTTCCTATGTTTATTTTGTTTATCCCCGATCAACCATAAAAATGATAACAATTTCACGCTAAATATTATAATATGCTATGACCGGCTACGTCTGTTGCATGAGACAATTAATTTTTTGTGGTTTTCATGGTTTGTAAGCATGATCATAGTGCCGCCTTAATATAGTTCCCTTTGGCGACTTTTGAATTTTTGTCACCATTTTAGATTTAATCCCTTGTAAAAATAAGACTTAATACCTTGTAACAATATGCTATGAGCGCTATTTCTGCCATATTTTAGACAACTAAACTTTTAATGGTTACATATATTTCCTATTAAACATATTTTTATTTTCATTTATTTATTTAAATATTGATGAAATTTGAACTTCAATTTGGTCTAGTGTTGTACAGGCTGTATACTATATGTTTGTGTTTGTGAAAGAAAGTTAAAAAAAAAATCAAAACTGCAATTTTTAATCCCACTTAAAAAAAAAAAAAACAAAAAAAAAAAAAAACATGTGACTTAATGGACTCTTCCCACCTGACGTCAGAGGTCACATGATAGAGGAAAAACAAATAGCAGACGAAGTCCTGTTTATCTAGAGCGATTGCTGAAATAACATATTTTCTATTCTTATTTTTGATCAATCGTATTTAACCTGTGTTATTTTTTATACATCATCATTTTTAATCCATTTTATATCATTATTCATCCTCTTTTGTTTGCTATATACATTTACAATCATCATTTAGTTTATACCTGTTATTGATGTTCATGAAGACCATGTTTAAATACTCTGATTTTTCGTACTTAAATCAGTGACAGTGCAATATCGTACTGCGTAAATCCATTTAGACCAGTAACTAAGTTAATTAACTTGTTGTAACACCTTTATGCAATTAAATTAAATGAAAACATTTTAACATTTCAATTTATAATCCGTAAACATTCCACAAGAAGCTATTATTTATTGTTAGATCAGTTAATGTTACAGTTACTCTACAATATACAGCAACCAATTCTTATAGGTAAAAATAAATAAACACATAAAGTGTTCTTTAAAAATTATTAAATTTACAAATACAATTATTCTACTGTTTACAAATGCACAATATTACTTTTATTTTATTTTATATTAAATATTAACATTTTTGTTCTTAAGAACAATATTTGAGTGAATTCGATTCTCAGAATTCGATTATTCGTTTTCCTCTATCACGTGATTGAGCAGACGACGCTGGGAAGAGCCCATTGGTAGCACATTTAAAAAAAAATTCCAAACGGTTTCCATACAATCTCCTGCTGTTGCCACCTAAAATACATACATTAGTTAATTTTAAAAAATCTAATTGTCCGATCGATAAGCTGTTTAATCCGTTGGATTTAACGATACGACTGATATTTCTAATTTTTTTTCTAATTTTTTTAATTTACTTTCCTCATTTTAAATAAATGTAATTTTTATTAAAATAAAAAAAAAAATAATAATAATAATGATTTTTTTTTTTTTTTTTTTTTTTGGAACAACTAAATTAAGGATTAAAATTAAATATTTTAAGTAAATGTAATTTTTATTGTTCACGTTTTTTTTTTCTGTCGATAAAATAATGATAATTTTTTTTGGCAACAATTAAATTAAGGATTAAAATTAAATGGCCAATTTATCAGTAATTAGAAGGTTTTTATTTTAACATTTTAATTAATTAAAAGAAAACTAAAACAAAATTCGAAAATCCGGCTTCGAGGTGCATCAGGGGAGGTCATTACGAACCACCATGCAAATTTTTGTAGCTCAGCCATCAGCCGTTTTCTTAAAACTCTCTGGAAACACATACAATGACACACACACATCTTATTTTATTATATGTATTGATATAGATAGATATAGATACAATACACAGATTTGATATGCGTTGAAGACATAAGTTGTGATAAGACATTGCGATTAAATATTTAACATAAACAATATAATGCAAGTAATAATGCGAAGATAATAATGTGAAGCAATAATTGCGAATAATGCGAAAAATAGCATGCAAGCTACCGTGCGGATGAAAAAGAACATTTTTTAAACTGTTCTTTGCGGTTTCTGTTTTAGTAGAGTTGAGATGTTCGTACCTGTTGAACAGGAAAAAAAGTAAAATTGAGATGAAAACAGTTAAATCGAAAGTGTCATTGAATGCGGAGTTCGATTATGGTACGAATCGAATATGACTGGATGGTGGGAATCGAACAATTTTTTTATTTATTTTACCAATAAATTAAGAGAAAGTTTCAAAAATTATATACTGACTGAAACACCTTAAAATAGAAAGTCATTGAAATTCTTTATTTGTTAAAAATATTGTTTTACTTTTGCTTACCAAATCATCTGGGATGACTCCACTCGACGTTTCGAAGATTAAGTAATTAACTGTTGCATAAATAAATTAAATTAAGAGAGGTTGTTTTATAAACAAAAGAGGTTATTATAATGTTTGAGCATTTTTCTCTGTATAGCATGTTGTTTAATTTAACGCTATTCCCTTTCAAATATTTGAGCCCATAGATCATAATGATAAAGACGTTTTCGTTATGTCCCTTTAAAATTCTATAAATGTGAAAATCAACAAAATCAATACAGTTCGTGTGACTATGACCTATAACATGCATACAAATTTTCAGCTCATTCGGATGAGACGTTTAGACGTTATAGCCCTTTAAATAATTTAACTCCATAAGCCATAATGACAAAAAAAAAAAATTATTTGTGTCCATGTAAAATCTGTAAATGCTAGATTCTCCAAAGTTCATAAAGTTTGTGTGACGGTGATCTATAACATGTATATAAATTTTCAGCTCAAACAAATAAGACATTCAATCGCTATCACACTTTAAATAATGTGTTCCCGTAGTGCATAACGTTAAAGAATTTTTTGTTGTGTTCCTGTAAATATACTATATGTAGTAGATTCTCAGAAATCTATGCAGTTCGTGCAATAATGACCTCTAACGTATGTTAAAGTTTCAGATAAATCAAATAAGGCTTTTAGACGCTATTGTTCTTTAAAGAATTTGAGACCATAGGCCATAATAATAAGAAATTTTTCTTTGTGTCCCTGTAAAAACTATAATTACTAGATTCATCAAAATCTATATATTCTCTATACAGAAAATTTATATACACATATAGTGATGTATATGTGTATGTATGAGAGTAAACACGATAGCGCCTAAATGCTGGGTTCGAATGAACTGAAGGTTGGTAAGTATGTTATTGGTCACCATAGCACGAAACTTATTGATTTTGATGAATCTAGCATTTATAGTTTTTTACAGAGACACAAAAAAAAAAAAAAATTAAAACCAATGTAACACTTAAAAATGAGATAAAAGATACAAAAATTTAAAACTTTAAAAATACATTTTAATTAAAAAACATTAAAACACAAGACAGACGTTTCGGCTAGAACACTAGCCCTCCTCAGTGTCAAACATACAAACACAACATTTACAAAAATTCCAAATACATCATATCAAGATTAAATATTCAGGAGGAATAGCTTTAGCCTCGTTCAAGGCAGAATGTTGCATTTTAATGAAAGCGCCCTCTAGAAAAATACGGAATTCATAAATATTTATATTGGAAGCTAAAATTTTAAAGTTTTCAAAATCTGGTATATGATCACTATTGAGAGAATGGATTACAAGTTTAGATCTTAAATCTCCTATTTTATAAGAGCGTTTATGTTCCTTTAATCTAATTTCACCTGTTCTGCCAGTTTCACCGATATATGTAGAATCACAATTTTTACAAGGAATACTATAGATTACACCAAGACGTTTAAGAGGGGGGACAGCGGGTTTAAAGTTTGAGAAAAAGTTACTAATACGGAGTTGAGGTTTAAAACTAGTAGAAATATTAACTGTTCTAAGTAATTTTGAGATATTTTCAGAGATTTTGTATCTTTTATCTCATTTTTAAGTGTTACATTGGTTTTAATATATTAATGAGACGTATAAATTATGTTTAATTTTATTAAAAAAAAAATTCTTTAACATTATGGTCTATAGGTCCAAATTCTTTAATATACGATAGCGTCTAAATGCTTTATTCGACTGAGCTGAAAATGTATACACATATTATGAGTCACCGTCACACGAATTGTATAAAATTTGGTGAATCTAGCATTTATAGTTTTTACAGGGGCACAATTTTTTTTTTTTTTTATCATTATGGTCTATATGGGCTCAAATACTTTTTACTGCGATATTTTGCACTAAATATATGAATTTTGGATTATGTAGCACTTACTTTTTTTTTAGAGAAACACACACACACACACACACACACACACACACACACACAAAAAAAAAAAAAAAAAAAAAAAAAATTCTTTGTAATTGTGTCTCTTGGGCTCAAATTATTTAAAATGAGACAGCATGTAAACGCCTCATCCGATTGAACTGAAAATTGACACATATGTTAAACGTCACCGTTTCACATACTACATAGATTTTAGTGAATCTAACACGCATAATGCTTTACAGGGACACGTCGAAAAATGCTTTATCATTATACCCTATGGGCTCAAATTCTTTAAAATGCGATAGCGTCTAAACGCCTCATCTAATTGAGCTGAGCTGAAAATATATATGAATATTACAAGTCACTGTTGCACCAACTCTAAGCATTTTGGCGAATCTAGTATTTATAGGGTTTTACAGGGACAAAACAAAAAATTCTTTAACATTATGGTTCAGTTCACTAGCGTTGAATTCAACATCGTGTACTATATGAAGAAAAATTTTCAAACACTCTATTATAATTTTCTCTCTTTTGTTTATTTAACAACTCATCATACTTTACTTTATCTACAAAACCATTAAATAATCAATGTACGGAAAGTGGAGTGGAGTCACTCCAAATTTTTTATTTAGATGATCCTTATTTCCTAAACTTTGATTTTTTCCTCTTTTAGTACACAATGGATTTTTGTACATGAACCGCTATAAAATAACGCTTTCAGTTACACATTTCTAGAACCAATATCCGTACAACATAAAATATTGTCCTTTTGTAACTTTTAATACTGAATTCATCCAACCTGGTTTACATTTCATTGTTCTCAAAATGTAAATTTAGTTAGGTTTGGAAACTATATGTATGCATATATATATATATATATATATATATATATATATATTTTTTTTTTCTGAATGATAACAAAATTATACTGACTACTGAATCAGTTTAGTATTTTCATAATTTACGAAATAGCATATACGCATTTATCTTTAAACGCTTGAAATATCTATATATAAATCAACCTTTACTTCAAATTACGAATCAATTACAGTTTTTACATTCCTGAAATCATAACATATTAAATAATAAATTAGAATTACATAGCTGCCAACTTTCTGAATTAATCCATACCACTGTTACTTTAAAATTACTTTTGTCTTATTTAATCATAGAATTTTGCTAAAATGTAAGTCCTATTTTTCTATAAAAAATTATTGGTATTAAAAAACCTGATAAGTTTGCAAATTTTGATTTAGTTTCACAAAAGGTTAAATCTTACAGTCAAAATATTTAAATGTGACATATTTATTAAATATCCACCAAATATGATTTTACGCATTTTTAAAATTCAATAAAACACTACTTTAAAAAAATAAAAGTAGCAAATGCATTAATTAAAACGGAAAACTATTTTGAATTTTTTAATTCTATTAAATAGGAAAAGAAAAAGTATACCTCACATAGTAGTGTTCTTAATCTTTATGTATTTAAAGTTAACGTAAATTTTATGTCGGTGTAAGACGACAATTATCTCATTAGACTAAGTATTGAATGAAACGTGCAAAGTTAGCATTAGCTAAATGTTAACACGATGCGCTTCTTTTACATGTACAGTTACGAATAGAAGAGCTATAGAAGTTATATATTTTTTGTAAAAAAAAAAAAAATAAATAAATAAATAAAGATTTTTACGTATTTAAAATATACAAAAGTACATCAAATACTAACATTAGAAATTAACCAGGAAATGGGTGTAATTAATAGGAAAAAAACAAACAAACAAACAAAAAAAGAAATAAATAAATAAAAATAAAAAATAAACATAGGATTACTATGTTTATTTTTCATTCACTTTGGGATTAGTGTTTTGCATTCACTTTAGGATTAATGAATGTATGAAGAATTGATTTTGCATATTGATGTATTTTTACATCACAAAAAAAAGGTACATTTTTTTTGCATAAATTTATCAGTATAAATATTATTCGTTAAAATCAATTTTTCCTGCATGTTTTAATTACTTTTTATATAAAAAATCGTAATTCGTAACACCCGCCGAAATGAAATTGAACTCATAGTGGGCGCGAACAATTAAAATCGTCACAGAGAAAGAAGAATAAACAGTCAAAGATTCTAATTGTGTTCAGAAACAATACCATAGTTTTCGTTAAAAAAAAAAAAAAAAAAAAAAAAATGTTTGTTACATAAAGAGATATGAGATTTTTTAAACATACAATGCAGATCTACATCGCTATGCATTTAAGGGTTAATTCCGGTTTGAAAAAAAAGGATCCCACACTAAACTTTTCGTTAAGATCAAGCAAATGGTTCGTGTACAGGGACACTCAAAAGTATTCAAATGCATTACGTCTATGGGGGAAATTGCAGGAGAATAGAGTTCAATAGAGGTGAATAGAACATCTATAGACTGCACTAAACCAAATGAAACGAATATAAAATTTTTGTAATAGAGAGTCAACAGAGAAAAAAAAATTGTGTATGTAGGAGCCTCGCCTCTCCCCCTGGGGGGAAGTCCCCCCTCGAGGGGAGTAAATTTTCATAATGGGTATCTTTCAAACGAGCTCGCCTATACCTTTAAAACGAATGGTTGAACCATCGATCTGCGAGAATTTAAAACAAAGTTATCGATTTTTTTTGTTACTTTTAACGTAAAAAAAACTCGAAAAGAAATCGTATTTTTTTTTTTTTTTTTTTTTTTTTTTTTCATTGATAATAAAATGGACGTTTTTCGGATATTTAGTGTTATACTACTTCTCTAATATGGAAATCGTCTGCATTATACTAAAAGATAATTTTTTAAAATAATAATTTTAAAATATTTTTTTTAAAAAACAGAATTATTTTTTAATAGTCGAATTAAACTCTACATAAATGTAGGTGCATTAATGAAACGGGGGGTTGAGGGGGCGGTAGCCCCCCTCACACAGAACTAATTATCATATAATGCTGTTCCGAAGCCTAATTTGAATTGTTTAACACAGGTTTACATAACAGTACTCGTTATCTTACCTATTAATCTGCAACCTGTATTTATAGAATTAAATTTCAGGGTAAGAGAAAGTCGTGTGAGTGACACACCAGATTATTTTAAATAATATAAAATTCTTTTATTACTAAAAATTAAAATTTAGATTATTCAAATCGTTTTATATATATATAAAAAAGCAATATTTTAGTCTACTTAAAAGATCTAATATTGATATTTCTTTTTTTTTCTTTTTTCTTTTTTTCTTTTTTTTTTTTCTTTTTTTTTTTTTTTTTTTCATATAAAACATTTAAATTGGTAAAAGAAACATACCTTTGTACGTTTTTCTTTACACACCTACTATTGTTACACTGTACGATCCTATTATTTTTGCTTGAATGAAACTGAAACATACTTTTATTGTATGTTTTTTCCCTGGGAAATATTGCGCTTGTTCCTCTTTTAGCCTCAATGAAGTTATTGGACTTAAAAAAGAATTTTTGATGAGAGGGAATTTCTACCTCTGATTTTCACAAGACATCGCTTATAATGTCTTTTTGTGTTATTATTTTTTAGGTTCAGTGGTTGAATTACCTATAAACCTTGCGTATATTTTTTTGTACCGTTTGCAAGGATAATGTAAAATAAATTTCGGGTGAATCCCACATTTTTGGGCATAAATACTTAATAAATTATTAAATATATATATATATATGTATATGAGATTGAGAATTTTAATATATTTATAGAAATTAAATGTGTAGAATTAAAAGTTGAGAAATTCTAGGTTAAACAACTCAGTGTAAATATTTAACACAATGCTTCAATAGCGAAATAATTTTGAAAATTAATATTCCTTTAATTAATACTGGTAATTGTTCAATCTTTTGAAAACATGCTACAAAAATTTGATATCCATGTATAAGTATCACGAAAAATGTACTTTAATCAAAAGTATAGAACACTATTTGTTAAAAAAAAATAGTCCATATTAAATGTATTCTTATTTAATAATGTAATAAAGGTTTTTACTTCACAAATTTATTTTTCATTTGATTGTTATACTATTAATATAAGAATGTGTCATATCGTTAGGAAATGTAATTCCTGGAACCAGAATCCCCAGATTCTAATTAATTTGTACTCTCAGAAATTAGGTACTTCAAGTGCGAAATAACGGATTTTTTTTTCAGAGATGGATATATGTACATATATATATGTGTGTGTGTGGAAAAATTATATTAAAAAGATTTTTTTAAAAAAGTATAGTTATGTTTACAGGGTGATTAGAATAAAACTTCCGTTGTAAACAGCATACTACATCGTACCGTACAAACATTATCTTTCATTTGCATTTGGGCTTTTAAGGAGATACGCTTAAAAGAAAATATTTTAGCTCAAAACATTTTCTCCAGATTCCTGTTTGAAATAGAAAAATGACAGTGAAATTAAATAAAGAGAATAATTATATAGGATGAGAATCTAATCAGTGAGTGTTAAACTTGATTATTAATTCCATGTGAGACATAGCCTTTTCTTACATTATCAGTTTTTCCATATATATATATATATATATATATATATATAGAGAGAGAGAGAGAGAGGGGGGGAGCGAGAGAATATATATATAGTGTGTGTGTATCTATTTATGTATCTATTTATAATCTATAGATGCGCTTTGCATAGAAAAACTGGTAATGTAACAAAAGCCATGTCTTATATATATATATATATATATATATATATATAATATACAGTCGGTAACAAAAGTATACTAACACTAGCAAAAATTCCTATATAAAAAAGTATAGTTACATTTTGTTAAATTTTGTAAAAGTAGAGTTAAATTTTGAGTTTTGTTAAATAAATCCTTGTCGAATCATGTTCTGATTTATTTAACAAAACAATATTAACTCTACTTTTATATAGGAATTTTTGCTAGTGTTCGGATACTTTTGTTACTGACTGTACATATACGTAAGTCAGGATTATTCAAATATTTAGGTATTTTTCAAAAGATATATATATATATATATACTTTTAATACATATATAGACAAATTACATATACATAAATAAGAATTATTCAGATATTTAGACATTTTTGAACAAGCACTGAAAAGCGAAAATTTTGTATATTAGTAACATTTTTAAACTATGAAATTTCCGAATATCATATACGGATTAAACATTTTTTAATTTTAAGTAAAATGTATATAAAAGTTTACTTTGTGCCATAGTAACCAAACTTATTGTAAATGTCGAGAAATAGGCTGTGTGATGCAAAGAAAACATCCATTCTTTCTATGTAATTCTGAGAGAACCCAATTTCTACAATATGTTGCAAACAGTTAATAAAAGGTTAACAACGAGCACTGTTTTTTTTGTTTTTTTTTTGAAGATGAGGATAAGATAAATCGATTTTTCACTCAAAGAAAAAGAAAAAAAAAAACTCAAAATTTATCAAAGTAGTTATATATATTTCTGATTAAAACCAGTTTCTGCCATACGTTGCAAACGGTGGATGAAAGTTTAACAGCGAATGCAAATTTTTCTGAAGATAAGAATAAGACCAATCTAAATTTCTCATAAAAAATCTTTTACCTGGAACTTTTATCAAAATTGTCATGTAATTCTATATAAAGCAAATGTCTGCCATACGTCGTAAACAACGGATGAAGTGTTAACCGTGAACGTGAATTTTCCTGAAGATGAGAATAATACTAATAAATTTGTTTACATCAAAAATCCCTCAACCACAAACTGTCATCAAAATCCTTACTATTTTTCCCAAGTACATTCAAACTCTGCAATATTTGGCAAACGGTGGCGTATGAAGGATTAATGGCGATTGCGAATTTTTCTGAAGTTCAGAAGAAAATTAATCGATTTTCACATAAAAAATCCCTTAACATGAAATAGTCTTTAAAATCATTATGCATAATTTTGCGTAGACCCAATTTTTATCATACGTTGCAAACGGCGGATGAATGTTTAACAGCTAACGTGAATTTTCCTGAAGATCAGGATAGTAACAATGAATTTTTCACACCATAAAGGGGGTCCAGGGCTCAAAAATCTTCAAAAATTCGATTTTTTTTTTTTTTAATTAAAAAATTCTATGATCTTTTCTGCTTAAAATGCCGTTTAGATCATGTTTCTATCTTCATTAGAACGGAAGATATAATTATTTTGCTTTGAGCTGTTTTTCCAACTCCAGTTTCAAAGAGCTGTTGCTATGGTAACACCCACCTTCTGTTTGAAAACAAACGCCGCGCTAAACATAAACAAACATTTTTAACCGCATTTTTTCGAGAAATATATTTCAATTATTAATTAAATTGAACGCTGATTAATTTCATATGTTTATATTTTAAATTTATACACTTCTACTTCTACTTTGAGAAGAAGTGAAGTGAAATAACTTCGTAGTTTAGTGCCGGCGTGGGTTTGTTTACAACGTGCTGGGATTTGATTATCGTAATGATTTTTACTTTGAAATATTTTTTTTACCATTGACATGATTTATTACTATTGATTATACACTTTTTTACATTGATTTATTATTATTTTAAAGTGATTGCTTGATTATTGTGATTCTGGCTTGTTCAAAAGTTATATTTCGTTTTGATATGATATGAATACGATACAAATATATTGATAATGCTTTGTTTACAAGAGTAAGGAATTTTGTACTTATTTCGAAATTAATTCGGAGTGTATTTTAAGTTTTTATATCTTTTTTTCTTGAGAAATTTTGAAAGAACATTTGTAATATGGGCAGGAAACGAAAATCTGCTCTTCAGAAGTCTGAAGCAATGAAAAAAAAGAGAAGCAATCCATCAGTTTCATCCCCTGAAAAAGTAAATCTGGAAATAATAAAGCGTTTAGATGGAAGAAAAATGCCCTCGCCTGTAAAAAATAACTTGGAAGGTCAGGAAGAAAATTACATCATCATAAAACAAGCTATTTTTCAATCAGTAATATCAAAGTGCTGTTGTCAAAAATGTTATCAACTAACATTAATTGTACAGGTTGGTAAATGCAATGGATTTGCTCAAAATCTCAAAGTTATTTGCAAAAATTGCAGTTTTGAGTTCTTATTTTGTTCTTCAGATAAAGTTTCAGGAAACGAAAATTCTTTTGATATTAACCGCAGAGCTGTAGTTGCAGTTACAGAGATGGGGAAAGGACACGCAGCATTAGAAAAGTTAACTTATAACATGAACTTACCGTGTATGGATTCAAAAGTTTTTACTAAACATTTAAAATATTTGCATTCTTCAACCGTAAAAAGTACATGTGAACAGTTAAAAAGCATTCGAGAAAAAGTAAAACAATTTCACCTTGGTTCGAATAGTACATGTATTTCAGATATTGCAGTCAGCTATGATGCAACATGGCATAAGCGCGGCCATACTTCAAATTATGCAGTTGGTTGTGTGATTGATGTCCTCTCTGGTTTTGTAATTGATTATGAAGTTTTATCTAAAATCTGCTACCACTGTATCCAGGCAGCAAAAAGTCTTGGAAAAGAGTCTCCGGAATTTCATATATGGTATGAAGGACATGCTCGAATTTGTGATAAAAATTACGACGGAACATCTGGTGGAATGGAAAGCGAGATGGCAAAACGGATGTGGCTTCGTTCCGAAAGTCTTGGGTTCCGCTACACAGAATTAATAGCAGATGGCGATTCGAAAACTTTCAAAGACCTGCAAGATTTGAATGTATACGGAAAAGAAACTCTCATTACTAAAACAGAATGCATAAATCATGTTGGCAAAAGAATGGGAGCTGCACTGCGTAAACTTGTTGAGGTTGAGAAAGCAAAGGGTGTTACACTCGGAGGGAAAAAACATGGAAGCTTGTCAGAAAGCACAATAAAAAAAATTACGCGCTATTATCGTAACTCGATAGTACGCAATAAAGGCAACATAATTGCCATGAAAAAAGATATTTATGCCATCTTACAGCACTGCAGTTCAACAGATAAAAAGCCGAAGCATTCGACCTGTCCTCCTGGAGAAAATTCATGGTGCTTTTATAATCGTGCGATTTCGATGAAGCTAAAGCCTCCAGCACACAAAACCAGTGTTAAAACCCCTCTAAGAGAAGAAATTGTTGCCAAAATGATGCCAATTTTTCAAAGATTGGCTTCAGAAGTATTATTGCAAAAATGTGCAAAAGGGGAAACACAAAATAGGAACGAGTCTTTGCACAACATGATTTGGAGTCGTTGCCCCAAAGTGTTTAACACTTCTAAAACTCGAGTAGATATTGCTGCAGCTAGGGGCATATCAAATTTCAATTATGGAATGAGGGTATCTTCAATAAATGCCTTAAAAACATGCCATTTATCACCTGGCAATTCATCCTTAACTTCCTTGAAACGCATAAGGACTCGCCATGTTAGAAAGGCGTTGTTCAAGTCAACAGAAGCTTTTAAATCTTATAGAAAAAAAGTTGAATTAGCAAAAATTACAATCAACCAAAAAAATAAGCTGAAGGAAGGCGTTACTTATGCATCTGGAGGTTTTTAAGAGGTATTTAAACATATATTAATATTGTTTTTTCATTTATAATGTGTTTTTATCTATACCGCTTCTTTTCAACAATTTTAATTTTCGCATTCATGCTATTCAAAAATCAAAAGTTGATAAATGCATTTAGCAAGGGTTTAGTTTCCATGATGCGTTTTTTCACCATTTTTCATTTTCAAATTGATATACAGTCAACTCTCAAATCCGCAAAAGTTTTGTCCAAAGGTGCGGATTATAGGATTTTGCGGATTACAGGTTATTTTCTTTGTTTACATTTTTCTTTTCCAAATTTAGAGTGAGTTATGATTAATTTAATCATATATGAATAGACATTAAAATGAAAAGATATCTAATAAGTTTTAAAATAAAATATTTTTTCAATATTAACTCAACTTATCAATTATAATGAAGCTAAATAATTTAGGCATACTCAAATAATGTATAGCAATAAAATATAAGCATACATATTTGGTTAAAAAATACAAAAAAACTATATTTCAAGTGCAGAAATGGAAATTCCTTATTGATTACTTTTTAAATTTGTTAAACATTGATGTAATAGTACTGGAAATATATATATATATATATATATATAATTTTTTTTCAGAAACTTTCGCTTGCTAATTGTGTAAAAATGCAATTTCTTTTTCAGAAATAGAATGTTTTGAAAGAAAACTCATGCAATTCTCCCCAATTTTAAACCCTTAAAAAATTTAAATTTGCAGATTAATTTCCGAAAGCAAAGATTAATTTAAAATTTGAATTAAAAAAAGAGAAAAGTTTCTAGTTCGTTCAGAATCTTAGCTGTAAATTTGTTTGTTTACATTAAAAAATCCATTGCGGATTAGAGGTATTTGCGGATTAACGGGAGTTGACTGTAACTCAAAAACCAATAAAGATAGAGCCTTGAAATTTTAAACTTGGCATTTTCAAATATTTTACTTTAATTTGTCTTTGGTAAATTTAAAAAAAATTATTATTTTTGAAAATATGCGACTAAAAAAAATTACGTTGAAAATTTGTCAATTTTTTGTTAAAAAATTTTTATCTTTTTTTTTTTAAGAAAATTTTTTTTAATGCCGAAGACAAATTAAAAATAATATATTTCTCTTCAACTACATGAAAAAAATTTTAAATTCCGTTTATAATATTTTGAGTTATATCAATTTTAAAATACCTCACTTTTTTTTAAAAAATTTAAATTTTAAATTTTTTTTAAAGTTTGAGAAAATTTTTATGTGGTTTTTTGTTTAGTCATTGCATGGTTAATTACCAAAAAAAATTTCAAATCAGTGGGTTAATTAGTAAAAAGTTTATTAGTAATTTAAAAAAATCATTCTTCGCTAAGTCGTATAACGACTCGTCAGGTTCGAAAAACATTATTTGAGTCTATGGAAACATTCAAATGCACATTAAAAAAATAGTAAAAATAGCTAAAATTAAGCTAAAATTAAAGGATAGAGTTCTAAATTGTGTTATTTATGCATCAGGGAGTTTCTAAGAGGTATTTAAAGATTTTATAAGCAGTGATTATGTTGTTGTAACTTTAAATACATTTTTCTCCATGATGCGTTTTTTCACCATTTTTCATTTTCAAATTGATATAACTTAAAAACCAATAAAGATAGAGCCTTTAAATTTTAAACTTGGCATTTTCAAATATTTTACTTTAATTTGTCTTCGATAAATTTAAAAAAAAATTATTATTTTTGAAAATATGCGACTTTAAAAAAAAATTACGTTGAAAATTTGTCAATTTTTTTAAAAAATTTTTTTATCTTTTTCTTTTAAGAAAATTTTTTTTAATGCCTAAGACAAATTAAAGATAATATATTTCTCTTCAACTACGTGAAAATTTTTTTTAATTCCGTTTATAATATTTTGAGTTATATCGATTTTAAAATACCTCACTTTTTTTAAAAAAATTTAAATTTTAAATTTTTTTTAAAGTTTGAGAAAAATTTTATGTGGTTTTTTTGTGTAGTCATTGCATGGTTAATTACCAAAAAAAATTTCAAATCAGTGGGTTAATTAGTAAAAATTTTTTTAAAATGGGCCCCGGACCCCCTAAAACTCTTGAAACTAATCTTTCATCATCGTTACATTTATATCTGAAACAACTCTATTTCTACCATACGTTGCAAAAGCCGGATAAAGGGTTAAGAGCGAAAGCAAATTTGTCTAAAGATAAGGATATTATCAATCGATTTTGCACACCAAATAAATCCTTAAACATCAATTGTTATAAAAAGCATTACGTATATTTCTGAGTAAAGCCAATTTCTACCATATGTTGTAAACGGTGGACGAAGGTGAACGTGAATTTACCGTGAAGGGTGAACAGCGAACGTGAATTTACCTGACGATGAAGATACGACCAATTGATTTTTTTCATATACGCACGCACAACACACACATTCGTGTGACAGTGACCTATAACATTTGCATAAATTTTCAGCTCAGTTGATAAGGCGTATAGATGCTGCAGTACTTTAAAAATTTAGGTCCATAGGCCATAATGATAAAGAATATTTCTTTGTATACCTGTAAAAAGAACTATAAGGGCTAGATTCACCAAAATCTATGCAGTGTTACTGTGACTTATCATATGCATATAAATTTTCAGCTCAATAGAATAAGGTGTTTAGACGCTATCGCATTTTAAGTAAGTTTGTGCCCATAGAGCATAATGATAAAAATTTTTTCTTTGTATGCTATTATAAATAAACTTAAGTGCTACACTCGCCAAAATCTATACAGTTCACGCGACGGCGACTTATAACATGGGCCTAAATTTTCAGCTCATGCTAATAAAGCGTTTACATGCTATCGTACTTTAAAGAAATTTGGCCCTATAGACCATAATGATGAATATTTCTTTGCTTCCCTGTAAAAAAACTATTAGTCTTACATTCACAAAAATCAATAACGTTCGTGCTATGGTGACCTACAACATATGTACCAACTTTCAGCTAATTCGAAAAGAGCGTTAGCGCTATCACTCACATACATACACGCTCATATACATATATACACACATACATGCATCATCGTGATTATAATTAAAATGAACTAAGGAGACCTCAAAACGTGTAAGAAGACCAAAATTTCAAACTCGGATTTTTGACATGATTACAATACTTTCCTTACATATGTATGCTCCGAAAGATATTACATACATCTTCGTATGAATTAAATTTCTGCGATATGTTTAATCCTTTATGTCTCCAGTCCTCCGATTTCAAAAATATTCCCTATATGATTGAATATATTATCTGAAACTCATAAAAATAGTTAAAAAAATATTTATTGAAGAAAAAGTGTTTGTTGGATGTCTAAATCATCGTGCGAAATAACATGAATTCTTTTTTTTTTTTTTTTTTTGTGTGAAAATATTTGACTTTTCAGTTCCGATGGAATTCCCTTAATTTTGTTTTTAAGAAAGTTAACTCTTAAATGTTTTTATTTCTCACAAATTGCGTCTATGTAAACTATTTACGCTTAGAGAGTTTACATCCTTTTTTTTTTTTTTTCATAAATTAAACTCTGGTGGGAAAACATTACATAATATCGCCATCTGTTGCGAATTTCTTAACGAATTTGTGTAAACTCTACTGTTGCACGACAGCAACAGTCAATAAAATCAGGTTTCAAAGGATGTTTTAGAAATAAATTTGGCATTTTTTGATATGTTTCAGAATTGTAACACGGTGACACAAAGGGTTAAATGGTGGATTAAGGGTTAACGGTGAGCTCAAATTTTCTGAAGATAAGGATACGTTTAATCATTTTTTGACATAAAACCACCTTTGACATAAAAATTTTATCAAAATCGTTACATGTATGTCTCAGTAAACAAATTTCTGTCATATATTGCAAACGGCGGACGAAGGGTTAAAAGCGAATGCAAATTTTCCTGAAAATAAGTATGAGACTAAACTATATTCCACATAATATTAAAATTTCTATAAACAATCGGTAACAAAAGTGTCCGAACACTAGCAAAAATTCCTATGTAAAAAAAGTACGCTTAATACAGTTTTGCTAAATAAATCCTTGTTGAATCCTGTTTTTAGACTGACTAAGAACAGGATTCGACAAGGATTTATTTAACAAAAAAATATTAAGTGTACCTTTTTTATATAGGAATTTTTGCTAGTGTTCGGACACTATTGTTACCGACTGTATGTATGTATATATATATATATCAACTCGTTTAATATAGGAGAAATATAAAAATTGACTTTTTAAATTTAGACTATGCAAAACGCCCTATAATATTAGTTCTTTTTTTATAAAAAAAATATTAAATAGGGCAAAAAAAAATAATAATGCATTTTGCACGCTTTTCTTTTAACACCTACTATCCTTACGTTGTGGGATCCAATTATATTTCCTTGGATGTAACTGAAATACACTTTTATCGCATTTTGTTTCTGGTAACAAGTATTATGCTTCTTCCTCTTTTAGCCGCATATAATATTTTATACTTCAAAAAGAATTTTTGATGAGAAGGAATTTCTACTTCTGTTTTTCACAAGTCGTCACTTAAATTTCTGTACATGTTTTTATTTTTTATGTTTAGTGGCTGAACTACCTTAACGATAAATCTTTGACGTGCCGTCTTTTATGTGATTTGCAGAGATGCTAAAATTAAAAATGTCTGTGAATTCTGTCCGCGTCTCTTGAGCATAGCCTAGTAAACAGTTGATAAACGTAAATTTGTAATTCTAATGTATTTATATATATACTTAATATATAAAAATGAATTTTATCAAATTATGTATTGAACAATTCAACAGAATACCAAAATTTATACTTCCCTGTCGTTGAAATTCAAAGAAATAATTTGAGTAGATTTTATTTTGAAATATTGTTAACATGTTAGATTTTTATATTTTCTAAAATGTATTATTATGTTTTTATACAGATATATAAATATATTAAGAGAAAGGCAACTTAATCCAATATACAATACTATGATTGATTAAAAAATTTAGTACACGGTAAAACTTTACTTATTTAACAGTATACTAGAAATTTTTACTTCTAAATTTTTTTTCTACAGTCGGTAACTAAAGTCTCCGAACACTAGCAAAAATTCCTACGTAAAAATGTACATTTAATACAGTTTTGTTAAATAAATCCTTGTCGAATGCTGTTCTTAGTCAGTCTAAAAACAGGATTCGACAAGGATTTATTTCACAAAACTGTATTAAGTGTACTTTTTTTATATAGGAATTTTTGCTAGTGTTCGGAGACTTTTGTTACCGACGTACAATGTTCTTTTATTAATATCCCAATATGTGATACTGTTGGGAATTACAGTTTCGAGAATAAAATTTTGTACTTCCTGATTCATTCGTAGTCTTAAAAATACGATGTTGTAATTGCTTAATAAAAGTACTTTTCTTTCCTGACAAAAAATAAATTATAGATAAAGAATTAACAAAAGACAGTTGCACAGTCATGTACAGTTATTTCTACAGGATCGAAGTAATAAAATTTCCGCAAGAAGCAACATACCTCTACTGAAATGGATTGCCGTTATTATATATACATATATATATATGTATATATATATATCTGTGTGTGTGTGTGTGTGTGTGTGTATTCCATAAAAAGCACTATTTAGCATATGGTTTTGAACCTTTTTTATACTAATTTTATTGGTGAACATTATGAAGGTCCAAATAGGAAATTCGGTTAAAATATTTTTATTATTATTATTATTATTTTTTTTTTTGGGGGGGGGGGGGGAGGACAGAAGGCTTTATACAGGAGAAAATCAAGTATAAATCCCCCACGCATTATGTGCGACTTATGCGACAGAATTTTGAATTTTGGAAAAATAAATATATATTTTGTACGATTTTTTTTTTTTTTTTTAGAATTACATGAATGTGGATAGTACATAAAGCTTAAAATAAGGATAATTATTAGTTTTTGTTATAACACAGATAGGAACGAACACAAAATTCAATTTAAATATCAACAGTATAATTTCAATAACTGGTTAATCTTCAAAGAATGAAAACTTTATTTTATCATTATTATTATTTATCAAATTCCATTAAGTTATAAAAATAATATCATATTTTGTCTAAAATTATGAAATGTGTCAGGTTTTTTTTAAATAATAATTTAACACATGTGATTGCATGAGAATTATTGCTGGTATTACGGTTCCATCATTCAGAGTTATAAAAGAAGGTAAGAGGAGAATATCTCAGAGTGTGTCTAACTGATTAGCCATGTGTAAGAGCATTTAAAATGAATGTAAAGTCGTATTAAGCATTAATTAGTGCAGAATGTTTTCTACCTTCAACGGCACCAGTTTCATTGATTTCTTGCTAAAACAGTGCTCTATTAATTCAGCACAATACTTCTGTACTTTCTTGGAACTATACAATATAATCAAGAGCAAAAGTCAGGCCTTCTCTCACAGCAAGTGACACTTATTATTGTTAATAGTCGTTAATAAGTCGCCAGTGACACCGAAACGACCATGTACAATTTCCGTTGAATGTGTTGGATCAACCAGCATGCAATATTTGTCCTTTTGTTACCATGAATTATTTAGAACAATTAAAAAATCTTTGCTAGGGAAACGTTTTAATTTGAGAGACGGAGTGAATAAAGCACTGAAAAACCTCCTCAAAAACAAGCTTAATCGGTCTACAACAAGGACAATGACTTGATATCAAAATTATTGGAGCAATTTTCAAACATTATCCTTTAGGGAGGGGCTGTGTTAGTTGTCATGCTTCACAACGTCCCTCTCTAAATGCTATTAATAATTTATTTTAATTGTTTAATAAGTATATTACTTTTTCTTTAAATTTTCCACTTTTCATTTGGAGAAAATATAAGATAACTGAAAATAAAGAAAGTAATAAATAATAATAATAATAATAATAATAATAGAGAAAAAAGATAATAGAACAATAAAACTTAAAGAAAATTGATTATATAAATTTTATTCTTTGAATTCCGTAACTGAAACTTAGAAACCAAGAAATATCACAATTCATTTTTTAATTCACCCTGCATGGAGGTTGTACGATTTTTTCTCTCTGATTTGTTAAAAACTTAGTTAAAAAGTTACTTCATTGTGTTTTCTAAGATAGCTAAAAAATCGCAAGCAAACATAATTAAGGATAAAACTTGTTAAAAGTAAGAATATTAGTCTTTGTTTTTTAAGTAAATTGTACTTTTACGTTAATTACTACATTCTATAAGATGTTATAAAATAATTTATTTTAGTTAGAAGTTATAATTGTTGACAATTGTTTTAGAAAGAGCTTATTCTTTTAATTTCAAATTGAAATTTAAGCAATTCAAAAATTTTGTGTTTTTTATGTAATTTACAGTTTGTATCATTTTTATTTATTTATTTATTAGAAACATAATCAAACATTTATTGTTTTGTTTACTTTGAAACTTACATTAAAAAGTTACAAATACCAAATTTATTCTTATTTATTTAATTTTCATCTTCTTCTTTATTATTATTATTATTATTATTTGGAACTACAAATTTAATTAAATGTGCATTTTATATTATGAGCAGAATAGATTAATTATTGAAATAATGCAGATGAAAATTTCGATAAATATTTTTTATGAAAAAGTCGATATTATTTAAACGAATTCAAAACGTAACAAAGGTATAAACCTAATCATGGAATCGGTCTTTAGAATGGTGGGCTTACATTCTGCCAATATTGAACTGACCTGTATTATTAGTTCACATGACTGTAGAAAAATTCCATCCCTTTTGGGAATACTAGCATAGTCTTTCGGAATATTAATAATTAGTTTTAAAATATTTTTAATCTCAAATTTTTCCAAATGAAAATACATAAATCGGATCATATTTAAACAGATATAGGAAAAACTGGGGTACAATGGAGCATGGGGTAAAATGGACCCCTATTGTTTATTTTATTTATTTATTTTTATGCTTCGCATTTTGGCACATAAATAACAGCACTGCAGTTGATGAAACGTATCCAGCAACTTCATTCCTAACTGACAATCTAGCCAACTTATTCTAGAAAATTAATTTGTGATAGAGAAAAGTAAATATATTTAACTAAATAGATTTTTCTTTTCACCATTCAAGATTTATGATCTAGAAGAGGTTATTCTGCACAATAAAGAGCTAAGATAATCCGTCATTATAATTAATCCAACTAAAATATTTTTAAATATATATAATTCACATGGGGTAAACAGGATTAGCAGGAGCTGAAGTACAATGGATCATGGTCGATTTTGCCTCAGTTCTCTGTCATATATGCTTTTTTTAAGTTGTACATTAGATGTAGAATTAAGAATTAATAAACTAATTAACAAAAACTACATTTTTGAAATGTTATCTATAAGTTATACTTACAATTTTCAGATTTAACCTTAATTAGGTCTACTATGTCTTTAAAATTGAATAAGCAAGCAATTTACTCTGAGGTTCCTTCTTATTTATTTTAATAAAGATTCATTTACATTTTAATCATCATATTTTTACAATGATCATATAACTACTATAATGCACTGAATTAAATAATGCAATAAAAAAGTAACAATACAACTATGTTATATATATATATATATATATATATATATATATATTGCTGATAAATTGAGATAAAATTCATTTTAGAAAATTTGCAATTATCACATAAGAACAGTTTCACAGATCATGTAAAGTAAGAGAAAGTAATATTCAGCTTTGGTTCAGGCAGTATAAATGGTTGTAGATGATAAAAAATCTATTTATCCCGTCTCCAAGGCATCAGGCATTTCAAAAGCAACTCTTACCCGCTTTATACAAAGGTATAAACTTTCTAAATTACCTGAACTTAAAAATGATAATAAGTGAACAATTAGATTTTGTCCAAACTGCGCACATAAGCAGACATTTTCGAAGAATGAAGAAGAAATGCTGGAAAATTATATAATAGATGCTTCTACAACCAAGCACATCTCAAACACTAACAAGGAAACATTTAAAAGCTGTCACCTTAAAAAAGTATTGAAAAAAATATATATGTGATTCTACTCTTCATAAAATACCAGGAAGTGAAAAAGTTATCGGCTGAAATGAATTACAGCGACCACAAAAAAAAAAAAAAAAAAAAAAAATCAAAATTAAGCATATTTGGTGATTTAGCGCTGTTAGGCGTTCAGTTCGCTAGCACCGATATTACCCTGTACGAACAAAACAGTGTTTATTTTCTCCGCCAAGTACTCAAAATCAATCGCCTAACAATATGAAATCGCCAAATATGCTTAATTTGATAATTTTTTGTGGTCGCTGTAATATATTTCAGCCGATAATTTTTTTCCATTCCTGGTGTTTCAGGAAGAGTAGAATCGAGTATATTTTTTTCAATATTTTTTGAAGACGACACCTTTTGAATGTTTCCTTGTAAGTGAAAAATCCCCATTTAAAAATATCATCTTTCGAATTGCGTCCCTTGCCGATAGCTTTTTTGTGCAAGGTGACGACTAAATAAATAAAGGTACCTTAACAATTTTAACTAATTCACCTGTAAGAAAGATTATTGAAGAAGAAGCAAAAAATAAGAAAATAAATAAATAAGAAATGCCGCTTTAGTTAGAACCAGAAAAAAATGTAGAAAAAAAAATAAAGTTAGTTTCTGTTGAAGATAACTCACATTAAGTTTCAATGCAAAAATATGTATTAGAAAGTTTGAGTGTTTCTAAGAATATGTCTGTTTATAGCTATACAGAATACAGTGATGAGGATATAATTTCACAGCAAGATGCCAATTTTAGTACTAATAAAATAAATGCGTTTAAAAAAATTTTCGTCAAAAATTTTACGAAATAGTCAGTTTGATATTGTTGACAGTTTTACAATCTGTTGGCTTACAAAAATAAATGATAAAGAATCTGTTTTTGTAATATTCAATAATTGAAAACCTAATCAAGATATGCATATTTTTTCTGAGAGTGTTGATAAACTTCTTGTAAATTTTCAAGATATTGTAATGATGAATCTTTCAGATCCTTGAACTTCACAAGTAAATAGTAGACTTTTAGTGACTAAATAAACATTTGTGTATAAGTTTCTAATTTTAATGTTCATTAATATTACCTTATTTGTAGGAATCTAAGAAATAAATAAACAAACATAATATATTCTAAATTTTATACCATTAAATACACACTAAATTAATATACACTAAGCGACGAAAAAAAAAGCCGAACTTAGATATTTTCCTTTTCACCTTCTACAACTGCCAATTTTATAGTTTGAAAAACAAATTTTCGAATAGAATTTATTATGTTGTTCTCCACATACACTTTAGCTTTGAGTCCAGTGTTAAAAACAAAATTCAATTGTCAGGAAAATTGTCATTTTAAAAATTGTTTCAAAGATGGTAAGAATAACGCAGTTAACGACGAAAAAGTATTAATTTTTAAATGAAAATCAAAAAATATTTTAATACGTAAGATGACAAAATAATTAAATGTTATCGAAATATTTTTTAAATGGTTTTTAGAAAGATAAAAATATTTTGGCCGTTTAAATTGGAAATTTGGCTTTAGGCGGCCATGTTGCTCATCCAAGTGAGATGACCATAATTTAAAAAGCCATTGCTTATAATATCGGATTGTATTACATTTAGGACATAAAAGAGATTTAGAAAAAGTGTTTCGCAGCATAATATATTTAACTACAGTGCAGCAACGATGAAAAAAAGCAGGTTTAAATGACAGAATTTTTTAAAAAATTCCATTCCTAGTGAAGAAAATTAGGAAAGCAAGACTTCAGATGGCTAAAAAAATTAAAAATGATTAGTTAATTATTGGGCGGAACTGGTTCTTTATGATGAGTCAAGTTTAACTTATTTCGAGCTAAAGAAAACAAGCAGATCTCACAACGAAAATATGATCGATTTAATAAAATTCACCCTTTTAAAATAGTGATACATTCTCCGTACATTATGGTACGGAGGTGCATAACTTTTCAAACAGTCGGGCAAATTTTTATGCTCAAGGAATCAATTAACTCGAAATAAAACACAGTTTTCATAAAAGTGTGTGGTAAATTTATTCACTTCAAATTGTCAAAATTTCATATCCATCCTTACGAGAACCTATAATTCTGTAAGTATTCATATATTTTTTCACTTTAAGTTAAATCCCACAAAAGATATAGTAGAATTTCTTTTTTACCAGACATGGAAATAATCCTAGTTGCGATCCGCTCGAAAATATTTAATTATAAAAAGGCGCGGGGTGAGAGAGACTTTGCAAGAACTAGAAAAACTATTTACAATATTTAGCATAGTGATTTTTTTTTCTTTAGATTTATTTCAAAAAACGGTAGAATACTATGCTACTGTGCGTTAAAGAAGTAATTCCGTATAAACATGGAATTAACCCAATGCATAATACATATTTTTATTAAAAAATTCCTTAGATCAAACAAATAAATAGTTTTATTTCATATAATAAAATAATAAGTTCTTTATTTCATATAATAAATCATAATAGAATACAAAGTGTATGGTTATCGCAATATGTTTAAAAAGAAAATTTTATGTAGATTTTCATAAAGTACTTCATATAGTGTATTAAAGCAAATTATTAAATCGAAAATGTACATAGGTATCATTTCATCCCTTTGGCACTATGCAAACATGACATATTTATTTATTTCAACCATTAATTTTAAAGTTATTACAAATAAAAAAGGTATAAGTCATTTTTTCTGGAGTTCGGCCTTTTTTTTTTTTTTTTTTTTTTTTGTCGCTTAGTGTACTTTTTATATTTTACCTGTGGTTAATATATATATATATATACATATTAAAAATTAAGTGTAATTATTTCTTTTGATTGAGTGCAACATGAATCCCAATATGCAGGTAATATCCACAAATATTTTCAATATCCAAAAGTAATTACTTTATTAGTAAGCACTTAAAATTTACAAAAGTGGTCCATTTTATACAGATTTCCCCTATATTACTAAATTTTTGCAAATAAGTTGAATTAATTTTAGAAACCCGAAAAGCGACACGTAACTGTCTTTTGTCAACCAAAAACATTTCTTTTTGTCACTTGCAACTTAGGATTCCCATGAAACATGCTTAGTGATTAGAATAGTAGAAAAATCGAGTTTAAAATTAACAATAACGAAATTTGGCCAGACAAATTTTTGAAATCAGTCCTTGGCATAATGGTTCAATACTCTACTGAGATAAAGTTGGGTATTAGCAGACTACTATTAATTTCTTCTCAACTTGCCTCCTAAATACATTATTTGTTACATGTCGTTTTCAAATGCACCTGCTTGCTGTGTGGGAATTGTCATTTCGATGTTTCGAATTTAAGATGTTGGAACTTTCTCAATTTTAAGATTTACTATTTTTCTGCATGTATTTTAAATTCTTTGATGGTTATAATGTAAGTTTCTGGGTACTATAACCTATTGTTCCGAAGTTTAACTGCCTTCGTTTTAGAAACAACTTACACTATTACTTTCCTTAAAGCCGTAAATTGCACTAATATATATATTAGGAATAATTTTATTTTTTTAAGTAATATTGTTGTTTGTTGTTTTTAAAAGTAAGTTTGTCTTTTATTTTTTCCTTTTTCTTATTGAATTTGACCTTATTTACACGTCTTTTGAGTGTTATTGGACATAGTATATTGTAAATGTTTAGCAAATTGCATACAGTATGAGAGAAATAACACCTAATTTGCATGCAACATTCAATCTATGCCTTTGAAAAAGTTTTGATGTTGTATGTATTCATGAAAGGACGCTTAAATTTTTTAGAAATCTTTATTCATGTTCTTTCTAGTTATTTATGTGATACTTGCTTTCATCTTCTGCAATGTTTGAAAAGGTTTTCAATATATATATATATGCCTTTAAAAAAGAAATAGTTAATTGACAAATATTTCTCTACAAAATCAAAGTATGTTTATTTATTATTATCATTAATAATAATTATTATTATTTATTATTGTATTTTGTTTATTATTATCCTTATTACTACCTATTGCTATCATTGAATATGAAGTAATATTATAAATATGAGATTTGTCTGTTTAAACATTTCAACATTTACATTTCAACATTTACTAAAATATTGTAAAATGTATAAACTAGGGAGCAATAAAAAATGTAAATTAAATATAAAGCACGCAAAAAATAAAATAAATAATAATAATAATAATAATAAAAAGATTTTTTAAATAGTTAATGATATAGTTAAAAAAATTTCTCACTCAGAACTATAACTATTTAACTATTATTATATTATAAATTCGCTTGGAAATTCTAAGAGATAAATATAAATTATTGAAACATTATGAATCCACAAACTAAACATAAAAGAATTGTTTTTATATTTCAAACAGAAATTGAAAAAATGTTAATGTTACGAATATAATTTCTGAATACATAACCACCAAATGTTTTTAAATTTTTGCTAAATTTAGAATATTTTTATATCAATTTGAAGTATACAAACTTTTATTGAAGAAATAAAATACATTAGAATTTTTTTTTTTTTTAAAGACGTGAGATTTTTCGTATGAATGCTTTATGCGAAGTTTCTTTCTTTTATATTGAATGAAAATGCAATCAAATTCTAGAAAATCGGACCAAAAAACCCTTGTAGCAAAATTTAAGTACAGTGAGACGGCAAAATATATATCTGTATAAATGTCTTTTTCATGTGTTTTTCATTTATGAAATGGTTGCTTTACATGATACACTGTATTTTAAAGGATATATAATACAAAGTATTCTTTTGCATATTTTGGGGAGAAATGCAGATATCCTTTTACTGTGCCTGCTTCTTTTACGCAAAAATTTAATTTAACGTTAGAATGAAGATATACTTTGATTTGATTTAAATATCTACTCTCGAAATCTCATAAAGTAATGGATGGAATTTATCTTTTGTTTCCAGTAATATTTTTCTAAGAATACTCTTTTATTTTTTATTAACATTTTGAAAAAACACTGTATGTGCATTAATTACATTAAAAAAGAAAAAAAAAAATTGTTTTTAAAGAATTTTTTCTTAAAATATAAAGCGTTGTGTTTATTTATCATATCTAGTGATTCATTAGAAATAAAATTTTATAGTAAGGTAATTTTTACTTTTTTTAAGGTCGTGCACAAAATAATTTAATAATTTAAAAACAAAAACTTTTTTATTATAAGACAATAAAATTTCAGTTATAATATACATTTTAAAACATTTAAAAATATAGACGTTTCGAAACTTATCCGAGTTTCTTCATCAATATTGAAACAACATGTTTTGCAAAAATTACATACATACTCAAAGAATTTATAGTAGGATGGAATATTGAGGTGCTAGTGCGCATGCTTCATTAATAGTTTGAAGATGGCTGGCAGTATGCCAATGCCAACTCTTAAGGAAAATACGAGACTTATAATTTTTATATCCAGAGTTTAAAACTTCTATATTATCAAAATCAGCGATATGGCCGGATTCTATTGAATGGATTACATTTTTAGAACGTTGGTCACAATTTTTATAGGACCTTGCTGTGTTCTTGCTGTCATAGTGTTCTTGCTTAGTGTTCTTGCTGTCTATTTCTAGCTGTACGGCCAGTTTCATGTATATAAACATATTTACAATATCTGCAAGGAAATGGACCACTTAGATATTTGGATCAGTTAGATCCAAAGAATGAACTTTACTTTTAAAGTTAAAAAGAATGTTTTTTAAATATTTATTCGGACAGAAAGCAGTATAAATATTATGTGGTTTAAATAATTTAGTAATACGTTTTGAAGGAAAATCAAAATATGGCATAGAAATATAAATTTATTACTAGTTAGTGAATCGTTCATCTGCAATGGAAGAGAAGGAAAAATTGTTGGAGGGAAAGCGGATAATTTTTTCATGATAAATTCGTTTTAACCAGTTAAGAGGATAATCGTTATTTGTTAAATCCTGAAAAATTCTTTAATTTCCAACTTTAAAAGTTCAGTTTTATTTTATTTTATTTATTTTATTTATTATTATTATTATTATTATTTTGTCTAAATTATTCATAGACGATATACTGGACTAATCCAAATTAAATGAAATCATTCGTTTCTATTAAATGTAATTGATAGTAATTCTTTATTAAATATTACCGTAAGTCTATGAAAACTGTCCATTGATGATTAATTACTTTTTCATTCCCATAGAAGTAGTATTATTTGAAATCCAGTTTTCAAATAGATTTTTAGCTTTAATTATGCGTTTTATGATACCCTGAATAAGAAAATTATTTTAAGAGTTAATATCTACGTGTGTCATTTTTCAACATAACTTAAATACAAATAATTGAAGGAAGTTTAATGTTTTGAAAATCGAATGAGAGTGACGCTTGAAAATCATGAGGTAGGGTAGGTGCTCCAGTGATTGGTATGCTCCACTAATTGGCATCTATCCCGAAGTAATTAATAAGTAAGAAAAATAATAAAATCATATATTTTACATATATGAATTTTAACATTTTATGTCAAACGCTGGAGCATATGGTGCTGATAACTGGTAAAATGAATAACTAGCAGTGTCAAACACTGAAACATAGAGGGCCAATTACTGATAAAATTAAAAACTGGCAGTGTCAATTACTGGAACATTGGGTGGGTGTCAAATAAAATTTCATAAAAAAAAAATAATTTGTTATCAAATTTATACATTTTAACATATGTGGTTCTGAACGTTTTTCATACCATGCGTACTAACTTAAGATTTCTGAAAATATTTACTGATTACTAGATTATTAAAAACATCAGATATAGCTCTAAAAGTGTCAATCACTGGTGCACTTACCCTACCTGTTTCAAATCTAATTTCGAATATATTTTCATTACTTTTTTTTTTTTTTTTTTCTTTCATTCGGTAAATAATTGGTTTTGTCATATATAAGATATTACATGCTTGCATAGAAAAAGCTATAGAATTTTATAAAATCTATTAAAAAAAAATAATAATAAATAAAGAGTTCAAGGAATTGAAAAATATAAAATACAAATTTGTATATGTTTTACATACATTTCATTAAAATATATAGTCTATTTTTAGAATCTGTAGACTTTTTTTTTTTTTTTTTTTTTTTTTTTTTTTGTCCATTTTTATATTTGTGTACTGAAATGGTAGTGAAACTACTACATTTGATTCAAATTTTCGAAAGTGAAATTTTGATATATTTACACATTTTCAAGTCCCCTCAATCGGAAAATCAGTTTTATAATGTTGTGTCTGTGTGTGTCTGTCTTTTTCCGCTTGTGTGCCTGTGTATATTAAGGTTAAATTTGAAAATTGATGGATGTGCATTTCAAGTTGCGTTGTGTGATTTTCATACTCCACTAAATTTAAATGCACTATATGGTGTGTCTATATAATTTATAGACGAGTAAACAAAATCATGCGTCTCTATTAAATGCAATTGATGTTAATGCTTTATTATATATTACCAAGTCCATAAAAAATGCCCATTTACGATAATTATTTTTCCATACCCATACAGTAGACGGAGTAATGTTTGAAATCCAATTTTCAAATTGACTTTCAGTTATAATAACGCGTTTTGAGATCTGCTAAATAAGAAAATTACTTTTAGGAGTTAATATCTACGTATGTCCTCTTTCAGCATAACTATTATACAAATAATTGGTGGAAATTTAAGTTTAATAACATTTTGAAAATCAAATGAGATTGATACTTGAAAAGTTTGGCAGAAGTTTGTAAGAATCAGACTGGTGTGTGTGTGTGTGAAAGTTGTCTGAATAATATGAATCAACCAATTAAATTTAAGAAGAGTCTAGAGTTTTTATGAATATAAGTGCTATTTCCAAATGGAAGTTAAAGGGGATGTTAGTATCCTAATACAGAAACATATTCGAAATAAAACTGTTTGTAAAACACACTTATGTTTAATTATTTTCTTATTCCTTAATTTATATAATCTGCATTTATTGCAAGGTAATAGAAAACCATGTAAGTGACGCAACAGGTTATTTAATTTAACTTTAATCTATTTTATTTTTATTTTTATTTTTATTTTTATAGTTTATATTGAATATTTAATAGAGTTTAAGTTAATTATCTTTTCTGTCATTTATGCTTTATTATAGTACATAAATATATATGAATATGCGTTTGATTAGGAAAAGTAGGAGATGGATGGAATAGGAGAAGGGAGAATCAGAAATACTCATTTTGCATCCTATAAATACATCAAGTTGCAACTTTTAATAAATTAATTCATCAAATGTAATCATGAATACTTGAAAATAGTTGCATAGGTATATATTTTTTCAGGAATGTTAGTAAAGTGAATAGATTATTTTCATTAATTTTTTTTTTTTTTTTTTTCCGACTGAGTGAAAATAATGTCTGGACCGGGACTCGAACCCCGGATTTTTGACTTACAAGGTCAAGGCTCTACCAATTGAGCTATCCAGGCCGACATCCCGGTCAGCATTACTCACTCAGACAACCTTTTTGGCAGAAATAATCTGGTCTATCATTTAGATAGCTCAACAGAAATAAGCCGCGGGAAATGGAAAACACCATTAAACAATGGGAGAATGAATTACAATTTTTTAATAAAATCACACAATCAACTGTGGAAGAAAATCATTTTTTTTTTTTTTTTTTAATTGAAATTTTTTATTTTTTCCGACTGAGTGAAAATATTCTCTGAACCGGGACTCGAACCCCGGATCTTTGACTTACAAGGTCAAGGCTCTACCAATTGAGCTATCCAGGCCGACATCCCGGTCAGCATTACGCACTCAGACAACCTTTTTGGCAGAAATAATCTGGTCTATCATTTAGATAGCTCAACAGAAATAAGCCGCAGAAAATGGAAAACACCATTAAACAATGGGAGAATGAAATACAATTTTTTAATAAAATCACACAATCAACTGTGGAAGAAATTGGTAGAGCCTTGACCTTGTAAGTCAAAGATCCGGGGTTCGAGTCCCGGTCCAGATATTATTTTCACTCAGTCGGAAAAATAAAAAATTTCAATAAAAAAAAAAATATGATTTTCTTCCACAGTTGATTGTGTGATTTTATTAAAAAATTGTATTTCATTCTGCCATTGTTTAATGGTGTTTTCCATTTCCTGCGGCTTATTTCTGTTGAGCTATCTAAATGATAGACCAGATTATGTCTGCCAAAAAGGTTATCTGAGTGAGTAATGCTGACCGGGATGTCGGCCTGGATAGCTCAATTGGTAGAGCCTTGACCTTGTAAGTCAAAGATCCGGGGTTCGAGTCCCGGTCTAGACATTATTTTCACTCAGTCGGAAAAATAAAAAAATTCAATAAAAAAAGAATATGATTTTCTTCCACAGTTGATTGTGTGATTTTATTAAAAAATTGTATTTCATTCTCCCATTGTTTAATGGTGTTTTCCATTTCCTGCGGCTTATTTCTGTTGAGCTATCTAAATGATAGACCAGATTATTTCTGCCAAAAAGGTTGTCTGAGTGAGTAATGCTGACCGGGATGTCGGCCTGGATAGCTCAATTGGTACAGCCTTGACCTTGTAAGACAAAGATCCGGGGTTCAAGTCCCGGTCCAGACATTATTTTCACTCAGTCGGAAAAAGATAGAAAATTTCAATAAAAAAAAATATATATGATTTACTTCCACAGTTGATTGTGTGATTTTATTAAAAAATTGTATTTCATTCTCCCATTGTTTAATGGTGTTTTCCATTTCCTGCGGCTTATTTCTGTTGAGCTATCTAAATGATAGACCAGATTATTTCTGCCAAAAAGGTTGTCAGAGTGAGTAATGCTGACCGGGATGTCGGCCTGGATAGCTCAATTGGTAGAGCCTTGACCTTGTAAGACAAAGATCCGGGGTTCGAGTCCCGGTCCAGACATTATTTTCACTCAGTCGGAAAAAGATAGAAAATTTCAATAAAAAAAAAAAATATATATATGATTTTCTTCCACAGTTGATTGTGTGATTTTATTAAAAAATTGTATTTCATTCTCCCATTGTTTAATGGTGTTTTCCATTTCCTGCGGCTTATTTCTGTTGAGCTATCTAAATGATAGACCAGATTATTTCTGCCAAAAAGGTTGTCTGAGTGAGTAATGCTGACCGGGATGTCGGCCTGGATAGCTCAATTGGTAGAGCCTTGAACTTGTAAGTCAAAGATCCGGGGTTCGAGTCCCGGTCCAGACATTATTTTCACTCAGTCGGAAAAATAAAAAATTTCAATAATAAAAAAAAATATATATGATTTTCTTCCACAGTTGATTGTGTGATTTTATTAAAAAATTGTATTTCATTCTCCCATTGTTTAATGGTGTTTTCCATTTCCTGCGGCTTATTTCTGTTGAGCTATCTAAATGATAGACCAGATTATTTCTGCCAAAAAGGTTGTCTGAGTGAGTAATGCTGACCGGGATGTCGGCCTGGATAGCTCAATTGGTACAGCCTTGACCTTGTAAGACAAAGATCCGGGGTTCAAGTCCCGGTCCAGACATTATTTTCACTCAGTCGGAAAAAGATAGAAAATTTCAATAAAAAAAAATATATATGATTTACTTCCACAGTTGATTGTGTGATTTTATTAAAAAATTGTATTTCATTCTCCCATTGTTTAATGGTGTTTTCCATTTCCTGCGGCTTATTTCTGTTGAGCTATCTAAATGATAGACCAGATTATTTCTGCCAAAAAGGTTGTCAGAGTGAGTAATGCTGACCGGGATGTCGGCCTGGATAGCTCAATTGGTAGAGCCTTGACCTTGTAAGACAAAGATCCGGGGTTCGAGTCCCGGTCCAGACATTATTTTCACTCAGTCGGAAAAATATAGAAAATTTCAATAAAAAAAAATATATATGATTTACTTCCACAGTTGATTGTGTGATTTTATTAAAAAATTGTATTTCATTCTCCCATTGTTTAATGGTGTTTTCCATTTCCTGCGGCATTTTTCTGTTGAGCTATCTAAATGATAGACCAGATTATTTCTGCCAAAAAGGTTGTCAGAGTGAGTAATGCTGACCGGGATGTCGGCCTGGATAGCTCAATTGGTAGAGCCTTGACCTTGTAAGACAAAGATCCGGGGTTCGAGTCCCGGTCCAGACATTATTTTCACTCAGTCGGAAAAATATAGAAAATTTCAATAAAAAAAAAAAAAATATATATGATTTTCTTCCACAGTTGATTGTGTGATTTTATTAAAAAATTGTATTTCATTCTGCCATTGTTTAATGGTGTTTTCCATTTCCTGCGGCTTATTTCTGTTGAGCTATCTAAATGATAGACCAGATTATTTCTGCCAAAAAGGTTGTCTGAGTGCGTAATGCTGACCGGGATGTCGGCCTGGATAGCTCAATTGGTAGAGCCTTGACCTTGTAAGTCAAAGATCCGGGGTTCGAGTCCCGGTCCAGACATTATTTTCACTCAGTCGGAAAAATAAAAAATTTCAATAATAAAAAAAAATATATATGATTTTCTTCCACAGTTGATTGTGTGATTTTATTAAAAAATTGTATTTCATTCTCCCATTGTTTAATGGTGTTTTCCATTTCCTGCGGCTTATTTCTGTTGAGCTATCTAAATGATAGACCAGATTATTTCTGCCAAAAAGGTTGTCTGAGTGAGTAATGCTGACCGGGATGTCGGCCTGGATAGCTCAATTGGTAGAGCCTTGACCTTGTAAGTCAAAGATCTGGTGTTCGAGTCCCGGTCCAGACATTATTTTCACTCAGTCGGAAAAATAAAAAAAATCAATAAAAAAAAAAAATATGATTTTCTTCCACAGTTGATTGTGTGATTTTATTAAAAAATTGTATTTCATTCTCCCATTGTTTAATGGTGTTTTCCATTTCCTGCGGCTTATTTCTGTTGAGCTATCTAAATGATAGACCAGATTATTTCTGCCAAAAAGGTTGTCTGAGTGAGTAATGCTGACCGGGATGTCGGCCTGGATAGCTCAATTGGTAGAGCCTTGACCTTGTAAGTCAAAGATCCGGGGTTCGAGTCGCGGTCCAGACATTATTTTCACTCAGTCGGAAAAATAAAAAAATTCAATAAAAAAAAAATATATATATATATGATTTTCTTCCACAGTTGATTGTGTGATTTTATTAAAAAATTGTATTTCATTCTCCCATTGTTTAATGGTGTTTTCCATTTCCTGCGGCTTATTTCTGTTGAGCTATCTAAATGATAGACCAGTTTATTTTTGCCAAAAAGGTTATCTGAGTGAGTAATGCTGACCGGGATGTCGGCCTGGATAGCTCAATTGGTAGAGCCTTGACCTTGTATTCAAAGATCCGGGGTTCGAGTCCCGGTCCAGACATTAATTTCACTCAGTCGGAAAAATAAAAAATTTCAATAATAAAAAAATATATATATGATTTTCTTCCACAGTTGATTGTGTGATTTTATTAAAAAATTGTATTTCATTCTCCCATTGTTTAATGGTGTTTTCCATTTCCTGCTGCTTATTTCTGTTGAGCTATCTAAATGATAGACCAGATTATTTCTGCCAAAAAGGTTGTCTGAGTGAGTAATGCTGACCGGGATGTCGGCCTGGATAGCTCAATTGGTAGAGCCTTGACCTTGTAAGACAAAGATCCGGGGTTCGAGTCCCGGTCCAGACATTATTTTCACTCAGTCGGAAAAAGATAGAAAATTTCAATAAAAAAAAATATATATATATGATTTTCTTCCACAGTTGATTGTGTGATTTTATTAAAAAATTGTATTTCATTCTCCCATTGTTTAATGGTGTTTTCCATTTCCTGCGGCTTATTTCTGTTGAGCTATCTAAATGATAGACCAGATTATTTCTGCCAAAAAGGTTGTCTGAGTGAGTAATGCTGACCGGGATGTCGGCCTGGATAGCTCAATTGGTAGAGCCTTGACCTTGTAAATCAAAGATCCGGGGTTCGAGTCCCGGTCCAGACATTATTTTCACTCAGTCGGAAAAATAAAAAAATTCAATAAAAAAAAAAATATATGATTTTCTTCCACAGTTGATAGTGTGATTTTATTAAAAAATTGTATTTCATTCTCCCATTGTTTAATGGTGTTTTCCATTTCCTGCGGCTTATTTCTGTTGAGCTATCTAAATGATAGATAAGATTATTTCTGCCAGAAAGGTTGTCTGAGTGAGTAATGCTGACCGGGATGTCGGCCTGGATAGCTCAATTGGTAGAGCCTTGACCTTGTAAGACAAAGATCCGGGGTTCAAGTCCCGGTCCAGACATTATTTTCACTCAGTCGGAAAAAGATAGAAAATTTCAATAAAAAAAAATATATATGATTTACTTCCACAGTTGATTGTGTGATTTTATTAAAAAATTGTATTTCATTCTCCCATTGTTTAATGGTGTTTTCCATTTCCTGCGGCTTATTTCTGTTGAGCTATCTAAATGATAGACCAGATTATTTCTGCCAAAAAGGTTGTCTGAGTGAGTAATGCTGACCGGGATGTCGGCCTGGATAGCTCAATTGGTAGAGCCTTGACCTTGTAAGACAAAGATCCGGGGTTCGAGTCCCGGTCCAGACATTATTTTCACTCAGTCGGAAAAAGATAGAAAATTTCAATAAAAAAAAAAAATATATATGATTTTCTTCCACAGTTGATTGTGTGATTTTATTAAAAAATTGTATTTCATTCTCCCATTGTTTAATGGTGTTTTCCATTTCCTGCGGCTTATTTCTGTTGAGCTATCTAAATGATAGACCAGATTATTTCTGCCAAAAAGGTTGTCTGAGTGAGTAATGCTGACCGGGATGTCGGCCTGGATAGCTCAATTGGTAGAGCCTTGACCTTGTAAGTCAAAGATCCGGGGTTCGAGTCCCGGTCCAGACATTATTTTCACTCAGTCGGAAAAATAAAAAAATTCAATAAAAAAAAAAAAATATGATTTTCTTCCACAGTTGATAGTGTGATTTTATTAAAAAATTGTATTTCATTCTCCCATTGTTTAATGGTGTTTTCCATTTCCTGCGGCTTATTTCTGTTGAGCTATCTAAATGATAGATAAGATTATTTCTGCCAGAAAGGCTGTCTGAGTGAGTAATGCTGACCGGGATGTCGGCCTGGATAGCTCAATTGGTAGAGCCTTGACCTTGTAAGTCAAAGATCCGCGGTTCGAGTCCCGGTCCAGACATTATTTTCACTCAGTCGGAAAAATATAGAAAATTTCAATAAAAAAAAAATATATATGATTTTCTTCCACAGTTGATTGTGTGATTTTATTAAAAAATTGTATTTCATTCTGCCATTGTTTAATGGTGTTTTCCATTTCCTGCGGCTTATTTCTGTTGAGCTATCTAAATGATAGACCAGATTATTTCTGCCAAAAAGGTTGTCTGAGTGCGTAATGCTGACCGGGATGTCGGCCTGGATAGCTCAATTGGTAGAGCCTTGACCTTGTAAGTCAAAGATCCGGGGTTCGAGTCCCGGTCCAGACATTATTTTCACTCAGTCGGAAAAATAAAAAATTTCAATAATAAAAAAAAAATATATATGATTTTCTTCCACAGTTGATTGTGTGATTTTATTAAAAAATTGTATTTCATTCTCCCATTGTTTAATGGTGTTTTCCATTTCCTGCGGCTTATTTCTGTTGAGCTATCTAAATGATAGACCAGATTATTTCTGCCAAAAATGTTGTCTGAGTGAGTAATGCTGACCGGGATGTCGGCCTGGATAGCTCAATTGGTAGAGCCTTGACCTTGTAAGTCAAAGATCTGGTGTTCGAGTCCCGGTCCAGACATTATTTTCACTCAGTCGGAAAAATAAAAAAAATCAATAAAAAAAAAAAATATGATTTTCTTCCACAGTTGATTGTGTGATTTTATTAAAAAATTGTATTTCATTCTCCCATTGTTTAATGGTGTTTTCCATTTCCTGCGGCTTATTTCTGTTGAGCTATCTAAATGATAGACCAGATTATTTCTGCCAAAAAGGTTGTCTGAGTGAGTAATGCTGACCGGGATGTCGGCCTGGATAGCTCAATTGGTAGAGCCTTGACCTTGTAAGTCAAAGATCCGGGGTTCGAGTCGCGGTCCAGACATTATTTTCACTCAGTCGGAAAAATAAAAAAATTCAATAAAAAAAAAATATATATATATGATTTTCTTCCACAGTTGATTGTGTGATTTTATTAAAAAATTGTATTTCATTCTCCCATTGTTTAATGGTGTTTTCCATTTCCTGCGGCTTATTTCTGTTGAGCTATCTAAATGATAGACCAGTTTATTTTTGCCAAAAAGATTATCTGAGTGAGTAATGCTGACCGGGATGTCGGCCTGGATAGCTCAATTGGTAGAGCCTTGACCTTGTAAGTCAAAGATCCGGGGTTCGAGTCCCGGTCCAGACATTAATTTCACTCAGTCGGAAAAATAAAAAATTTCAATAATAAAAAAAAATATATATGATTTTCTTCCACAGTTGATTGTGTGATTTTATTAAAAAATTGTATTTCATTCTCCCATTGTTTAATGGTGTTTTCCATTTCCTGCTGCTTATTTCTGTTGAGCTATCTAAATGATAGACCAGATTATTTCTGCCAAAAAGGTTGTCTGAGTGAGTAATGCTGACCGGGATGTCGGCCTGGATAGCTCAATTGGTAGAGCCTTGACCTTGTAAGACAAAGATCCGGGGTTCGAGTCCCGGTCCAGACATTATTTTCACTCAGTCGGAAAAAGATAGAAAATTTCAATAAAAAAAAATATATATATATGATTTTCTTCCACAGTTGATTGTGTGATTTTATTAAAAAATTGTATTTCATTCTCCCATTGTTTAATGGTGTTTTCCATTTCCTGCGGCTTATTTCTGTTGAGCTATCTAAATGATAGACCAGATTATTTCTGCCAAAAAGGTTGTCTGAGTGAGTAATGCTGACCGGGATGTCGGCCTGGATAGCTCAATTGGTAGAGCCTTGACCTTGTAAGTCAAAGATCCGGGGTTCGAGTCCCGGTCCAGACATTATTTTCACTCAGTCGGAAAAATAAAAAAATTCAATAAAAAAAAAAAAATATGATTTTCTTCCACAGTTGATAGTGTGATTTTATTAAAAAATTGTATTTCATTCTCCCATTGTTTAATGGTGTTTTCCATTTCCTGCGGCTTATTTCTGTTGAGCTATCTAAATGATAGATAAGATTATTTCTGCCAGAAAGGTTGTCTGAGTGAGTAATGCTGACCGGGATGTCGGCCTGGATAGCTCAATTGGTAGAGCCTTGACCTTGTAAGTCAAAGATCCGGGGTTCGAGTCCCGGTCCAGACATTATTTTCACTCAGTCGGAAAAATATAGAAAATTTCAATAAAAAAAAAAATATATATATGATTTTCTTCCACAGTTGATTGTGTGATTTTATTAAAAAATTGTATTTCATTCTGCCATTGTTTAATGGTGTTTTCCATTTCCTGCGGCTTATTTCTGTTGAGCTATCTAAATGATAGACCAGATTATTTCTGCCAAAAAGGTTGTCTGAGTGCGTAATGCTGACCGGGATGTCGGCCTGGATAGCTCAATTGGTAGAGCCTTGACCTTGTAAGTCAAAGATCCGGGGTTCGAGTCCCGGTCCAGACATTATTTTCACTCAGTCGGAAAAATAAAAAATTTCAATAATAAAAAAAAATATATATGATTTTCTTCCACAGTTGATTGTGTGATTTTATTAAAAAATTTTATTTCATTCTCCCATTGTTTAATGGTGTTTTCCATTTCCTGCGGCTTATTTCTGTTGAGCTATCTAAATGATAGACCAGATTATTTCTGCCAAAAAGGTTGTCTGAGTGAGTAATGCTGACCGGGATGTCGGCCTGGATAGCTCAATTGGTAGAGCCTTGACCTTGTAAGTCAAAGATCTGGTGTTCGAGTCCCGGTCCAGACATTATTTTCACTCAGTCGGAAAAATAAAAAAAATCAATAAAAAAAAAAAAAATATGATTTTCTTCCACAGTTGATTGTGTGATTTTATTAAAAAATTGTATTTCATTCTCCCATTGTTTAATGGTGTTTTCCATTTCCTGCGGCTTATTTCTGTTGAGCTATCTAAATGATAGACCAGATTATTTCTGCCAAAAAGGTTGTCTGAGTGAGTAATGCTGACCGGGATGTCGGCCTGGATAGCTCAATTGGTAGAGCCTTGACCTTGTAAGTCAAAGATCCGGGGTTCGAGTCGCGGTCCAGACATTATTTTCACTCAGTCGGAAAAATAAAAAAATTCAATAAAAAAAAAATATATATATATGATTTTCTTCCACAGTTGATTGTGTGATTTTATTAAAAAATTGTATTTCATTCTCCCATTGTTTAATGGTGTTTTCCATTTCCTGCGGCTTATTTCTGTTGAGCTATCTAAATGATAGACCAGTTTATTTTTGCCAAAAAGGTTATCTGAGTGAGTAATGCTGACCGGGATGTCGGCCTGGATAGCTCAATTGGTAGAGCCTTGACCTTGTAAGTCAAAGATCCGGGGTTCGAGTCCCGGTCCAGACATTAATTTCACTCAGTCGGAAAAATAAAAAATTTCAATAATAAAAAAATATATATATGATTTTCTTCCACAGTTGATTGTGTGATTTTATTAAAAAATTGTATTTCATTCTCCCATTGTTTAATGGTGTTTTCCATTTCCTGCTGCTTATTTCTGTTGAGCTATCTAAATGATAGACCAGATTATTTCTGCCAAAAAGGTTGTCTGAGTGAGTAATGCTGACCGGGATGTCGGCCTGGATAGCTCAATTGGTAGAGCCTTGACCTTGTAAGTCAAAGATCCGGGGTTCGAGTCCCGGTCCAGACATTATTTTCACTCAGTCGGAAAAATAAAAAAATCCAATAAAAAAAAAAAATATGATTTTCTTCCACAGTTGATTGTGTGATTTTATTAAAAAATTGTATTTCATTCTCCCATTGTTTAATGGTGTTTTCCATTTCCTGCTGCTTATTTCTGTTGAGCTATCTAAATGATAGACCAGATTATTTCTGCCAGAAAGGTTGTCTGAGTGAGTAATGCTGACCGGGATGTCGGCCTGGATAGCTCAATTGGTAGAGCCTTGACCTTGTAAGTCAAAGATCCGGGGTTCGAGTCCCGGTCCAGACATTATTTTCACTCAGTCGGAAAAATATAGAAAATTTCAATAAAAAAAAAAAATATGATTTTCTTCCACAGTTGATTGTGTGATTTTATTAAAAAAATGTATTTCATTCTCCCATTGTTTAATGGTGTTTTCCATTTCCTGCGGCTTATTTCTGTTGAGCTATCTAAATGATAGACCAGATTATTTCTGCCAAAAAGGTTGTCTGAGTGAGTAATGCTGACCGGGATGTCGGCCTGGATAGCTCAATTGGTAGAGCCTTGACCTTGTAAGTCAAAGATCCGGGGTTCGAGTCCCGGTCCAGACATTATTTTCACTCAGTCGGAAAAATAAAAAAATCCAATAAAAAAAAAAAATATGATTTTCTTCCACAGTTGATTGTGTGATTTTATTAAAAAATTGTATTTCATTCTCCCATTGTTTAATGGTGTTTTCCATTTCCTGCTGCTTATTTCTGTTGAGCTATCTAAATGATAGACCAGATTATTTCTGCCAGAAAGGTTGTCTGAGTGAGTAATGCTGACCGGGATGTCGGCCTGGATAGCTCAATTGGTAGAGCCTTGACCTTGTAAGTCAAAGATCCGGGGTTCGAGTCCCGGTCCAGACATTATTTTCACTCAGTCGGAAAAATATAGAAAATTTCAATTAAAAAAAAAAATATGATTTTCTTCCACAGTTGATTGTGTGATTTTATTAAAAAATTGTATTTCATTCTGCCATTGTTTAATGGTGTTTTCCATTTCCTGCGGCTTATTTCTGTTGAGCTATCTAAATGATAGACCAGATTATTTCTGCCAAAAAGGTTGTCTGAGTGCGTAATGCTGACCGGGATGTCGGCCTGGATAGCTCAATTGGTAGAGCCTTGACCTTGTAAGTCAAAGATCCGGGGTTCGAGTCCCGGTCCAGACATTATTTTCACTCAGTCGGAAAAATAAAAAATTTCAATAATAAAAAAATATATATATGATTTTCTTCCACACTTGATTGTGTGATTTTATTAAAAAATTGTATTTCATTCTCCCATTGTTTAATGGTGTTTTCCATTTCCTGCGGCTTATTTCTGTTGAGCTATCTAAATGATAGACCAGATTATTTCTGCCAAAAAGGTTGTCTGAGTGAGTAATGCTGACCGGGATGTCGGCCTGGATAGCTCAATTGGTAGAGCCTTGACCTTGTAAGTCAAAGATCTGGTGTTCGAGTCCCGGTCCAGACATTATTTTCACTCAGTCGGAAAAATAAAAAAAATCAATAAAAAAAAAAAAAATATGATTTTCTTCCACAGTTGGTTGTGTGATTTTATTAAAAAATTGTATTTCATTCTCCCATTGTTTAATGGTGTTTTCCATTTCCTGCGGCTTATTTCTGTTGAGCTATCTAAATGATAGACCAGATTATTTCTGCCAAAAAGGTTGTCTGAGTGAGTAATGCTGACCGGGATGTCGGCCTGGATAGCTCAATTGGTAGAGCCTTGACCTTGTAAGTCAAAGATCCGGGGTTCGAGTCGCGGTCCAGACATTATTTTCACTCAGTCGGAAAAATAAAAAAATTCAATAAAAAAAAAAAATATATATATGATTTTCTTCCACAGTTGATTGTGTGATTTTATTAAAAAATTGTATTTCATTCTCCCATTGTTTAATGGTGTTTTCCATTTCCTGCGGCTTATTTCTGTTGAGCTATCTAAATGATAGACCAGATTATTTTTGCCAAAAAGGTTATCTGAGTGAGTAATGCTGACCGGGATGTCGGCCTGGATAGCTCAATTGGTAGAGCCTTGACCTTGTAAGTCAAAGATCCGGGGTTCGAGTCCCGGTCCAGACATTATTTTCACTCAGTCGGAAAAATAAAAAATTTCAATAATAAAAAAAAATATATATGATTTTCTTCCACAGTTGATTGTGTGATTTTATTAAAAAATTCTATTTCATTCTCCCATTGTTTAATGGTGTTTTCCATTTCCTGCGGCTTATTTCTGTTGAGCTATCTAAATGATAGACCAGATTATTTCTGCCAAAAAGGTTGTCTGAGTGAGTAATGCTGACCGGGATGTCGGCCTGGATAGCTCAATTGGTAGAGCCTTGACCTTGTAAGTCAAAGATCCGGGGTTCGAGTCCCGGTCCAGACATTATTTTCACTCAGTCGGAAAAATAAAAAAATCCAATAAAAAAAAAATATGATTTTCTTCCACAGTTGATTGTGTGATTTTATTAAAAAATTGTATTTCATTCTCCCATTGTTTAATGGTGTTTTCCATTTCCTGCGGCTTATTTCTGTTGAGCTATCTAAATGATAGACCAGATTATTTCTGCCAGAAAGGTTGTCTGAGTGAGTAATGCTGACCGGGATGTCGGCCTGGATAGCTCAATTGGTAGAGCCTTGACCTTGTAAGTCAAAGATCCGGGGTTCGAGTCCCGGTCCAGACATTATTTTCACTCAGTCGGAAAAATATAGAAAATTTCAATAAAAAAAAAAAAATATGATTTTCTTCCACAGTTGATTGTGTGATTTTATTAAAAAATTGTATTTCATTCTGCCATTGTTTAATGGTGTTTTCCATTTCCTGCGGCTTATTTCTGTTGAGCTATCTAAATGATAGACCAGATTATTTCTGCCAAAAAGGTTGTCTGAGTGCGTAATGCTGACCGGGATGTCGGCCTGGATAGCTCAATTGGTAGAGCTTTGACCTTGTAAGTCAAAGATCCGGGGTTCGAGTCCCGGTCCAGACATTATTTTCACTCAGTCGGAAAAATAAAAAAATTCAATAATAAAAAAAAATATATATGATTTTCTTCCACACTTGATTGTGTGATTTTATTAAAAAATTGTATTTCATTCTCCCATTGTTTAATGGTGTTTTCCATTTCCTGCGGCTTATTTCTGTTGAGCTATCTAAATGATAGACCAGATTATTTCTGCCAAAAAGGTTGTCTGAGTGAGTAATGCTGACCGGGATGTCGGCCTGGATAGCTCAATTGGTAGAGCCTTGACCTTGTAAGTCAAAGATCTGGGGTTCGAGTCCCGGTCCAGACATTATTTTCACTCAGTCGGAAAAATAAAAAAAATCAATAAAAAAAAAATATGATTTTCTTCCACAGTTGATTGTGTGATTTTATTAAAAAATTGTAATTTAGATTATTTTCAGATTTGAATTAAAGCCGTTTTAATTAATATATTAGAGAGCGCTACATTTTTTTTTTCTTTACGTATTTAAATTCTTGGCCAGTTTAGTCATAACTTTTCCCCAAATAAATTTTATGCCATGAAAAAAATCTAAAATAATCAATAACTTAAGATTAACAAGCATAAATACAACTAATTTTGAAAATAATAAATATATAAATTTCTTGAATATTTTAACTACAAATGTGTCGGCAAACATGCATTGCTTACTTTACAATGATAAAAACTTTTTAAAATTTATTTAGTGAAAAGCTTTTTTTACTGTTTTATCAAAATAACTCTAACCAAAAAAATAAAAATAAAAATAAAAATAAAAATAAAAAAAATAAATGAGCATAAGATCTTGAGGTATCTGTTTAAAATCTAATTTCAAGAATATTTTTATTATTTTAAAAATATTGACCTCTGCTTTTATTCTGTAAATAATTATCTTTGTCATATGTAGGATATTACAAGCATGCGTAAAAAACGTTGAATAATTTTATAAAATCTATAAAAAGTTTTAGGAAATTTAAAAATATAAAATTTAATTTTTTATATATTTTGCATACTTTTCTTTATATATATATACCATACACTAATGATATATCTAATAAAATTTGAGAAAGGTATAATTAATATGCAATTTGGAAGGGTATGAGAAATAACTGCAACTATCAAACAAACGTTCCTAAGAAATTGTGCAATTATATATTTCATTTACTAACTTTTAATTCTATACAATTCAGTTAAAGGAATACAAAAAAGTCTACTTACTTAAACATAGGTTTTAAAGTTATTAATATTATTTTGTGTTGGAGTAAACTTTCAATACCTATGCAAAAATTAATTTTATTATTTTTAATTTTAATTCCTAATCAATTATTTATTTAAATTTTTGATCAAAGCATATAAAAATAACCCATATTGTATTAAATATGAAATTCTATCATTTCAGTTTCATTTATATATTTCTGTTAAATTTAGTTCAAGCGGAAAAGTTAATGGAGTCATTCAGAAATCGGAAATTAACAAATTAAAAATACTTTATTCATTATAAACATAGCTTTAATTAGAGGCTAATTAATGAATTTCTCTATTCCCATAACCGGATATTCATATATTTATTTTAAATTGAGAAGATCTCAGTTTGTAAAATGTCTATTTTGTCACGTATTAGCAATACGTAGGTCTTTTATCTCATTAATACGTTGGCGATATATTTTTTTTTTCCTTCTGTGTATAATATTTGAATAAAAATATGATATTCTTAAAATACTTTTTATAGGCATGGGGAGTGTTGTGTTGCTAGGGTTCTAAAGTAAAAAATTCTGGGATTTTTACTCTTATACGTAGATAAGAAAAAAAAAAAAAAAACTGGTTTCCTGAAGATTATCGACTGTTTTCGTCTAGTTTACTCATTTTAAGATGTCCTATTGTATTTTTTCTAGTGCCACGTTCCTTCCAGTTGAAAATACACCTATTGTCATGAATAAAAGTAAAACAGGACTCGTCAGTGAACAGAATATTATACCACTAAGTTCTCCAGTTTACATGCTCTGTGTCCCCTTCTAAAGGGACAGACGATGCCTTGCTGTTAATGTAACACGTGCCATTGGTCGGCGAGCATACAGACATACAGAATGCAGCCAGTCTTGAACAGTTGGAGTCGAAACTTTGGTACCAGTAACTGAACAAATGTGTTGTTTAAAAAGAGAGGCATTCGTATTTCTGTGCTTCTGAATCATTAGCGTTAAATATCAATCTTAATTGAGCGTTGTTGCACGTTTATGACCTTGCCATGGTTTTCAGTCTGCATTTCAAGTCTGCAAAAAAATAGATCCAGATCCTGGAAATCCCCCTTTGTGAAACTCCAGTGGCTTCTGCTTTTCGGCCTGCGTTTGTGCCTCTCCTCCCTCCCTCCAACCAACCAGAAACTCTCCAAGCTTCTGAATCGGTTATCTAACTTCTTTGACACACCACACTCATCGAAACAACGTACTTTCTAAATGTCGATCATTTTTTACCTCTTTGTTTTTCATTAAGTTGAAAGCCAAATTTTATTCGCTGCAGTTAAAGCATAGGTTTTGATGTCAAATGCATACTCCAAAGTTTAAAAATGAGCATTTGTGACTCTCTTTATCCATTTTCACCAAAAATATTTTGTTTATACCGTTATTCTATATAAGGTGAGGCCAGAAGAGTTTGCGCCTAATTCAACAAAACGTTATAAAAAATCTAAACTTTAACTTTTTGCTAAACTGTTGGTGCATAGCTTTGAAAAGTGATCCTTCTTCTACGCATTTCCAATGTTATTTTGTTGTTATACTATGATTTAAGGCAACAGCTGTAATAAGATCAAGAGAGTTATTTTGCGCAATCTCTCTTTATAGGGTAGGAGAGATGATTTAATCGCTAATTTTTTACTACACTTAAATTGCTAACAATGGTAATTGCACTTAAATGACATTGGTATAAGGTTTTTGTAAACAAATATTTTTGTAATACATGTAGGTATTCCAATTTAATAATAATAATAATTAAAAAAAAAAAAAAAAAAAAAAAAAAAAAAACAGAAAATTAAAAAGGACTAAACATATTTATTTAAACAAAATAAATTAAAAAAGCAGATTAAAAAAAAAAAAAAAAAAAAAAAAAACAGAACTGATAATAAAAAGTAACATTTAGTTAAGGATAGTATGTTTAACTTAAAATTAATGAGTTCATTTTCAGTTTGAATGGTTTCTTGTTTGTAGACCTAATCTGCCGATGTATATAATCGTTACACTCGTTGACATAAATGATGCAACTGTCATGCAACCACCTGCCACAAGTAAAATTGACAAATGAGTCTATGGGAAATCGTTTAATTAAAAAATATTTTGTAATACTACCATTCTATAAAAATTCCTAGAAAGGGTTTTGAAAATTTAAGCAAACATATTTGAAAACGAGACAAATTAACCACGTTTAATCTTAGACTGTTCAAGCAATGAACATACACAATTAAGTGGGAACACCGCTATCGTTATTGTAGGTTCTACAATAACGGTCCAATTGTAGTTTCCAATTGTAATATCCAATTGTAGGTTCTACCTGAAGTTGCAACAATGAAATTCTTCTTTTAAATAACTTTATTTTAGATTTGCGTCTGAAAAAATGTAACTTTATTTGAAGTTATATATATATACATATATATATATATATATTCATTTATTCACTGAGAAAAAAAATATACCGCTTTCATCTAGAACGAATAGGTGGTCCTTTTCTAAATCCCTAAACTAGAAATATAGATTTACGAACTATGTGCATAAGGCACGCCAATACACTGAGAAAAAATTCTATAATTGACATCTAGAATCTAAATTGTAGCTCTAGAAAAAATAGTTTCATGTCATCCTTATAAATTTCTTATAAAAAAATTTCTAGTTCCTTTCGTAAGCGAATTCTAGAAACCTCTATTAGAATTCTTGAGCGTTTGCCAATACTATCGAGGACAAACCTATCTGAAAATATCTCCAAATAAATGTAAATACAAGAGGCGGGTTTTAGCAGCTATAATCTTGGTTTATGACTCATTCTAGAAATTTAAGCGAGAATTTCTCATAATACAAAAGATTCAGAATATTCAGGACACTGTTTCACCAGCTAGAAATGTGTAGATTAGAAATTCTCGACCATTTCATCTATTCAGTTTATTCGCGTGCCTTATGCGCATAGTTCGAAAATCTGTATTTCTTGTTTAAGGATTTAGAAAATGACAATTTATTCATTCTAGATGAAGGCGGTATATATTTTTTTCTCTGTGTTTATTGCAAATAATTGTAAATTGTATTTTGAGTAATTAAAATAATTACCATCTTTTTAAATGCTTAAACAAATATTTAAATAACTTATGAAATCTTAATGCTAGCTATTTTTAGGAAAATTGATTAAAGATTCCTAAATGTGTGGTTCAAATTAAACCATCTACCTCATGTAAACAAGACTGAATCAAATAGTCTTGCTTTGAGAACCCTAATATAAAGACAAAAATAATTTTAAAAAGATCAAATCCAATAATGACTTTTCTAGAAAAAAGAAAATGTAGGATATATAAATATAAATAAATAAGTGCTTTGAAAACTATCATTATAATATAAAAAGAGATATGTATGTAAAAGTAAAAATATTAAACGCAAAAATTTTAAACAGATTTACATATATATATATATATATATATATAAGCATATTTATCTTAATTAATCAGACTTAAAAAAAAAAAGAAACCGGATTCGAAAAAACTATATTTACAGTAAAAAATTAATTATACCTTTCTTAATGTGTAGTATCATAGACAGGAAAATAAGCATGGAATTAGCAAACGTGATTAAAAACTTTTAATCTCTTTCTCCTACTAATAAATATGTTCTCCGTTCACTCAACATCTCCAGTTTTAATTAGGAAGTTAAAATGAAGTATTACATTTAAATATTCAATAATATCTCTTAGATTATTTTATTTGTTTAAAGCTAACACTTTCAGAAATTTTATCGTAGTTTAAATATGAATTTCATACACATTTTATGATTCATTTTCCATTGTCCGAGAATGTCCTTAAAATTACACTATAAATGTTAAAATTTTTATATAATTTGTTTTTACTATCATTGATTTTTATATGTAGTTCTTTCGACCTAGCTACTTATAATATATACATGCATACACACACACACACACACATATATATATATTTATATATATATGCATATGTATATAATGTAAAATATAAAATATTTTGAAAATAAATACAACCTGAATACATCAATGAATCCAGTCAAATAATATAAACTAACTCAAAATACGTTGATGCCATCATCAGGGAGGAACCTCAAAGCAGTGTTGTAAAAAAAGTAAGACGTTTTAAGAACTACTAGTTAAAAACAAAAAGTAGCTCTCCCGCCTACAACTTACAAGGAGACAGAAATTAAACACTGTAGCTCCGAATGCCAAAAGAAAAATTATTCAGATAAAAAGAAAAAATTATAAAATTACAAATTAATCTATACAAATAAAAAATGTATATATATATATGTATATAAATTTATAAATGCTCTTCACTGTGCCATCATCAAGAGAGACAGAGAGATCCAGGTTGACGAATAAGCCTGTAGACATTTTAAAACTCATAACTATCGAATGAATTGATAAAACGCGGTTTGGGAAAAAATCTTTCTTGTAAAGGTGATTTTTTTTTTTTTTTTTTTTTTTTTTTGTAAAGAATATATATTAACATTAAAGCACCATTTATACGTCTCTTGTTTATACGTCTTTTACATTTATACATCCTTTTAGTGAAGTCCCGATTCATTCCTATTCATTTTAATGCAAAAATTCTTCGTTTATACGCGGCTAATATCAGTTATACGTCTTTTCCACTTTACTAAAATTCGCAAAATTTCTCGACCTGTCATTCTTTTCCATTCTAAATAAGACGGATTTTTCCTAGAAAGTATCTTAAATAGAAGAACAGAGGAAAGATCGAAAAATACTGATCAAAGAACCAATTGAATTCTCAGTAAAATTGTTAATACTCATAGACAAGCAGCAAATCAGACAAATATTAAATATTTTTAATGTTATTAAATAACTATTTGCATGGACATAAATCGTATGCTTATTATTAAAGCATATGAGTGTAATAAGTATAATTAATATTCAAAATGTGTTCATATAATTCTTAAGAAATGTAATAAAATATTCAATATATGATTTATGTAATTAGTACAGTCATGCATTATTAGTATGATTTTTCTCATATTTTATAATTTTTTTCTATTAATTATTGCCTTAAAAAAAAGTATAATATACATTTACTAATAACTTAAGGAACTTTATTAATTAGTATTTTCACATAAGTTTTGCTTGAGTGTCAATAAATTTGTAGTAATCAAAGTGTTATTATTAAAATTTCGATTATACGTCTTTTAATTTATACGTCCTTTTACTTCAGTCCCTTGAAAGACGTATAAACGGTGCTTTACTCTCTCTCTATATATATAAGTTTTTTGTCGATGATAGTTAGACAAATACTTAAATTTTTTGCACGGATGTGAAAGAAAAATATGCATATGAAAGTCCTATAAATTGCACAATTTTGCGAATAAACAGTCTATTTCTTTTTTTGCCTCCTACTTGTGCATGCATGAAGTTTTAATTGCATAAAGTATTAATTCAAATATGTAAAATATATGATTTTATTATTTTTCTTATTTATTAATTATTTCTGGATAGATGTCAATTACTGGAGCATGCCAATCACTGGAGCACCTACCCTACAATAAATTGACAAAACCCTTTTATATATGATTTCACTTTTAACTCAATTTTATAAAAACTGTAATTTTTACACGCACACACATATATATATATATATATTATATATTTATAGCCAATAAATTTAAATTAAGATTCAAATAGTTAAAATTATGACAATATTATGTACTTAACTAAATACTTAAATACTAATAAAGCTTTAAAGCAAAACTTTTTTTTTTTTTTTTTTTTTTAAGGAGGAAAAAAAAAAGAAATCTCAAAAGTGTATCCTTAATTAGAACATCAACCTCTTAACAAGAAAAAGTCAAATGATATTGCTTTAAGAACTGTAATGTAAAGATAAGAATCCTTTAAAACCGACCGAATCTAATGATGAATCTTGGAGAAATCATGGAATTATAAATAAACAAGGGTTTTTAAAACCTTCATTAGAACATAAAAAAATAAATAAATAAATAAATATATATATATATATATATATATATATATATATATATAAAAGGAAAAATATAAACTTAAACTGAACTTCTTCATGTTTAAAAAAAAGAAAAAGAAAAATCCAAGCATATTTATCCTAATTAATAAGACTTTTAAAAACGAAACTTAAAACTACTTAAGAAAAGATTTACAGTAAAAAAATTAATTAAACCGTCTTTAATGTGTAGTATCCTAGAAAGAAAAATAAGCATGGAATTACGAAAATGATTAAAACTCCTAATCTCTTTTTAATAAGAATAAATGTTCTTCATTCATTCAACAACTCCAATGCACAGTTTTAATTAGAGGTCGAAAATGAAGTATTAGTTTCAAATATTCACTAATAACTGGTAGTTTTTTTTATTCTTTCAAACCCAATTTCTTTAAAAAATTCAATATAAAATATTAAATTTATAAAGTGTGAAGAACATATGAGCTATTTGTTTTCTAGATATACACCGTTTAAAAAAAAAAAAAAAAAAAAAAAAAAAAAAAAAATCAAAACATTTAAAAACTTACCCTAAAATAACTAAATTATAATAACCTTAAACACCAGACTCTCTCTCTCTCTCTTTCTTCTTTTAATTTTACTCACTAATAACGTTTTCCTTTATTTAATCAGAAAAATTTTAAAGAAAAAATTCATTTGGACGTAGTGGTGCTGAAGTAATACAATGCGAAAAAATTCCGTAATTACATCTAGAATCTAGATTGTGGCTTTAGTGAAAATAATTAGATATCATCCTTATAAATTCTAGCTAGCTTTGAAAGCTATGTCTAGAAATCCCTATTAGAATTCTAGAACGTTTCCCTGTATTATCGAGGTCAAATGTGTTTAAAAATCTCTGCAAATAAATGTGAATACAAGAGCCGAGTTTTAACAACTATAATCTTGGTTTACGACTCAATTCTAGAAAATCAAGCGATACTTTCTCGCAATACAAAGAATTAATAATATTCATGATGTTCAGAATATTTTTTCACCATCTAGAAATGTATAGACTAGAAACTCTTGATCATTTCGTCTATTTAGGTTATTGGCGTGCCTTATACGCAAAGCTTGGAAATCCATATTTCTAGTTTAAGGATTTAGAAAATGACCACTTATTTGTTCTAGATAAAGGCAGTATAGTTGTTTTTTCCTCTCTCAGAGTAAGAAGGAGAAACTGAAAGTAATCTTTTATTTGAATTTCCTTGAAAAATCGTTGTTTCTGGCAGAGAAGAAAAAAATCATAGTACCCAAGATTTAGCTTTTCAAGAAATAGCGATATATCGTGTTTTATTTTTAAAATTAATATAAGTAAAGCTTCATATATTGTTAATATCTAAAGTAAATTTTAGAATAAAAGAGTTCATAATAATAATAATAATAATAAACTATATTAAATACATTTTATTATATATTATATTATATTGTTATATTTTATTAATTTATTTAAAATATTTTATTATTATTTACTATATCTAATTTTACGCAGGCGAAAATTCAACTGGCATATAATTTTCTTTGATTTTGTTTATTTTTTATATTGCCACTACTATTTACGAACTACCTTTTTTTAAAAAGTAATATTATTGCATTAAAATATTCAAGAATAATTTCTTTTTGAAGATAGCTGCGACAATATAATAAAAGGCATGTAAAATTTTAATAACGCTGCGTGCCCTGTACAAAATTTTCACAGTGAAACAAAAATTACGTGGTATAGAATATATACAAATATTTAGACACAATAAGTTGTGAGGTCTGCGCTACAGCTTCTGCTGCAGACCCCATCTTAAACTAGTACTTAAATCAGTAAATAACTAAATGAGACTCTTTAAGTGAAACCGAATAAAAGTTTATTTTATCTTGAATGCGGGCAGGGTCAACTTAAGAGAACCTCAATATTAATTAAGTAAATGAATTAAAATAAACATGATAAAGAAGCTCACTCTGACGACTGTAATAACTAGCAAAAACTTGCCTTGAACTTTAAAGCACTCAAGAAATACCTCTGGCCTCACACCCTGCCGATGGAGAAATGAATTCGCACTTGTACTCCCTTTTCACGCACTAAAACTATAACTCTCCGATGCTCATTGAATGAGTAATATCTATTATCATATTCAATTAGTAAAATTAGCACTCGTATAAAGCTCTTACAGTCTCGCTAACACCAACCCTATTCCCTTCCAACATTCCGCTATTTAACCACCTTGAAAACAGAATACCTTCATTACTTCAATTCACTACTTGCATCTACAAAACTAATCGTATTCAACCATCCTTACTCAACCTGCGTAGATTCTAGTTTCCGTTTAGTTACTCCATGCTGACCAAAAATTTTTCCAACAAGATAACTTCAATCTATTGTATTCGCCACGAACGTCATCAATCGTGCTGGGCCCAGCTGCACATTTGTACTACACGTTTTCAACGTTTGAACAACATTTTGCTTTCAAAACTGGCAGCATCCTTTTAATATAATTCGACGCTATATCTTTCACAATCTTACTTTCAATACTGACTACCTACGGCGACATCTTTTTACCGTAACTCGACGATGAATTTGCCTCAAAAAGTTACTAACGTGTAGCAGCTTTTAATATCTACCTGTATAATGTTTGTTAATGTAATGATAAAAGAAGATGATACAAGTACGCCAATTTGTCGTAAAAATATTTGCTAATTATGCCCTCCAAAAAAATTAGAACAAAAGAAAATTATAAATAAAAATCGATGAAAAACAAACGGATATTCATAAACGTAAAATTATTTAAATTAAAAAATCTGTCATAATCAGGATATCGAGTATAATGTTTTTAATAATTTCTTTTGGCAAAAATAAATAAATAAATTAATTAATTAAATTAAATTAAATTAATTAAAATTAAAATTAAATAATATATATATATATATATATATATATATATATATATATATATATATATAAGGTATCGCAAAAAATAAATTATCGTTATTTAAATATTTATATTTAAATAATGATATATACCTTCATTAAATTACTTTATTCATATATATAAAATAATCTTTTTAAGTTAAAACTTACCATATGCTTAGCACAAAAAAAAAAGTAAATTAATATATAAGTAAAAGTTCAGCAATACGATATTCCAAAGTATAAACAATCATGAATGTATCCTTTAGGATAAATTTCTCAGAAACTCCGGATCCCGACAGAGAGCAATAAACTTATAGTACTCTATAAAAGTCTCATAAAAGTAACGCAAACAAAATGAGATCCTATAAAATTTTGAGTGAGAGATGGAAATATAGGAAGAAGCATGCGTCGGGAATTTTTAGTTTCAGTAAGTATGCTTTGAAATGTTGAATAGAATTACTCACAAGAATGAACATCGTCTAATGATCTATTGGTATATAAGTATAAAAGGAAAAAGAAAAAGAATTTTACATAAGCATTATATATATATATATATATATATATATATATATATGAATACATACCACAATTGAAAAATATGCATAACATTACAATTAAAATTTTTACAGTTAATTTATTGAAGTGGAAAAAAAAAATAAGCTAATGCAATATATATATACACATATAGACTACACACAAACATATATACGTATATATTTGACCTCATCAATGAAGAATTTAATCGCATCAAGGACATCAATACGAACAATACCTATCGTGGACTTTAGCATTTAGTTTGGCATTTTAATGAAAGTAGCAGAAAACCGCAAGGTCAGATGACTAATTTGATCTATAAAAAATGAAAAGTCAAATAGATATTAAAGTATTTTGCTTCACAAAATCGATCATTTGCATAAAAAATAAATAAATAAATAAATAAAATAAAAAGATTTAACGGAAATGCTCAAAATAACAGCCAACTAGTTCATTGTACAATTCACACTGACGATTGAATGACTGGCGCTTCTGAAAGAATTCTGTGTCGTTTTATCCTATCATCTGCAACAACGGTTATAACTACGAGGTCATATACTATCACATGTGACTCGTGTGTACCGATGCTTTGATGTACTTCAACAAGAAGTCTAGTGGTTTTCGATATGGTAAGCAGGAAGGCAGAACTACAGGTTCTGTATGTCTAAACCATCGTGTTGGATTTACTGCATTCAGAAAGTCTCGGCCTGGAATGTAAAAGTGATGTGACGTGCTCCATCATACATAAACAACAGTTTGTTCGCGTAATTAGCAGAGCAGGCTACAATAAATTAGGCTGTACTTGTACTCGGAAGGCGTAGTACTACAGACGTCACAAAAGTTCAGACGATATTTAACCTTTAAATAAAAAATACGAACTCTTTGATTATAAGAATTTATATACTTATTTTTTAATATATTTAAAACATGTTAGATGGTAATAACAGTTTTTATATTGGATATTTAATTTAACTGTAAAAGTCAAATTTGCCTATTCCATAAGTTTAGACATTTTCTTAATTTTGGGAAACTATACATGAAGAAAAAACAAAATTCAAAGTTATGCCATCACATGAAGTACATAAGTGCATTCTGGAATTGTGCGAATTCAGCCTATCGTTCAGTAGTCTATCATTCAGTGAAGGTTCTATGAGAAGGAGGTATTTAGTCAGTAAAAGTAATTGAAATATGGAAGCTGAAATCAAAATATTACTTTAGGAATATTAATTTCTTTCAATCATCCAAGGAATATTACCTACAGAGTATTGTCTAAGTGTCAATCCTACAAAGCAAAACATAGATCTGGACGCCCTTCTGTGATATGAAAACGAGATAATTGAAAGATTCATAAACTGGAATATACAAATATGATAAGTGCTAGATAGATAAAAAATTAATCAGGACTTTCTGTGTTAACGGATATGATTTATAAGCGCATCATGAAAAGAGATGAATCAGTTTATACGAAAATGTAAAAACAACCAGCTCTGAAATCTTACAATTAATTTGGGAATATGCATTGGGCATAAATGTATGTTATATGAATTCCTGTGTCATACAGTGGTATTCTGTGGCTAAACAAAAAGGAATTCAGATGCTGTATATAAGTATACATAATTCTGGCACGACTTGCATAAAGAACCTCAGAATTTTTATAGTCGACAACAAGATGGGCTTAAATTGTTTAGACTTCATTTTGCTTTTATGATCAAGTATCTAATGAGTTCCTCAAGGGTTCTAAAACAGCGCGAGACTATACACATATAATGAAGAAAAATTAAAAATAAATAAATAAATAAACTTTTATCTGGTCCAATATATGTATAGGATGTTTTTTATGAACGCACAATTTTGAACTGAAATAACACTTGAGTCGTTTTAAGGCACCTTTTTTTTTTTTTTTTTTTTTTTTTTTAATTGAAAGAACATGGAAAAGGAATTTTACAATTAAGGTTTAAAAAGTCAGAAACTTCAGAAGTGATACTGTAGTGAAACCCAGTCACAAAATATTGTAATTATAAATCCTTTCTCCCTCACCCCCCTCGCATTCAAGCAAATGTTTCGAATTTTTATATCTGATGCCTTACCATCACACTTGAAAGCTTAGGGCGGTTTCTGAGTGTTGCAGACCACTTTAGTAGCAATGGAGTTACATTTCCGTCACATAAATACGAGCCTTTAAAAATAAAAATACGACCTTCGGTTAATATGCCACTTTGGTGGACATTGTAAAAATGGCGGGGAACACTGAACGAACTACATTTATGCTCTTTCTCATTGCACGTTTTTCTAGCGCCATCTAGTAAGACTATGAGATGTTATTTAAATTCAAATTTGTAGGTTAATTAAAAAACACGCCCGTATTTCAGCAAGATAATTCCGCCATTCATGTTGCACGCAAGACAAAAATTAGTTTAACCCTCTGTTCTTGATTCGGATTTCTGCAGACGTGATCTGAAACATTTGGGGTGTCATGCCTTGCAAGGTTTACACAAAATTTGAACAATACTCCTCTATTTATGTCCTTCGGACTTCTGCTGAATGTATTTGATGTGTAATTGACACCCAAGTGTTGCAAGATTTAGTTTATATTATGAAAAGCCGAATGTTTGCTCTATTTCTAAACAATGGGGTGTAATTCGATATTAATTTATGATTATTTTTCTGTAAGTATACAAATTGTCTATATGTTCCCAAAATTTTATTATTAATATTATTATTATTTGTCGATGTGTCTTATTCAAATTTGTCCCATGTTAGTTCTTTCGTTTTCAGCGCCCACATGTTCGCGGGCGTCACATACCTGTATCTGATTTAGCGACCAAATCAGTTTCTTGCAGTCTTCTATCAACATTGGTGAATATAAATCGGCTTGGAAGGCGACTCCTCGGAGATAATTCATGGCACATTCTTTCAGATTCACGTGGATTTGCCTTTTCCCGATATATTAGATGTACATCTCTAAAATCATCGTATGTGTAATCCAGCGTAGTTTCTACAAGGTCATTCCAGACGATGTAACTGCTGTTATTCCAGCATTGAGAATGTGGCACTTTTCGCATACGATATTGTATTTTACTGGATTCATATGGAACTTTGATAAGTCAATCAGCTGCAGCCGTGAATGCTGCTACATCAAAATACGTATTTGTTCCATGCTTTACACTGATGTTCTGTTTCTTCTCCAGCATAACAAAATCGATAAGTACATTCGTTATTGTTATTTTGTAAGAATCCTTTTGAAACACCCTGTATATATATGCATATATACTAATTTTAGTTATACTAGTTAAACTTCGAAGCAGTTAATAAACATTTAATTAGATTTTTTTTTCTAATCCGTCCCAACAAATATCTATCTTGAATTTTATATCTGTGATTATATATATATGCATACATAGGAAATCTCATATAATATACATAAATATATGTATAGACATATATATATATATATATATCTTGTTGAATTATGTGGAACTAACTTAATTTTGTGTAGCAGTGTATCACATACTTTTTCCACAATTAACTTTGCATTACACATTTTTTATAAATTTTATAAATTTTATAAAAGTTTATATTACCATATTTGTCAACACGCTGAATTAAAATAAATATAGTAAAATTGTAGCTTTGGTTTGAAATTATGTGTGTGCGTGTACGTTTGTCTTTAGTATGTGAACGATCATTCATGAGATTTTAAATCATATTTCATGAGTCAAATTATAATTAATTTTATTTATTCCTAACAAATTAAACAATTGCTGATTCATTTTTTTTATCGTAATAAAAAATGTAGTATGTAACAGAAAGTGCATATTCCATACCCATTTAATTCGGGCTTTTTAAATAATATATATATACTAGTATCGCCCAGTGGTCGAAACTCGACCATTTTTTTTGCAAAGCGAGGCAAAGCAAAGTTACTGCCCTGTCCTAAACGGAATGCAATTGCAACACAGCTGCTTCAATTGTTTGCCGATATTCACTCTAACTGAATCAGCAGAGTTCTACTTAAAATAACTATTTCTCTCTGTAGATGTTAGACTATCCTGAAATGAGAGAAAATCGCAACGTGAAAACGCCCCTTGTTGTGTGATACAGCCCAGAAGCTAATAGGTACCATGTCAAACCAAGGCCCAACCAAGTATCAAATTCTGATAAATTAATTCGATTGGTTCATAAAGTACAGTGTTTGAACAAAAAAAAAAAAAAAAAAAAAAAAAAAAAAAGATATTTTTCAAAAATGGTCGAATTGAGTTCGGGAAATTCCAAAACGTGTAACTTTATCGAAAACCGAAAATCTAAAACTTTTCTGAATCTTATATTTTCTACTTATATATGCAGAGGAAAGAATAATAAATCCACTTTTTAAAAAATAAAAATAAGTAGTCAATTTCACTTAATTAAAATGCAAGGAAATCTCAAAACGTGTAAATTCATCGAAAACCGGAAATCAAAAGTTTTTATGTATCTTCTACTTGCTTCTTCTACCCACAAAAGCTAGCAATAAAGACCTCTTTTAAAAAAATAAGTAGCCAATTTCAGTTAATTGAAACGTAAAGAAAGCTCAAAACATGTAAATTCAGCAAAAAATGGAAATCGGAATTTTTTCCGTATCGTCTACTTATACATGCAGCAGTTAGTAACAAATCCATTTTCCTTTTATTTAGTATATTAGTTGAATATTTATTGTTTAAATATCACCCTTTGAAAGGAAATGTTTATGTTTACATTCGAAACTGGAAGTTTGCCATTTTTTTTTCTGGAGTTTTGTGATCTTAAATTAAAATTTTATCAATTTTACAGAAAAAATAACTCAATCAAACACATGTAGACAGTAACTTATATATAACTATACCCAAATATCGGAATTAAAATTGGCAGATAATTTCCGTTATTTTTTAATAGTTTTTTACAAAAAATCCAATGGATAATTAACATAGAAAATCTTTTTCATGGCTCCATGGACAGACAGTGACATCATCACTTCGCTTGCGTATAGTGATGCTACATTATACAAATTACTGTGTCTATGGTTTCATTTGAGCTTTATGAAATTGCCAGATTTAACAACTTTCTCATTTTAGGTATTTTTTAATGTAAAGGAATACGTGTATAAAAGGGAAAAATGGGGGAAAATGCATAAAAAATAAATGTATTTTTAAATACCTTCTTGACATCGTAAGAAAATAATATTTGTATTCGCACCTTCCGGCTAACCATACCTTTCGAATGATACCATTTTCAACCCTCTACTCTCATAATTAATATGTTAAAAAGGGACTACAAATTTTATGCTTGCCTATTAATTATATAGATATTTTACTTTTAGTTATATATAATTGGATATATCTATATATATAAAAGAGCAGAGTCTGTGTGTGTGTCTGTCTGTGTGTGTGTGTGTCCGCTATAGAATCCTAGGCCGTTTCACCGAGCGGGACCAAATTTGGCACGGTTAATGTTTACGACCCGAGAAAGACAACGCCGCAAGCGATTTTACAAAATTCGCCCCCCAAGGGGGGGAGGGGGCAAAACGTAATTTCACAAAATCCTTCATATATCAAACAAAAAAACAGATATCCGTAAAATTTTTGCTTTAAAATATAGCTAATACAAATGTCTAAAAATCGGTTTCTGGAATTTTTGAAATTCGGTCCCCAAGGGTGGCGGGGGGGGGGGCAAAACGTGATTTCACATGCGTAAAACGTGATTTCGCATAATCCTATATATCTCAAACAAAAAAAATAGATATACGTGAAATTTTTGCTCTAATTACTGGAATTTTAGAAATTCAGCCCCCTGGTGGGGCAGCAAGGGGGGGGAGCTATGGAGCAAAAACAAATAGAAGTACAGTTAGGCCGTTCAAAATTGGTACAGATAGGTTTTAAAGGCCTGCAAGTCGAATGGGGATATTTTCGATTGTGTAAAGTTATTAGGAGGGGCAAGAAGGGGGGAGGGGAGGGGGGGGGCGAAAAAATAAAAATAGTGTCAGATCGTTCAAAATTGGTACGTAGAGGTTTTTGATACTTACAAATCGATTGCGGATATTTTTGAATTTGTAAAATTATTAGGAGGGGCGGGTAGGGGGGGTGGGGCGGTAAGGGGGGCTATGGGGCAAAAACAAATAGAAATACAGTTAGGCCGTTCAAAATTGGTACAGATAGGTTTAAGAGGCCTGCAAGTCGAATGGGGATATTTTCGATTGTGTAAAGTTATTAGGAGGGGCAAGAAGGGGGGAGGGGAGGGGGGGCAAAAAAATAAAAATAGTGTCAGATCGTTCAAAATTGGTACGTAGAGGTTTTCGATACTTGCAAATCAATTGCGGATATTTTTGAATTTGTAAAATTATTAGGAGGGGCGGGTAGGGGGGTGGGGCGATAAGGGGGGCTATCGGGCAAAAACAAATAGAAATACAGTTAGGCCGTTCAACATTGATACAAACAGGTTTTAAAGGCCTGCAACTGGAATGGGGATATTTTCGAAAGTGTAAAGTTATTAGGAGGGGCGAGAAGAGGGGAGGGGAGAGGGGGGCAAAAAAATAATAATACAGTTAGATCGTTCAAAATTGGTATATAGAGGTTTTCGATACTTACAAATCGATTACGGATATTTTCGAATTTGTAAAATTATTAGGAGGGCGGTAAGGAGGTGGGGCGGTAAGGGGGGGCTATGGGCAAAAACAAATAGAAATACAGTTAGGCCGTTCAAAATTGGTACAGATAGGTTTTAGAGGCCTGCAAATCGAATGGGGATATTTTCGAAAGTGTAAAGTTATTAGAAGGGACGGGAAGGGGTGGGGAGAGAGGGGCAAAAAAAAAAATAGAGTTATATCATTCAAAATTGGTACATCGAGGTTTACGATACCTACAAATCGATTGCGGATATTTTTGAATTTTTAAAATTATTGGGAGGGGCGGGAAGGGGGAGGAAGCGGTAGGGCAAAAAAAAAATAAAGATAGAGATAGATCGTTCAAAACTGGTGCATAGAGGTTTTTGATCCTTATAAATCGATTGCGGATATTTTCGAATTTGTAAAATTATTAGGGCGCTCATATATATGCATTCGCGCGTGCGCATCACGCACGGGTCTACGCTGCCGAAGGCAGTGGGGACCCGGTGCGACATTTTTCCCGATCAGAGGTTTTTTTTTTTTTTTTTTTCTTTTTCACATGATAAAAATTAATGCAATTTTGAGAATTCACTAATTATAATGATTCATTTAAAAATAGTGACCAGCGAAGCGGGCATAGCCTGCTAGTTGTCTATAAATTATCACACTTAGAAATTTGATAAGTTGGTTATTTATTGAAAATATATTTGAAAGAATATTACTTTAAAACAATATTTTTAAAAGCTGATGCAATTTTAAGTGAACATAAATATATATATATATATATATTTCCAGATTTAGAAAGATCAGCTTTACATTCTAAAAAAACATTCGACTCTAAATAACATAAAGAATAGTTAATAAAACAATAAGTATTCTTTATGGGGACATATAAAGCGCGTACCATTTCATTTCTTTAATTCAGTATCTAAAAATGTATAAATATTTTAAAATCTTGACTTAGATAGTCCAAAATTATTTTGAGTGTCAATTATTGAATTTTAAAACGTATCAAATAAAGTGTATTTATCGGATCTACGTCACAATATATTCGTATTCAATTCAAATATTTGTATTTGAATTAAAAAACAAAAATAGTAATTAATGCATGGAAATGAAAATCAAATGTCGACATTTCCACAGAAAGATATTTATAAAACTTTTTTTTTGTTATTAAACTGAATTCGATATTTGCTCAAAAGTGAAGCACATCAATTCAGTTGTGTATTGATTGCATAAAGAGCCTCATTAACTGAAAAATATTAACGGATAAAATAGGGTGATGATTGCTGATCTTAAAGAAGTATTTTACATCCTCATTAGCTGATATACTATTGGAAAAGCAATGAGGTTAGATGCATATTTGTAAGGATTTGATGTAATTTCCATTTTTAATTAATCATATTAACTGAAATCTCTGATCTGTTACTTTTGCATCATAAAAGTGTCTTTAAAAAGTATTAATTCCGGAAAGATTTTTTTTTTTCATCTTACAGGTATTGTTGAGAAATTTTATTTCAATATAAATTCTTGCCTAGAGAAAGCTTGCTGCGCAAATTTTGTATGATGTTTTATGTTGCTTTTTTTTTTTTTTTTTTTTTTTTTTTTTGTTTTGTTTTGGTAAACTGATTATTGATTTCTTAAATCTAGTTGAAAAATCTTTACTTTGAAAAGAAAATTTAAATTTTGTTACATTTTTAAATATCCAAATATTTTTTTATTTTTAAAACTAAAAATCAACCTTGTATTTAAAAATACTTTTTGTCGTTAGATGGAAAGCTAATTAATAAGATTATAAATATTAATGTATACATTAATATTTAATGTATGCATATGTAATGAATTTATTAAATAATTTTGTAATTTAGGATCTAAAAAAATGTGCATTTCTTTCTTTCTTTTTTTTTTTTTTTTCTTTTTATTATTATTTTTACCAAGATTATCATTTATTGAAATTTTCAAACATATAAAGAAAAGGTATATATAACAATTTACTTTAGTTAGATATAAATACATAAAATTATCAATCCATTTATGTATTTATTGTTAAAGTGCCTTGTTAACAGAAAAAATTTAACGAATTAAATAGGATAATGATTGCTGATATTAATGAAGTGATTTATATCCTCATTAGCTGATTTTATATTGGAAAAGTAATGAGATTATATGCGTATTTGTGGAAATTCGGTTGTAATTCCCTTTTAAATAAATAAATAAATAAATATATATATATATATATATATATATAAACTGAAATCTTTGATCTGTTACCTTTGCTGCTGAAACGTGTCTTTATAAACTATTAGTACAGAAAATAAGTTTTTCCACCTTATGTGTGTTATTCATAAATTTAAATTCTTGTCTGAAGAGAGTTTGCTGCGTATATTTTTACGATTTTATATTTAATTGTGTTTTTGTCCTAAATCAGAATTTAATAATACATATTTATTTGTTCATTGGGATCTTCTGAATACTTCACATAGTGAATATGGCATAATTTATCTCGAATAAGTTTAATTTGAAATTCCTATTTTTAAAGAATTTCAAATTAAGAGGACAGGAATGAAATTGTATGCTTCTGTTTCTTATCATAAAGATAAAAATAGTATTTTTTTTTTTTTTTTTTTTTTTTTTTTTTTTTTTTTAGATTTACTTGCTATCAAAATAATGCACCAATACACACATCTAGCTTCACAAAATCCTGACTTCAAGCTAATCGTGTCCAAGTGCTTGAATGGCCATCAAGAAGTCCTGACCTGAACCCATTAGAAAATTTATGGAGCATTTTGGTTGGCGACATTTATGGAAACTGGAAAACTTACAACACCGCAGGTGAGCTGAAAATGGCGATTGAAAAGAACTGGAAAAGCATACCAAAATACACTTTGAAGAAATTTTCTAAATCTATATCCTCAAGAATCGATGATTTAGATGATGTAAAGAAGGGCAAATTTTTGGATTATTAGCAGTTCTTTTAATACTATCTTATGTGTATCATTTCTTACAGATTTCTACATGTATTAAAGAAGAAAAAAAATGAAATGTAAAATAAAAAGTAATTTATTTTTTGAAATATTTTTTATAGATTTATTTAAAATTGTCCTTCATTACATTGTGTTTCAAAATGCATAACATTTCAATACGTATTTGTAAATATTTTGAATTTTTTCCACAGACTTTAAAGTTTTTAAAATTTTATAATCTCAAAAATAATTAAATTAACGATAAGACAAAGTTTTTGGATTAGTAGCTGTTTTTTAAATAATATCTTAAGTGGCGTTAATATTTTTTCCAGCTTTTTACATATATGAAAAAAGAAAATAAATTTTAAAATAAGAAATAATTTAAATTTTTGCAAAATTTTTATAGATATAATTAAAATTGCCTTTTCTTTTGTTATATTTAAATTTGCATAAAAATCCTATCAGTGGTTATGAAATAGATTAAGTTTTTCGCTTGGTCTTACAGTTTTTTCCAGGGCTGTATTTTCTCCAATATCATAGGCATTTATCATATTAGAATGATAGAAGTCACACTGCATATGTACCTTATATTTAAGGGTTACAATTTTAAGAAAGTATATATATGGTAGAAAAAGTATTGTTTTGGGGTCAAATTTTCGAAATTGAGTTTTTGTGATATTTACACGTTTTGAAGTCCCCTGAATCCAAAAATCATGTTTTTAGCGGTTGGTCTGTGTGTCTGTCTGTGTATTTGTCTTTCTGTTATCAGCATATCTCAAGAACAAATAATAGCAGAAAGTTCAAACTCGGAATTCTAAATGTGTATTATGCAGGATGCTACATTAAATTTTTCGTTGAGATCAAGCAAATGTTTCATGTTCACGGGCATCTAAGAGAATTCAAACACATTATATCTATGGAAAAATTTCTGGTAAGTACAGTGTAACATCCATAGGCTAACTGAAAGAAAACGAAATAGACAAAATTTATTATATGCATGTTTTGTGTAGATTGTTGTACGGAAATGATCCATTATTAATACACAGGGCTACCCAAATTATTGGGTTATTTTGCAACTATACTTCGAAACTGCTTAAATTTCAATTCCTTTTGCATTACTTGTATTTCAAGTAAGACTAAATTTAAATACATAATATTGTTTATAGCGCATATTGATTCTACAGAAACCAAATAGTATACAGGAGTACCCAAAATTTAACTGAATGATCTTTCTTGTTGAATGTAATTGATGGAAGTGCTTTGCTACATTTTTCTATGTAGACGAACATTGCTCGAAGCAAAATTAATTTTTCATATACATACTGAAAACAAAGTATATATATATATATATATATATATATATATTAATTTTCAACTCTTTGTTTATTTATAATATCCCGTTTTGTGCTTTCTTGATTATGAAAGTCCAATTTTTAGCGGTTAATATAGCTATGTAAAGCTATTATCAGCATGACTTAAAAACAAAAAATTGCAGGAAATTCAAATTTGCCATTTTAAGTGCGTATTAGGTTGTCATTTAAAAATTTGATCAAGACTATCAAGTTTGAAGGCAAATTAATGATAGTTTTGATTTTTTTTTTTTTTTTTAATAATTGAAGGCGCTATAATTGAACAGGGGTTGAGGGGGGGGGCGGTAGCTTCCCTCACACAGAATACCATGTGAAATAAAACTGTTCCTAAACCTATTTTAGACTATTCAAACGTTTAACTTGAAATAATCTAGAATTGAAATTTATTATCTAGCGCTGCTGATCTTAAGATTTAATACGCATATACCCCCCCCCCCCCTTTTTATTCACATAAGTATACTTTTCTTCGTATTTAGTCATAATTATATATATATATATATATATTAACAATCATGAAGAATTCTAAAACTGTTCTTTCATCTGGGCGTGCAGATACTTGTTTTGTTTTTTGATACGTGTTTTGTTTGTGCAAAATCTTATGTAAAATGATATCCTGAATCAGAATATAAAGTTCATTTTGCCCCATCACCCACTGTTTTTTAGAGACGCCTCCCTATTTTTATTACTGTTCAGTAATTTTATGGCTACGAATTTATTTTGGAGGGGGAAAGGATTATTCTAAGTTGTTAAATATTTTCTGTGGTGCTACAAGTGTGAAAAATTCTAAAACATGAACATTTGTAGCAAGGGGGAAATTTAGGGGAGGAAGAGAGATTTGCCACTGAAATTATAAATTACATTTGTTATATTTTATTAATCTATTATTATTATTATTATTATTTCTTAGCAGGCTACACTTGCTACGCTGGTCACTATATTTAAATGAATTTTTAAAGGAATTCAATCACTATTTTTATTTATATCACATTATAAATAAAAACTTAAAAAAAAAAAAATGAAATCGCTGTTATCCTCCTATCGAGTACCCGCTGTATACTGCAGCTCTTTTTCCGCCCGCACAGCATCGGGTCCAGTTTCCCACTGACTACAGAAAGGTCTTTCCCGGGCACTTCAATCTAGGTATTTATCGACGACAGGTGAATCTGCTATTATTTAAGAACTACGATTTTAAAAATGACTGTATCTCAGCATCTATTAAATATTTTAGTTTTTGGACCATGTATTTTATGCCCTCGTTCTTTACACTATACTATCATACCGTTCCGAGCAATATAATAAATGAAATAGAAAGTATATTTTCTTTTAAAAGGAATTAAATTAAAAAAAATAATAATTAAAAAAAATAAACTTAAATTTTAATCATTTTAATCCTTTCCACTATATGCAACAATTTTCTCCCGATAAATATTATAAATAAAATAATAATAATAATAATAATAATAATAATAATAATAATAATAAAGGGGGATTTTTCTTCTAAAGGAATTTAAAAAATTAAAAGACATTATACTATAAAAAATTATACACATAAACATAAAAATTTCTTACTATTGCATTACCTTTTAATATTCAATAAATATAATAAATTAAGCTCTGTGATCAGTAGTGTGAGCACCAGAGCGCAGACAGACACTTCTCTTTATTTATATAGATTATATATTATATATATTTTTTTGTTTTGAAGTGTTAAAATAATAATTTTCCACTTTGTAAATCAAATTTATGTACGTAAAATAACCGAACACCGACAAAAATTGGCGGTGGAGCTAGCTTCCCAAAAAAGCGGTGAGTGATTGGGCAAAATGGTAGTCATATTCGAATTCAAGAATTCATTTTACTTCACAACCAGCAGGAATGGCATAAAGGCTCGAACATATATATATGCATATATTATTGCAGCACAGTGTAATTCATTAGTTAAAAATACCACTTTTAAACACGTAAATATTTTTATTAAAAACTGTACTTTCATTAAAAACATTATAAAAATTTTACAAATATATTTCATCTAAGCTTTTCACCCAGCCTATCTGGGCATCATCAGGACATATTAAAAACAGAAGTTTGAGAAATGCAGCACGAGACATTCATTATATAATAAAAACCCCATTGGGTCTAGTTTGAACGCGATCGTTAAGGCTTAAATGTTTAATGATTAAAGGAGAAGTAAAAGGGATAACACTGGGGGAGTTTACAAAATTCCAATTGAACTAAATAATGAAATCTTTTACTATATTGGCCAAACGAAAAGAAACTTAAATAAAAGAATTCAAGACGATATCCGCAATATCAAGGAAAGTAGAAGCTCTGCCTTGGTTAATTTTCTCTACGATAACTCAGCTATACCTCTTTGGGATTAAGCAGCTGTCATCTCTTCTCCGCCAAGTATTTTAGAATTAATGGTTTCAGAAGCTGTCAATATTATAAAATACAATAAATCATTTAATACTAAAGATGCAGCTTTCTTACTAAAAATATGGAATTTCTTTATTGAACCACATATTTAATCTAATTGTATTTGCAGTGGACTGTATTTCTCAGTAAGTTAAAATAACCACAGGTATCAAACACTCTGAACCTCTGGATAGTGTTCCTGTTGGACTTGCCTCTCCAAAAAGATTTCCGTTATTAAAGTTCTCAAGGTGGCTCCAATGTTACCCCAAGAAGCACCAACTGACTAGAGTACTGCAGCTTCATGACTACGTTTTGGTTCTTTCCGTTATGCATCCTATTGCTACTACGCCACTTCAAATCCTTCCCGACGAAGTTCCATACAAATTCCTCAGTTTCTCCATGGTACCCCTTTGAAATCTCAACTACATGCAAGTTTTTTACTACGCCTCTCCTGGTCCTTCCCGACGAAGTTCCATGCAAGTTCCTCAGTAACTATGATTCTACATGGTATCCCTAGGAAACCTCAACTATATCCAAGTGTTTTCCATACATCATGTTGCTCTATGATGATCCTAAAAAGTTTCAACTAATAAAAGATTCTTTTGTAACTTAAGGACTGATCGAAATTAACTGTAACTGTACTGTGACATTTTATTATACAATGAATGTCTCGTGCTGCATTTGTCAAACTTCTGTTTTTAATCCGTCCTGATGATGCCCAGATAAGCTGGGCGAAAAGCTTAGACAAAATCTATTTGTTAAACTTTTATAATTTTTTAATAAAGGTATAGTTTTTAATAAAAATATTTACGTTTTTAAAAGTGGTATTTTAAACTAATTTAAATATCTCTGTATGAGATGTGATTTCCTATACAGTGTAATTCAACCAACATTCAGAAAGAATAAATTTCTTCCTAAAGTTTCAACTAATAAAAGATTCTTTTGTAACTTAAGGACTGATCGAAATTAACTGTAACTGTACTGTGACATTTTATTATACAATGAATGTCTCGTGCTGCATTTGTCAAACTTCTGTTTTTAATCCGTCCTGATGATGCCCAGATAAGCTGGGCGAAAAGCTTAGACAAAATCTATTTGTTAAACTTTTATAATTTTTTAATAAAGGTATAGTTTTTAATAAAAATATTTACGTTTTTAAAAGTGGTATTTTAAACTAATTTAAATATCTCTGTATGAGATGTGATTTCCTATACAGTGTAATTCAACCAACATTCAGAAAGAATAAATTTCTTCCTAAAGTTTCAACTAATAAAAGATTCTTTTGTAACTTAAGGACTGATCGAAATTAACTGTAACTGTACTGTGACATTTTATTATACAATGAATGTCTCGTGCTGCATTTGTCAAACTTCTGTTTTTAATCCGTCCTGATGATGCCCAGATAAGCTGGGCGAAAAGCTTAGACAAAATCTATTTGTTAAACTTTTATAATTTTTTAATAAAGGTATAGTTTTTAATAAAAATATTTACGTTTTTAAAAGTGGTATTTTAAACTAATTTAAATATCTCTGTATGAGATGTGATTTCCTATACAGTGTAATTCAACCAACATTCAGAAAGAATAAATTTCTTCCTAAAGTTTCAACTAATAAAAGATTCTTTTGTAACTTAAGGACTGATCGAAATTAACTGTAACTGTACTGTGACGTTTTATTATACAATGAATGTCTCGTGCTGCATTTGTCAAACTTCTGTTTTTAATCCGTCCTGATGATGCCCAGATAAGCTGGGCGAAAAGCTTAGACAAAATCTATTTGTTAAACTTTTATAATTTTTTAATAAAGGTATAGTTTTTAATAAAAATATTTACGTTTTTAAAAGTGGTATTTTAAACTAATTTAAATATGTCTGTATGAGATGTGATTTCCTATACAGTGTAATTCAACCAACATTCAGAAAGAATAAATTTCTTCCTAAATTCATAGACTACTTTAATCACAAAAACTACTATTTAATATCGGTGGTGAAATTCTCAGGAAAAAAACATGGGCTATTTAAAAGCTGATACATTTATTTTTTTTTATGCAGTTTTTAATTGTAATTTTAAGTAATCCTTGTTAAAGGACTGGCATAATGCTTAATTAAAAGAAAAAGTAGAATAATCGATGATATATTTGAGATTTTGAAGAATTATAGTTGATTAAAAAAAAAAAAAAATGAGTATAAAATTTATAAAAATTAACTTTTTTTTTATTTTTTTTTTTTTCCAAATAGATTTCTATACATTTTTTAAAAGCAAGAAGTAATTTCTCATAAAATAATTAAAATTCAGCTAATTTTAAAATAACTTGACTTCATGGGAGAAACATGAAATGTCTTTGCAGAAAAATACATTATTTATATAAAGAAATGGATTTGAAAATTGAACTCTGAAAGATTCTCAAACCATAATCCAATTTAAAAGATTTGAAGTAAAAGATGATATGTGACAAACATAAGTTTTTTAATTTATAATTTTTTTTCTGTTGTTTATATCCTTTCTTCAAAGTAATGATGTTCTAAGCTTCTGTCTTATTGCCTTCGAAGATCATCAAAAATGTGATAAAAGATTTGAGTAGGTGTAATTTCAAAAGAAAATATTTTTAAGTATTTTTCGTTGTATATTTTATTTATTAAGATAATGAACTGACTATAAATACGGAAAGTGAAAGCCTTTTCAACATTTTATTTTAATTTTATGACTGTATTGATAATTTCTGAAACTCACTGGTTTTAGCTGATTATTTATTATTTAGAAGTAGAACATCATTAATTTTCTGAAAGAAGTCAAATGATATTTTGGTTTAAAAAATTATATTCGTGATATTCTTTACGAAAATCTCCTTTTATTATTATTATTATTAGTTAAACTAAAACTATTCGCTTTTTTATTTTTTATTTTTTTAGGGATTACAGTTATTTCCTGATTTTCGTTCTTTAACCATCTCTAAGTTAAATTTTCAATATGTAATCTTTAGTTGTTATGGTCAGAATTAACTTTTTATTATGATCTATTCTCTTGTTTCTATTGTCGTGACGAAATATGTTATATATATATATAAATATATATATATATATATACATTCACACACACACACATACAGGTATATATATAATTAAAGAGGAAAAAAATTCAAAAGGTAAAAGAACCTATAATTCATAAAATAAACAGTATTAAAACTAAATGTAGATACTGAATACGCAATAAAATGCAGCAATTACAAAATAGGTAAACCCTTAAATAAAATTTAAATAAATACAACTAGAAAACAAAAATGAGATCAGACAGATAATTAACCCAAAAAGCATTGAGGTTATATCAGGGAGACCCCTCAAACGCAAGGTGGAAAAAAGCTGTAAGGTAATACATACGTACATATATATATAATTATAATTAAAAAAAGTTTGAAAATCATACAAACTTACAACATTTATCATAAAGACAAAAAATAAATAAATAAAAATAGAATGAAATAAAAATAGAAGAAGGATGCTACCGCACAGAACGTAACATAAAGGTAGTTCAAACAGAGGAAAGATAAAAACATCAAAGAAATTTAAAGAGTTTCTTTCTGAAACAGAAATAGAAAATCCCCTTGCATCAAATATTCTTTTTGATGTGCATCTTATCCTTATGGTCTCATATGGAATAAACTTTTTAGTTGTAGTACAAAATATATTAAATAGGGTTTAAATTACATTCAAAACAAATGTAATTGAATAAAAATTTTAATAAATATAATAGCAAGTATATCAAGAATTAAATAGTTAATTTTCTATCAGCTATCTAATTTTAATGTTTGACAAAATATTTTGTGATACTATTTTTTTTTTCTTATTTTTCCTTTTTTTTTTTCTTTTATACAATATAGCTATCTTTTTAAGACAATAATTTAAAAATATATTACATTATTGGAAGTTTAGCTTTCTAAAACAATCATTTATTAAAATTTGTTTTGTTTTTACTTATAAAATTATCAAGCAATGTTTATTGTAATTAATGTAAAAAAAATTAACAATAATTATTAAAAACGAGGTTTTTTTAATTTTTCTATTGATAAATTACCTCATGAATTTTGATTTTATGGCTTTCAACCACAGACAAAAAAAAAAAAAAAAAAAAAAAAAAAAAAAAAAAAACTTATCCAAAATAATCTGTTAAAAAAATACTGTTTTTTAAATACTTTTTTAAAAAACTAATAAAACCGTTTAAAGACTAATTTAATTCTAAAGTCAAGAAAATGTTCAAAAGTGACAAATTAATATTAACATTAATATTATTATTTTATTATCACTCTACAATTTCATTTTTTTTTTAATTTCATTTTTAAAAAATACAAATAATAATAATAATTTTTATTCATTTTTCATTTTTCTTGTACAAAAGTTTTGACTAAGATTAATAAATACCTATATTATTATAATAATTATTTATTATTGTAAATAATATAGGTATAGTATGAATAATATAGAATAAGCATATTAAGGTAGAATAACTATAGTTAGTAAGATTAAGACGTTAGAAGTTATCAGATATCATTTTAAAAATAAATATGATATCAAATGCAAAATTGTATATTTGTTTCACATCATTACATAACCCAAGTTTCAGAAGGGGAAAAATCAATAACCAAGTATCTTTTGACCCATCTTATTATACCAGCATTCAAGTATTCCCGCTTAATTGGGGTTAATGGATATTTCAATAATGATCTGATCGAGTTGCGCTTTTCATTTAATGCAGTCAGGTTAGATCATTAATAAGAAAATTAGAAAGTTGTAACGCTATCATCAGTTATTGACTGTGGTGGGCAAAATTCGGGTAACTGTTAGGGACATTGAAAAACGAATATATATATATATATATAATTATGTTTTTCTGTTTTTCATATTCCAAATTTAAAGCATATAAATAAAATAAAAAATGTTGCCATAATTGATCTTTCTTCTACATTTTACTGCTCTACTACATTTCACGCTCTGCAAGTTCTTTACCAAATTTATCGTTTATTAAAATTACTTTTCATGATGATTACGGACAAATTTCATCTAACAGAAATATAACACTAAATAGCGAAAAAGGTCGATTGTGTACCCAAAAAGGATGTTTTAAAATCTAATTAAACTCCATTTATTTATTTATTTATTTTTAATTTTAATAAATCGATAGATTTATTTTAAATTACCACAAACCTATGGTTGAATCTTTTGTTTTAAAGGTATTGATGAGCTTTTTTAAAAAATGCATATATCAAAATTTTATACTTAGCTCCCTGGGATGGGGGAATATCGTGCTCCTGAATGTACAAAATTATTTTTCTTAATTGACTAATACTATTATAAATAATCATTTTTAGGTTTAAAATGATACTTTAAAAATAATTTAGATTGTGCTCATTTAAAGAAATTTTTGTTCTGCGATGCCATCTATACTAATATATAAAGAGGAATAGTTTGTTTGTATGTGGAGGGTAATCTCTGAAACTACTCAACAGATTAAAAAAAAAAAAAAAAAAAAATCAGTAATCAAAAGCTACATTATTCTTGAGTGCCATAGGATATAATTAAATTTGATAAAATTATGTTTTAACTCGAAATTTCAATCTTTAAATTAAAACCCCAATAAAACCCATGAAAAAAAAAGAAAAAAGAAAAAATGTATTGTAACGAAAACTGTTTCCCTTGTGAATGCAGTGGCTCCGAAGTAAAAATCGGGCTACGAATCCAGAGATTTTGAGTTCGATTCCCGTCAAGGGAAATTGTTCAAAAATAGGTTTTGTTAAAATCTAAGTTGTTTATTTCTAGTTCATTCATTGTGTCATTATGTTACTTATTATGTTAATGTTATGTAACTTCTAGACTCTTGGAATTCAAGAATATTCTGTTCTAGAAAATTTATAAATTGTGTATAACCAAAACTAAATTCAAAACTGGTGTACAATCAATATATAGATTTTAAAACTTCTTTACACACCATAAATTTTAAGTCAGCACAACCGGGTTCGAAAGGACGCAGCCTTTCTTCATCAGGTGCAAAAAAAAACACGTGCTACTGTCTTGGAGGCAAAAGCAAGACCTATATCAGTCTTGCTTTAGCCTCCAAGGCAGTAGCACGTGTTGTTTGCACCTGATGAAAAAAGGCTACGTCCTTTCGAAACCGGTTGTGCTGGCTTAAAATTTATGGTGTGTAAAGAAGTTTTAAAATCTATAAATTGTCTATAAACCGATGTAAAATTCAGTTGAGTTCAAAAATAAAAGCTTGGTTTGAGCTTACGCTTCTCTGTGTTATTTCGCTTTAGTGTTTTTCTACAAACAATTATCTGAGACTAATCTACTTGATTATATTAACAATCTAGCTGATACCGCTAGAAAAAACATTACGCGTTCACTTTCTTTCTTTCTTTCTTTTTCTTTCTTTTTCTTTCTTTTCTTTTCTTTCCTTCCTTTCTTTTAAAATTTTCGAACAAGGTTGAAAAATGTTAATAACTTCGGTTTGTCTGTCTGTCTGTCCGTGCTCTAACTTCCGTAAATATTTGTGGAATTTTTTGACACTGATATATATTATTCAAGTTTACTATTGGATATTCCCTAATGAAAATGGAATTAATATCTCTACTGGTTTATGCACAGGGACACCTAAAATTATTCCAAAGCATTGTGTTCTATGAGCGGTATTTTTATAAACCTTTTTTAATAACTTTGATATACACAAATCTGAATGAAATTGAAATATGTTATTCTAGTTCATAATCAGATGTTTCATATATAAAACGGAGTAAATACCACCGCTGGTTTATGCACAGGGACTCTCAAAAGTATCCCAAAGCGTTGTGTTCTATGAGAAGTATTTCTATAAACCAAATTTTAATATAACTTTACTTTGCACAAAGCTTAATGTAATTGAAATTTGTTATTCATATGCACATAAAAATGCTTTATTAAATTATAGTATGAACAGCTTTAGATTTACAGGGCCACACAAAAATATTCAATTACATTAAGAGCTATTAATAAATTTTGCTGAAATTGCACTTTCGTACATTAATCTTTTGTAACACTTTCTAACATTTTTTTAAGTGTGAATATGATTTCAATTTGTGTATCTGTCTGTCTGTCCGTCTGTCCATCTGTCTGTCTATCTGTCCGCGCACTAACTCCCGTAAATAATTATGGAATATCTTCAAACAGATATGTCTTATTCAAGTTAAATATCCCTATAAAAAAGGGAGTGAATACCTCTATTGGTTTGTGTACAGGGACACCTGAAAATATTCCAAAGCAGTACCTTCTATCAGAGGTATTTCTATAAGTCATATTTTAATAACTTTACTGTACATCAATCTTAATGAAATTGAAATATGTTATTCAAGTTCACTATCGGATGTTTCCTATGTAAAATAGAGTAAATACTACCATTGGTTTGTGTACAGGGACACTTGGAAGCATTCCAAAGTATTCTATGAAAGGTATTTCTACAAACCTAATTTTAATAACTTTACTTTGGCCAAACGTTAATGAAATTGAAATATATTATTCATATGCACAAAACAATGCTTTCTATAGAATATAATACGATTAGTTTTAGTTTTGCAGGGGCACATAAAAATATTTAGTTATATTAATAAAAAGTTGCTGGAATTGCATTTTTGTTTACATTAAGCGTTTTTAACACTTTCTAACACTTTTTAAGTGTGAATATGTTTTTAATTTGTTTATATGGCTTTTCGATTGTCTATCTTTCTATCTGTTTGACTCTTTTTCCCAAAATACGTAAATATTTTCAGAGTTTTTAAAAACTGATATGTATTGAATCACTATGGAATGTTCCCTATTTATAATGACATCAATGTGTCCTGTACAACTAGTTTGTCTACAGGGACAAAACAACAACAAAAAGAAGAAAAAAAAGCCAATGCATTGCGTTTTAGGACAGACATTCTTAAAAATCACATTTAAATAACTTTCTACTTTAAAAAACATAAAGATATTGACATGTTTTGTTAATATTTTACAATAATGGTTTGCATTGAATATGATATGATTAACCTTCAGATTTACAGGCTGCACTAAAATATTTAGATACATTAAGGTTTTCAATTATAAACTATCGGCTAGATTTTCTTTTGCGTTAAGCTTTTTAACACTTTCCAACAATGTCTAAGAGTGGTTTTAAATTCAATTAGTCAATCTTTATACTTTCATTCGATCTGCGTCTCTGCTGTGTGACAATGTAGGCAAAGAATATTTAAAGCTATACAATACAACTAGTGCATATATTTGGAAAGTGTTAATTACCAATGCGTATTGAATGATTTTACTTTCTTGTTTAAAAACGGTTTCGTATGATTATATATTAAAAAACAGAAAAAGAAATAAAATTATCATTTGGCTATTTTTTTTAATGAAATATTTAAATTAACAGGAGTTTTTGTCGACCAGTTTTATTTAACACACTGTAAACGTAAATGTCTTAAATTCAGTTTAAAAAGTGTCTTAAATGGATGGTCATTTTTTAAGTGAAAAAGAAATGTCTTACTTTTTAGGACACCTTTTTGCATCAGAAATTTAGATATTGCAAGCGTCTTAAAACGCCGTCATGTTTTAGGCTTAAAAACACCGCCATGTTAGGCTTAAAAATACTACCGTTTTTAAGGCATTTTAATAAATAAATAAATAAATAAATATGGCGAGCGTTTATTTTCTTCTGATAAAAATATATTTTAGAATTTTTTAGAGCATTAATGAAATATTTATATAAAAAAAAAAAAAAAAAAGGAAAAAGTCCCATTTTCTGGCGTTGGGATTCGAACTCACACAGTTTAAGGAAACCGAAACCTCGAGCCAAACATCGTCGGAGTGATGCATTTACCAATCACGCTAACGTCGAATACAGCAATACGTGTTTTTATGATATAATATACTGCAGTATTCGTGAAACAAATCGCAGTGTTATGTTTTATTTCTAATTTTCTGCGTAAAACTATTGATAGTATGGTATCTTAAGCTTAATAAATATTATTATCTTAAATTTCATATTTAGAAGAGCAGATTTTTTTAATAATGCATAACAAGTATGTGAAGGTTTCATCCCTCGATGATAACGATTTCTTTCCTTAAAGGGATATTTAAATAAAAACGAACTGCAATCATGAATACAAGAAAATTTGTAGTTTTACATTTAGATGTAGGAGGTGAATCTGTGAAAGAAAAAAAGTTTTTAAATGAATAATAATAAGAATAAAGAAAGAAAAATATATGCACAAATAATTCATGATTGTTCACTTATAAATTCGCTTTCTTGTGTACAAACTACTTGCTACATCTGTCTTCACACTTTTTCTTTTAATATAAGAAATCTTTAAAGACAAAGATTTTTTTTTTTTTTCGGAACAAATTAAGCTTTGTGTCTAAATATGTTGTTTATGAATTGTGTTAAAGATAATAACATGCAAATATCATTCACATCCCTAGAGTATTATTCTATAAAAATATAATTTCATAAAGCTACCATAATTTAAGTAGTTTAACTGCTTATTATATAAAAGATTAATATATTTATTGAATGTGGAAAGAAGTAGGATAAGCATATTTTCTTAAAGTAGATTCCATATGAAAAATTTTCTAAGTAATGCAAGTGTCTGAATTTCTGAAGTGTCTGAAAATTCAAACGCGTTTTGCTGTCTAAAAACTCGCGTATTTACGTGTTTCAGACATTTTTGTGTCTGAATTGATATTTCAGACGTATTCCTGTCTTAAATTAAAATATCTATAACGTCTAAGGTACATTTAAAGACATTTACGTGTCTTAAATGCCGTTTAAGTTGTTTTTATGTCTTACTTTAAGACCCTTTTATTTGCAGTGCACCAAAATAAATTAGATACATATAACTTATCATTACAAATTTGGTATCAAATGAAAGGGGTGACTTTTCTGAATCCAGGGGTTCAAGTAGTTTTCCGAAACGACAAATAGATTTTTTTAAATTAACTAAAGTATTACATTTAGGTGGCAACACTTTATTTCAGTCATTTTAAAAAGTACGTGGCTCGTTACAAATTCGGCACTGAATAAAGGGGGCATTTTTTTTTTTCTTTTCTTTGTGCAAACATTTTTTCGACAAGACAATTAATTTTTTTCAAATGAATAAAAGTATGAAATTTAGGTGGAAACACTTCATTTTAAGTCATTTCAGTTATTTTAGAAGTACGTAGCCCAGTCTTAGGCTCAAAAAAGGAGATAAAAAATAAATTAAAAGTAAAAATTAAAAATTAAAAATTTAAAGTTAAAAATTAAAAATTAAAAATAAAAATTTTACGGATTGAAATTATAGTCCTCCGTACTAAACGAAATTCTGTCTTTGACAGCATTTTTATTTTATTTACTTATTTATTTATTTATTTATTAAGAAATATTACTCATGAATGTTGTTATTATGTTCAATATATACATACATACATATATATATATATATATATATATATATAAGAATAAGCATTAAAAATATTTGGCATTTATTTAATTTTATTTTATTTATTTATTTGTACCATGCTCTTTTCTCGCCAATAATTTCCAATTAGGTAAATGTCACGCATTTGGCGCATTTGGCGATTAACAGACATGACGTGTACATCATATTATTTTTTGCTTTTAATTAAGAAATAAATATATATTATTTTCTTATTTATATGTATAATAAAAGAAGGTATTCGTGTGTGTGTTTCAGGCGCTTTTTAGGAAAAGGACTGTTCGCAGAGCCATACAAATTTGCAGGGAAGTTCGTAATAAACTCTCCTGACGCACCTGATGCTCGATTTCCGAGTTATTGATATTTTTTAATTAATTAAAATATGAAAATAATAACCATATAATAACTTTCAAATTAGTTATTAAAATATTAGCTTTAAATTTTACAGTTGACAAAAAATAAAAATAATAAATAAATAAATATATCCAAAAATAAATTGGCTTATGCATGTGCAATTATTAATTAAAAAAAAAAATATGTAATATACTTAGAGTAATCCTGGGCACATTTTAAAAATTTTGACGTTGAAGTACACCGGACATTTTTCGACAAGCAGTGTACGTTCGCGACAGCTATTTTAAAACATGTAGCACTTCAAAAATATAAATAAATTATAAAATACTTAAAAAAAAAAAAAAAAAAAAAAAAAAGTAAGAGGCAGACACAATAATTGCATGTATCACCTATTTTTGTCTAACTATATTATTTTACAGAAAAAGACAAAATAGCCACCAAATTTCAAAAGTCGACAAGGAGAGCTTTAATAAAACTACCAGGATCATATTTATGCATTTATATTTCTATAAAACAACCTGTATTAATATTTAAAATTGAAAATATCTATAACCACACAAAAAAAAAAAAAAAAAAAAAAAAAAATGTCTCATATTGTAGACAGCGCTCTTAGCATATTTTTGTATTATATGTGGCGTAACTTTGCTGTCATTTTGAGAGCAACCTGATAAACGAAATAAAATCTGGGATTCAATGTGAAAGTAAATATTATGTATAATACTTATAGTATTATTCATGGGCAATTTAGATTTAAATATAAAAAGACTACTTCAATTTTTTTCGATGCTGTTCATCTCGAAACTGTCATCAGATAAGCACTCAAACTGAAACCCTTTTCGCAGGCAATTGGGACACGTATTCGAGATATTTGTGGGCGAGGAAGACGTTGCCGTGGGCAGCGGGAACCCACAACGAGCTTTTGCGAAATTTTAATGGATTTTCTTTTTCTTTTTGTTTATAAAGCGATATAGTAAAGAGTGATTCTGCTTTTAATTCAGTTAAATATAGTGACCAGAGAAGTTGGCAAAGCCTGCTAGTATTAAATATTGTAAAATATCTGGATGACACCACCACTTATTAGACTATTTTCACCAAAAGTTGACAGGGGTTAAGTTACGCAAAGGTACAATTACATGTACGTTTATATGAAAATATACGCAATACTTCTTAAGCTAGAGCTGCTAAAAATTGGTTGTCAAATGGACATGCATTTCGAAAAAACTAACCGTAATCAAACCAAATTTGACCCGCTTATGGTAGACTGTAAAGGACAAATGAAGGCTGTGAGCATTCATTGATAAGAAAAGTATATAACTGCAAAGAAAACATTATATGTGTGATTGTCGGCTCATTATTCGTCCACTAATTAATTTTCATTTGACTATTATCTCTCGGTAGTGAATATATTGATGCAGACTGGTTGCCAACCTTTGGAACCGCTAACATTAAACATCAGCGAAACAGGCATGGCTGTTTTGGCTGACACCAGTAGCCCTGCTGCTAATCATTAATTCAAGATTTCCTGGCATCACATAAAAATGCATTTTCTATTATTAAACTTTTCTATTTAATTATTTGCTTCACGTTTAAATTTATTTTTCAAAATTTTAACTTTAGGTACATTTTGATACAACAATTCAGTTAGGATTAAGATGATCTTGTACAACATTGCACCTTTTTTTTTTTTTTTTTTTTTTTTTTTTTTTCTTTTTTTTTAAATTTGCCATAAATAATTTTTTTGGTTATTAATATAACATTATTAATAATATTAAATGTTAAAATTCTAAATAAAAAATTTCTTTAAACAAAAATACTTTTTTTTTTGTGTGTGTGTGTAATTTTTTGGGGAAATCTCGGTAAATTACCAAATTTCACTACAGAATTCACCACAACGCTTGGATAAAAACTCTAACCCTTTATGCAGCAAGTTTATGATGGCTTGTAAACAATCTCATGTATGGATTTTTAAGAACCACTAAAAGAAAAAAATATATATATGCAATTTTAAATTTGTGTAAAAGACACACACACTACATAAAAATTATCACGTTTGATCATTGTTGAATCGAACCGAGGAGATCCGCGTAGGAAGAGAATGTCACCAATACACCCCTGTTCTACATTTTGTACCGTTACTTTGTAGATCTCTTGATAAATTTACTAATCTTGTTGAAGAACGCCTCAAAATATTTTTTTTTTCAAACTCTATCTTTCTTAAAAACAATCTCATGTAAAATTTTCTTTGTATTTCTTGCTTTTTAAATTAAACTACGGTCTTCATCTGCCCTAGCTGAGTTTCGTGATCTGTCTCCAGCAAGGTTTAACAGGATCGTAGAAAGGCTTTTATTCCTGTGGGAACTAAAATCTCTATAGCCACATGGTTTGAGATCCATAGTGAATGACTAATGTACAAATGTTCAAGAAAATGCTTTTGATTTACAAATGTTGTGTGTGTGTGTGTAATTTTTTTGTGGAAATCTCGGTAAATTACCAAATTTCACTACAGAATTCGCCACAATGTTTGAATAAAAACTCTAACCCTTTATGCAGCAAATTTATGACGTAAGTAACGTAACAAATAAGATAAGTAATAATAAGTAACAATATAGCACGTGGATTGGTAATCTAATGAATATTCTGGTCTCCGACTCGTCTGGTCCCTGGTTTTGATTTCTGGAGGATCAAACATGACAAATTTATTCAAGATGTTATTTATTTATTTATTTATTTATTATTATTATTATTTTTTTTTTTGGGGGGGGGGGGTATTTAAACACTTTATTATGCAAAATTGAGTAAATTGTCTACATACTTTCTTGAGAAACTGGATCATACGTGTATTTACAGCACGCTTTAATTTTACCAGAAATTGATTTAGCAATTTTATTACTCGAGCATTTGTATTATACCACTTTTTTTTTCTTTCTTTCTTTTTACAGTCCAGGGTAAAGGATATTCATATTACAATAACTTTGTTTAATTATTTAGTTTCAATATTTTTTACATAAAGTCTAATAGATTATTATAAAATTATACGTATACTACTGGATACTGCAAAAAGAACACCAAGGACTAATTGGTGGACGATCATGAAATTTGCATATGTTAATTGTTTGAAGAACACGTAGGTGTGATGTTCATTTTAGGACTAATGGTTGAGCTCTTGAGTTATAACTGGTGGTAATTTACAATTTATAGTCAGTGGTATTTTAAGGATTAGGAGTGAAGTGAATGCAATCATTGGTTGGATTACAGAACTTGATAATTATTTGAAGTAGCTTTAATGCCTGTACGTAGAGAAGAGTCTATTTTCCGCGGACTTTGATCAAGGTTGTTTACTGGAACTCCGTAAAGCCGGTAGGTCTTGTCGTCATATTGCGGAATAAATTGAAAGATAAGTATCAGTGGTAATACGATGGTGGCTAGATTGTTCAAACAATATTCCTACAAGAAAGACATGGAACTTGTGCTCGCAGACGGATTAATGAACGGAACGATCAAAGCATTATAAGAGCATCGTGTTCAAGTAGAATATCGAATGCGTCCTAAATTCGAGTTTCTGTTACACTTACGTGACTTCCGAACAATTCAGAACCATTTATTGGAAACAAGGCTACCTGTTCGTGTACCTCTGGCAAATATACCACTAACTCCAGTCCATTCTCCCTTCGGGAACGGCTTCAGTGATGTCTACAACGTCTTCACTACAGAATGGATGACAAAGCATTGTTTTCAGCTACGAAAGTAAATTCTGCTTTGTTCCCTCAAATGGCCGTATTTATATTCGCAACAACACAGGGAAAAGCTTCTTACTTTCGCTAGCGTCACACAGCGCTTACACCTGATTTTCTGATGTAATAGCGATCAGTTATTACCCCCGTATACAATTAGAGTTTGTGCCGATACCGTTAAACAACACTTGGAAATAACATCAGTCAACCAGTTTTTGTGCTATTTCTGATGTCAGTTAATAAAGGCATTTTATAGCAAATAACACACACCGTCCAATGTAGTTTGCAATACAACATGCTCTTATAGGTATGGGACGACTAGGTGTCTTTCACATTCACCGGATTTATCTGCTGTCGAGCATGTCTGGGCTATAAAGGGACAGTGACTTTTGCAGTCTACACGGCCAGTAACGATCATCTCATAATTAAGCTTCCAGAATGAGAATGCTTGTAACTCAATACACGAAAGGAGTATTCAGCACTTATATTATAAACTTCATGACTGAATTAAGTTGAGACTCACTTAATGGGATTCAACCTTAAAGTACCACTCACTAAAATTTCCATATTACCCTCTGCAGAAGCACAAAGAGCTAAATTATTAGTTTTAAAACCATACTTACGTGAACTCTACCTAATTAGCAAATGCAAATTTCATGATTGTCCAGCGAATTGTATTTTTGGTGTTATTTTTTTTTAATTTTCGATAGTGTAAAATCTCTTAATGATTTATTCATATAATAATATAATACGTTCTTTCATATTATAACATTTTGGATAACTTTACGTAAATATCATTAAAACAATTTTCAAGTAACTATTAATTAATAATCGTATTTCGTTATTATTGAAATTTTAAATAGTGAAACATTAATTTCAATGCCTCAACTGTAGACTGAAAATAAATATTTCAATTTTAATAGCTCAAGTGTATGTATTTCTAATTAAATAATTTTCGGCGAATGTTTGATACAACATTTCATATGTCCATTAATAGAAATTAATCTATCATTCATTTAATTAAATACGTTATATAATAGAAAGTAACTTCGCCCAGATAAAATTGGTAAGTACTTCAATATGAAGCGTTGAGTATAATAAAATCATGACCACTTAGAATACTAGTTTTTTAAAGATTAAATACAAAAAAAAAAAAAAAAAAAAAAAAAGAGAGAGAGAGAGAGAGAAAATAATATTTCAATAATTTTAATAATCATAATCAACGTTTACTTTGTTATGACTACTTTTAGTGTACAAAAAATATTACTTAGTAATATTGTGTTAAAGATATTGATTTTTTTTTAATTGAATAATTTTTTTAAATAATTGTCTGTAGAAAATCTTCAACTATTACACAGGGTTCGCCAAAAGTCCCCCCACCATTTTACCTCGAAAATGCATCGGAATTTTGAAAAATGGCGAAATATGTGTTCAATGAATTCGAGGAGGACCACTTTTCGTGAAAATATTTTAGGCATGGGAGGGTTAGAGGGGTCGCTAGAAAGATCAACTTCAAATTTACAAATAGGGAGGTATATTGTTATACATCCCTTGGAACGTCTCTTCAAGATAATGAATTTTATATGAATTGTTTTGTCCAGCAATACTTATTAAACTCTCTAAAATTTCTAGAGTGGGAATCTCACTCCTTAAAAAAGTGACCACTATTTTGTCACGAATTAAAGTGAGGAAATACTATTGTCACTCTTGAAAATGTGACATTTCTCACTTTTCTCTAAAGAGAGACTTGTAGTCACTCTGTCACAAAGAGTGAAGTCATCATCTATTGCAAGATCAACCTTCTGAAGAGTGAAGAATTGCTGGCGCCATCTACTTTCCATATTCTGAATGAAATATGAAAGTCAATTTCTGGATGATCTGATGCATGTGATTTGTTTAACAGAACTTAATGAAAATATTTGAGTATAAAAAAGGTAAATAATTACGTTAAAAGCTATTTTGGTAAATATAAATTTTTTATACAATTGTTAAAATCGAAGTGTTATCAGTAAAGATTCGAAAATCGTAAGAAAGGTATGGAAATTCGTAAATGAAAGCAAGTAGTTTTATTCGGAAATATATAAGGAAGAAAAGAAAATATTAATGCAAATACTCAATGCATAACGTCTTAAAATCTATAGGAATTTATATTTTTATTATATTCATTGATACCTAATGCATGTGAAATATTCATAAAGCTGGCTATAATATTTTGCTAAAAATTAAAATCACCAGCAAGATTTATACTCCTGAACAGACTAGTTTTTCAAGAAACTCTGTAGATTTGTGTGTAAATATTTAATTATTTTTTTAAACATGCACACTCAAGAATTTTTCTTTTCCTTCAAGCTACTTTAAAATGAACTATTTGTCTTAGGGAATTTCTTTTCAAGTATACATTTTGATAAAAAAAAAATTCTAATTTTAATAATTTAAAAATAATTCTAATCTTTATAATTTAAAATAAATCTGATTTTAATTTTAAAATGTACATTAGAATTATGTAATTTTACATTTTTAATAAATGAAGTAAAAGTTTATAAATTCGATTAATCTCTAATGTGAATGATTTATAATTGTAAATTAGGCGAGCTCTGTGTGTCCCCAGTGGTTCAGTGGTAAGACGCTCGAATGCCACGGAGACGGCTTCAGTTCGATTCCCCTCAGGTCCAATCTGCATCCTTTCGATCGTTAAAATAGAGACAATGCTAATAAAAAAAAAAATTTCATCTAACGTATCCGAATTTTTTTTAGGAAAAATAAACAGTCATATTCTTTGAATTACTCGGAATAATCTCACTCTTAATAAAGAGTGAGAAATCTCACTCTTTCGAAAAGAGACTTTTCACTCTTTAGAGGTTGGCTCCATTTTGGCATGTTCAAAGAGTGATATGCCACTCTTTTAGAGTCAGATCTCACTCTTCATATTTTAGAGAGAAGGTGATACATATGTTTTTAAAGTTTTGAAATTTAGGTTTTATACTTATGTATCTTTTTTAACAATTCTCGCAGAATAAAACTATTTAAATCAAATTCATTATCTTGAAGAGACATTTCTAGGGATGTATCACAATATATAACTTCCCATTTAAATTTTAAAGTTGACCTCCTTAGCGACAACGCACCACCCCGAGGCCCAAAATTTATCATCAAAATATATCCCCCTCGAGTTCAATGAACACATATTTTGACATTTTTCAATATTCTGACGCATTTCCGAGTTAGGAAGAAGGTATGGTTATATATATATATATATATATATTTTTTTTTTTTTCTAATGTGGATTTTATACTCATGTATCTCCTTTAATAATCACTGCAGGACAAAATTATTTATATCAAATTCCTTGTCTTGAAGAAAAGTTTCCAGGGATGTGTCACAAGACATAACTTTGCCATTTAAAATTTTAAAGTTGGCCTCCCTATTAGCCCCCTTAGCCCCTCTGGGCTCAAACTTTTTTCACCAAGAGTGGTCTCTCTCGAATTTATTGAACACGTATTTCGCCATTTTTAAAAATTCTCAGTCATTTCTGAGATAGGAGGGATGTGTGGGACTTTAAGCATATCCTATATATATATATATATATATATATGTATGTATGTATAAACATATCATGGAAATTTAAATCCTATGCCTGTCAAAATTAATAAGAAGCCAGTGAATATATTGGCGCACAGAAATGGATATATATGAAAATGATTACAAAGTGTACAGTTATTTACGGGAACAAATAAAATAAAAGATTATTAATTATAACACCTAAAATTGTCTGTATGAGCAGTTTTGTTTTCATTACAACCAAAACACCTCTGTCATCGTCAAAAGAACTTGTTAGAGAAAATCTTACATGCGCCTCTTTGATGATGAAAAGTCAGAACGCTTCTTCTGTCGTCTCGAGAGAAGGAATTTGAGATCATAAAGAAATATTTGACTCTACAATATATATATGAATTCGTTTAAAGAAGCCAGTAAATTTAAGAGTCTCATTTCCTTGTTGGAAACAATGCTAAATGATATTATTATTACAGAAAATTTTACAATTTTAATGCATTTCATCTAAAGATAAAGTAAAATTGTTTTATTCTGTAATGCACATTGTTCAAAATTTTGATAGAAAATTTTGGTGCTCTACATTGGATTGAAGAAGGAGTGCACAACCGTTTTGGGGCAATCAAATATAATTGGTTAAGGCTTGAAGGGCCTCAGGAGAGATTATTATTATTATTTATTTCATTTATTTTTTTTTTACACATATTGACATAGCTGTTATTTAGCGTGTCATATTCAAGAAGTAAAATTAAATACTTATTGGTTATGATTGTTAAAAAAAATTTTGAGAGTTATTGGTAATTTCGTTATTGGTGATTCTTGAAGACAATTTTCATATGTCTTAATTCAAAACATCAAAGTATATTTTTTTTAAGTCAGACACCTTCATTTTCCGAATTTCAAAACGCAGCCTTTAAAAAGAAAGAATGCAATATTTTTGTAATTCAAATTCTGAAATATATATATATATAATTTAGAATTAACCTTTCAAAAATTACATACATATGCAATTTTATGTTCCAGACATAAAATCAAAAGAAATTGAAATACAATATATAAAATAAAATCTTTTTGTAAAAAAAATAGAACCGACTCCAAAAAGCAACTACTATTCAAACAACTAAAAAAATAAAATAAAATAAAAAATAAATGGTATGAAATGAAACTGTAAATTGCGCCTAAAAGTATAAAATAATTTCCTTCGCCAAACAACCTATAACAATACAATTAATCATAACTTTTGAAGTCGGCGCAAAATTAAATAAAATTTAATTAGTTTTTAAAGGTTTGTCTTTAGATTGCTAGCAACAAATGCTGTTGTCTCGAATGATCCATTTTCATGTTTCCTTTATTATGTTATCACTGTATACAATTGGTCCATTAGTAGCATCTACATAGAACAGTGAACATCTTCACAATGCGGTATTTGTATTTCTACGAAGTTAGATCATCCTTGATGGCCTTTGAATTTGGCGATAAAAACGTAAGGCAAAAATATACACGCAAGATGTATATTTTCATAATATATATTGTACGATGTGTTGTTTCATATTCTTGATTACTCTCTTTATATACCTTATTAAAATAATCATGATATCCCAAAGACATTAAATATGTTTGCCAGATAATTTTGCGATTTTTCGTTCACCAAGGACGTCAGATACCAGCATCTTCGCCAATTTTTGCTGCTTACGAAATCTTATTTGTTTTCTTGAATCAAAGTAGTTTTCGGCTGCGTTCTGCAGGTAACAATGTGAGACGTGTATTTTGAATAGGATTTGATTTTTGTATTGAATAAAGGTATCAATTTTTATTTAATTTTGCGCCGACTTCAAAAGTTATGATTAATTGTATTGTTATAGGTTGTTTGGCGAAGGAAATTATTTTATACTTTTAGGCGCAATTTACAGTTTCATTTCATACCATTTATTTTTTATTTTATTTTATTTTTTTAGTTGTTTGAATAGTAGTTGCTTTTTGGAGTCGGTTCTATTTTTTTTACAAAAAGATTTTATTTTTCTCTTTTCAGTGAAAACTTATTCATATAGCAGAACATCAGAAGACGTTCGAAGGAAGTTTCACAAATCACAACTTCCAAGAAAAGTGACATTACTCAAAAAATGGTTTATGTCACTGAAAAATACATTAAATACACCCAATGTGAACAAAAAAGTTACATCTCCATCTAGAAAGTTATCCACTCGAGAGACAGTTGTCCCAGTTTTATTCTAGTCAAGTTATTTTTAAGTTTATTTTTCTCAAATGCTGCATTTTAAAATTGTGTCACTTTTCTTGCCTTTATTGGATATGACCAAAACACTATCTATTGAACGAACATACGTTAAATTAAAAAGTCTTTAGAAATGTAAAGAAAGGATACGCTGTATTCGTAACCGAAAATTCTGTTAGGCATATATATTGAACTTTACAGTAAATACGTGTCACCCGCTGCGCTGGAAACTGCGCAGCGTAAAGTTCAAACAAAGAGCAAAATATGCATTGCAGCTGACGGACAGAAGTTTCAACATCGATACTTACACACTGCTTTTACCATTGTAGCTGCTTGCGTTCAGCAGTTAGAGTGAGAACTGACTTTTGTGAGTATCCTTTAATTTGTTTATATCTTAATGAAATCCTAATGAAACTTATTTCAGGCCAAGATCATTACGAACACAAAAAAAGTATTTAAATTAAATCATCTCTTACGAAGTTATAAGCTAACAAATTTCAACAACAACAACGAGAAAGATGGTTTGTATTGAGAACCTCTTCCTTTATGAAGTCGGCTTAAAACGCCTATGCGTTAATCGATGTGACCGCTTACAATAACCATACTTTGAATTTTACATAGCATAAAATGTCGCCCGCTACGCTACAACATATGCAATGTTTTTCAAGTGTGCACAAAATAAGAAATTGTGAACAAACAAATGCACGTTTTAAGCGTTCTGTTTTTAGCATTAATGTCTAAACTATCTTTGCGTACTACATCGATGATGCTTTCCATTTTTATAATTCACTTTTTTCCCCTGTCTTGAAACGTTTCCGAGATAGGATCGCTAACTCCACTCTTTTCCACCAGGTGGCGCTTTAGGCGGTTGAATCGCGTAGCACATGTCCACTTTACTGTACCTACATACCACTTTTATGACTATAGCTGCAGCTGTTCAGCAGTTAAAAGAGTCGGGACTGACTTTTTTTGGGCCCCCTGTATTTTCTTTTGATCTTAAAGATCTTACAATGGGACCTATTTCAGACCAAGTCCTTTACAATAAAACAAAAAGTATCAAAATCGGATCATCCGTTCAGAAGTTATGAGCTAACAAACAAAAACAAAAACAAAAAACATACGCTTTGAATTGAGAACCTCCTCCTTTTTGAAGTCGGTTAATAAGAACATTTCTTACGAAGTTATAAGCTTACAAACACCAACAAAAACACATAGCAAGAATTAAGAACACCCTCCTTTCTGAAGTTGGTTGAAAACGACTTTGCGCTAATCGATGTGACTGCTTACCGTAACAGTACTTTGAACCATAGAGTATACGTGTCATCCGCTACGCTGTAAAGCGTGCAACGTAGTTCAAGTGTGCACAGTGTAGGAAATTGCGAACAAACAATTGCACGTTTTAAGCGTTCTATTTTTAGCAATAATGTCTAAAAACTGTCTTTTCGTAGTAAATCGATAATACTCTACAACTTCGTAATTAACTTTTCTCCCATCTTGAACCGTTTTTGAAATAGGAGCACTAATGCCGCTGTTTTTCACCAGATGGCGCTTTATTTTCTTTAGATTGTAAAGATGTTATAATGGGACCTACTTCAGACCAAGATCTCTACAACAAAGCAAAAAGTATCAAGTAACCGTATTTTGAACTATATAGCGTATGTCTCACCAGCTACGCTACAACGTGAGCAATGTAGCTCAAGTGTGAATAGTGTAAGAAATTGCGAACAAAAAAGGCACGTTTTTAGCCTTGTACTTTTAGCATTAATATCAAAACTATCTTTTCGTACTAAATCGATGATGCTCTGCAATTTTATAATTCACTTTTTTCCCCTGTCTTGAACCGTTTCCGAGATAGAAACGCTAGCATGAATGTCTAAACTGTTTTTTCATAATAAATCGATGATAATCTTCGACTTTCTAATTCCCTTTTTTTCTCTAGAACCGTTTCGAGATAGGAACACTAACTCCACTATTTCCCAGCAGGTGGCGCAGCAAGCGGTTTAACCTTGTACTGCAGGGCCACTTTACTACACTTACATACCATTTTTATTACTAGACCTGCAGCCAAGTTTAGCAGTTAAAAGAGTTGGGACTGTTTTTTTGGGGCACCCTGTATTTTCTTTAGATAGTAAAGATATTACAATGGGACCTATTGCAGACCAAGACCTTTTCAACAAAACAAAAAGTATCAAAATCGGAGCATCCGTTCAGAAGTTATGAGCTAACAAACATAAAAAAAACATACGGTTTGAATTGAGAACCTTCTTTCTTTTTTTGAAGTCGGTTAATGATATTCAGTGCAATATGTAATGGAATATATATCCTCAAGAAATAGGTATAAACTTTTAAGAATTCTGGAAAACTCCAAAAATATTTTGCGCTGATGCATTGTAGATAAACTTTCCTTAAAAAGTATATATATATATATATATATATATATATATATATATATATATGTATATGTATATCACCATAAACATTATATTTTTGTATGCATAAATTTCTTATATTTTTCAGTAAAAAAAATATCTGGGTTGTAAATTATTAGATATAGTGATCACTTGTACTAAGTTTTAAGGAATATGGAATCTAGTAAATACAAATATATTTTACCTATTTTTCGATTTATAAATTGGTAACTTTGAGCAAAGATTTTTATTTTAAATCAGATAAAAGAGAATGTTTCTTTGCAGATAATGGATAAAATAAAGATATTGTTTCTTATTGGAGTTCTTTTGGAACTAAAATTAAATTTAAATGTACTTTGATTTGATTTAAATAGCTTCTTTCTGCATTACTTAAAACAAAATATGACATTTATCTTATCAAAAAATATGCTTTTAAGCAATTTATTGTGCACGAATATTATAGAAAGATAATTTTATCGCAACATTGAGACATTAATCATTGACTGTCATATTTAAATAAACATAATACATATTATGAATTAAAATATTAATTCTTATAAATTACCATAAACGTCTATCATAACTAAATTATTTTTATTCCATCTTCAGGTAAAAATTATTTTACTAATTAAAGATTGTATACTACTTACTTTTAGGAAACATACTTTGGGGAAGTTGAACTGCAAACATTTTCTTTTAATTGTATTAGATAAATTTAATTTTGTGAATCACAAAATTCCAATCAAATACGTAAAATTAATACAAATAAATTTTTATTTAGCGTTTTAAAATAACTAAAAACCAAAACGAAACCACGTGATCTGAAAACGCTCCGTGATTTGCTTGACATCACAATTCACGAAATGTGAATATGAGCCTACTTTTTACCTACTGATTTTTCTGCTTGCTATCTGTTTTATTTTACATTTTATATTTACATATTATTTTTAAAATTTTACCTTTTCGTAAAAGATAATTTAAACCTTCCATAACTATACTATATCCTATATTATTCTTTTCCATTTTTTATTATGTTTTTATTTGTATAATATCAATCTTAGATTTGTACAGTCGGTAACAAAAGTGTCCAAACACTAACAAAAATTCCTATGTAAAAAAAGTACATTTCATACGGTTTTGTTAAATAAATCCTTGTTGAATCCTGTTCTTAGTCAGTGTAAGAACACGATTCGATAAGGATTTATTTAACAAAACCGTATGAAGTGAACTTTTTTTACATAAGAATTTTTGCTAGTGTTCGGACACTTTTGTTACCGACTGTAAAAGGTCAATTAAATAATCTGGCGAAAATAGATGTTCTTTACATATTCTCATTTTTAGAAAGAAACCCCAATTTTATTGGCGCAGAAATAAGAGGAGCTAAAACTAAAATATATAGATTTGTTCTTTATTTATATTTCGAAAGTCATAAACGCCTTTACAATGGAATTTTAACATTGTATTAACAAAATAGAAGTACTTTTTTTACA